>JAJJHQ010003354.1:0-208607 GCA_021223825.1 Drosophila ironensis | reverse complement strand
CACACACACACACACACACACACAGACACGCTCGCGGCAGAGACTGGCACACAGGTAAGAGAATTTCGTTAGCAGGAGAAACGCCCAACCGCTCGGTATCGTGGTTCAAATTCGAATGAGCACAGCGCTCAAAAGCCGCCGATGGGTGCCGCTGTCTCTGCTGTCTCTGCCGAGTGGAATGGCAAAGAGCAACCGCTTTTGAGTCAACTTGCACTGAGCTGAGTTGAGTGAGCGGAGCAGGTGTAATTTAGCCAAGTGATTGCGTGGCCTGTGGTGTCGCCTGTGTGTGGGAAGAGCGGCGCACACAGAGGTCGCAGATCGCAGGCCGCAGACCTCGCTCTTTGACGGAGTTTGAGCTCGGTGCGCAACTCGCACTCAAGTCCCATGAATGACCAAAATTGTCAAGTCAATCTGCGTGCCAGAGGGAATGCGAGTAAAGAGCGAGCGCGTACACAGAGGAAAATGTTAGATAAGAGAGCGAACAAGATCAGTGTTATCAGGAAAGAGCGGGCCATTCGCTTCCGCTTTCTTGGGCCCTTAAATGAGTAATACCCCTAAATGGGTTTAAAATTACGGGACTACCCGTAAACAATTCCCGCTCAATTAGCCTTAAGATAGGGAATCTCTTAAGGGGTTTCACTAATAACTCTGATAATTCCTAAAAACCTGATAATTCCTAAACAGGTAGCCGTAAAACTCAATTAACTTTAAAATTATGATAACTAGAAGTATTAGTTCTTGATTTTCCATCCAATGTTTTTACTTTTTACTAAAGATACCCTGAAAAAGGCGTTACACCACTCTGATAACTCCTAAAAACTCATTTGATCTTAAAAACCCTTAAGAGGTACCCTTAAAACTCAATAAATTTAATGTTATGATCACTAGAAGTAGCGATTCTTCATTTTTTATCCAATATTTTGCTTTATATTAAAAATACACTGAGAACCGCTATTAAGGAAAGGATTACACCATTCTGGTAACTCGTAAAAACTCATTGGTTATTTTAAAGGCTCCCGTAAAACTCAATAATCCCCAAGTTATGGCTACCACAAGTAGCTATTCTAAAACTTTCAAGGTTCGGATCGTCACATAACGAATTTGAGGTACAAAATGTTAAGATTTAGGGACGCTAAAGATGAGTTTGAAAAATTCTTGGTATTCCCCTTTCTCTCTGTTTTTTGCACCCTCATCTTTGGGATTATTGTTGTAGTTTTTTTCAAGTGTGTGCGAAATGAAAAGAAATTCCTCATATTTGGTCCGATCGGTTGGCTTTTCTGCGGGCCAGAGGAAGCCCAGGCATGTGGGCTCGCCAGCAAAAAAAAAATAGTAATAATAAAAAGCGAAGAAACTAAAATAAAACCGCTAATGGTCATGGCCGTTAATAAACCGAAAGCCCTAATTTGGCGCTCGTCTTTTGTGGTTTATGAGCAGAGCAAGCAAGAGTGCCCCAAAAGAAGCGGACACGCACTTGTAAACAAATTTGGTAACTGCAGGCAGGCAGGCAGACAGCTGAAGACGCATTTGTAAACACCCGAAAACATAGAGCCGGCCCAGAATAAAGTATTGGATGTGTAAAAATAGTGAAAAACAAGAACCCATAAAAATGTAAAATGCAGAAGATTAGAGAGCCAAGAGAGCACTAAGACTCGTGAGTGATTTTTCCCCATTTTCCGCTCAAAGAGCGACGAAGAGCGCCAATTGGAGCCAAACTACGACCGATCAGCTGAGCGACGGTGCGTTGCCTTTTGGGGGGTGGCTTTGGCTTTTCATCTTTGTTGCTTTTCCCCCCACTTTTCCGTTTGTTATAATCGCCCGTTGGGCAATCCCCAAACGCGTTGTGAAAATGGAAAGTGGAACTGCAGCGGCCAAGAAAAGCAGGCTGTTTGCTAAGCCCCACAAACAGCTGTTCCACCTGCCAACGGAAGTGCTGCTCTGCTCACGAATTTCAGGCGAACTTCGAGTCACACTCAGAGACTCACATGACTCAGTGTATCTGAGTGTGTGACTAAGCCGCTGTCCATAAACGAGTATCATCGGATTTTTGGCGTAGGCTTGAATGCGACCAAGCGACCAAGTTGGCTTTTTCGGTTCTTTTCGGCCCAAAAAATGGCAGCCCAAACAGCGAATTAGAGAAACACTGAGACAATCTGTGTTTTTTTTTTGGCAGTGAATCAATAAAGTCAAGCTAAAGGTGGGAAGAAAATATTAGTGCAGCCAAAACAATACAATAAATTATAAACGATGATGCAAGATACATTGTATTCGGGTTCTACAATTTAGCGAAAAAATTCGCTTAAAATGATGGAAATATTGGGTATCCAGAAATTCCTTATAGAGATCTTTTTTTTGGTAAGATCTGTGCAACCAAATAATCATTCAAATAACTTAATTACCTTTTTCTTATTTGCCTACATATTTTGCATCTAAATTTTTGCGAAAAAATTGGCTTAAAGTGATGGAAATATTGGATATCAAGAAATCCCTCATAGAGATATCTATTTTGGAAAGATCTGTGCAAATCCAAAATAAAGATTTATGGATGCAAATAACCAAGAGTGTTTCTTATTTCCCTATATATTTGGTTCTATATTTTGGCGAAAAATACGTGTAAATGAATGGAAATAATGGCAATCGAGATATTCCTNGATATTAATTTTGGGAAAGATCTATGGAAGCAAGTTACCCCTTAAAATCACTGTTTCTAATTTTCCTCAGCGTTTTTGGCCGTACATTGGAAGACAGCGTCTTACAGCCTTGCAGGAGTCTTGCAAATTGTGGTTATTTGATACTACAAATTTGATGCCATCCCAGGGGAAAATCTGTTTGGCCCAAACTAATATTTCCCCACGATTTCTTTCAATCCAACCGAGCATTTCAACAGCAGGGTGCCTCGTCATTTTAAAGGCCACACTGTGTGCTTTCTGTTTCATTGTACAACTGTTTTACAACTCTTTTTAGGCCCTCTTAAGTAATTCAACAATTAATTTTCCTTGCAGTGTGCGGCTTGTCTCGTGGGCCCGCCCTCGATCATTTGCATGTCTGGCACTTTCAGTCTCAGTGTCGGTCTCGGTCTCAGTCTCAGTCGCAGTCGAGTGATTCCCGCATCTAGATAATCCCTCCAATCTGATCCCATCCCATCCCATACAACACTTTTGGTTTCCCTCTTGGCCAGACGCCTCAAGTGGCCACCCGAGACAATCGAATCGATATAAATCCGCTGAATTAAAGGCAACGCTGCATGGCATTGTTTTAATTAGTAATTGCCAATGGCACATCGTTGGGCAGATTTTGAACTACCAGGGCCATTATCGATAGCTCCATAGGGGGGAGTGGGGGCCGTTTAATTGCCAACTGATTGCTTATGGCACTTTGAATTGCCTTCTGGCACGCATACGAGTTTGAGGGCAAAAAACCACACAAAAACATAGGGAGGAGCTGCCAATTTGCATGCCAATCAAGTTGGAAGTTCGCGAGTTAGTCAAGGTGTTTAAGGAGATTTAAAGGATACCCAGGGCAAGCTTTGGCTTTCATTTCCCATAGTTTTTATAGTTTTCATGAGTTGTACAAAATCTGCGCCTGAGTAGAGTCACCCACTTAGTCACAGCAAATACAGCCGGGCAGCTGTCGCTTATTTGCCTATTTGTTTGTTTGTTTTATACTTTTTGCTACGAGTATTACTAAACCGCTGCCCACGCTTACGCCCAAGTCTTCGGAATTCCGCCTGTCACAGCCAACATCCGTCTCAAGGCGACCTGACCCGCCCACCATCCACCATCCACCATCCACCGTCCACCGCCCTACGAACCCGACTCAAAGGCGACTCAAACTCACAACTCCACTCAAATCAAAAGCCGCGTCTCGGTCCCAAGCGGCGGCAGACACAATTTCCCGTTTTCGCCGCGGAATGCCGGCCCGGCAATTGCAATTGCAATTGAAAAATCGAGAAGAAAAACAATAACATTTCGAGGCAAGATACTCGCACAGCGTCATGTGCTCAACACTCGCCGTTCGGTTTGCATAAACTTATTGACTTTAGATAAATGTATGTGCATTTTCAAGGCGTTATCAAATGTATAATATAGTGAATAATATTCCACTATATGTTAAGCGCAGCCGTCACCTAAACTCAGATTATCATACGTTATAATTCCGATGGCTACTGGATAGTTAATGGTTTATTTACTCGTAACATGTGTACAATGCACCCCATCAATGCTTTTTAGACGGCATTCGAATATTTTCTGAATAAACTAGTAGAATGACTTCATTTATTTATGTGAATCTATAAATTGTAGGCTTTTTAAATTGCGTTTCTTAGCAAATAAACAATACTTTTGATACAAAAATATGATTACAAGCAATAATATCATTTTCATACAAAAATATAATTGTTACCTAAAGTATAATTTTCATACAAAAAATATGATTTTATGAAAAATTTGATATTTACACTAATATATGACTTTCATACGAAAATACGATTTTTGTTCAAAAATATAATTTTCATACAAATATACGATTTTTTTACGAAAATTTAAAAGATACCAAAAATATGATTTGTAAAAATGTAAAAATAATATGACTTTCAGCAAATATATAATTTTCATACACAAATATAGTTTTTTAAACAAAAATATGATTTTCAAACATAAATATAATTTAAAAAAAAATTGACAAAAATGTACAAAAGGTACAGTATCCTTGAATATTGTATGTGCATTTCCCAAGGATTTTTAAGTGCTTTTGCAACAATAAAGTTTTTTAAGCAACTAATGAACCCGAACCCGCTTAGAATTTCCCATAAGAGTGACAAATGATTGAAGGGGTAACGCTGGAGACACACAGAAAATAAAGACACTGAGAGGCATTAATTTTTGCAAACGACAAAATACCCCGAAAGATACTTATGTGTGTCAATGCGGCATTTGTCGGGGGGGCAGAGACTTATTGTGAACAGTCATAAGGCAAACAAGGCGGATTGGAATGCCGGTTAAGTGGTCTAACTGACTTGGCCGACTCCCCGAACTCCTCTGCTGAAAAAGTATAAATAAATACGCAACCGAATTGTTACATTTTACCCTTTTTTGGCTTCGGTTTCAGTTTCAGTTTCCCACTTTTTGGCCATAATGTTGGGCCGGGGGTGGGGGAGAAAAACAATGGAATATTCGTGTAAGTTCACTTCAACTCAAGGGTGAGGTGAGGTGGTGACCCACTGAACGTGGAAGTGGGCACGCAGAGGGTCTACCCATCCCGCAGCCTAAAAATACAAAAAACCAAACAGGTTTACATCGACCACGGCGGGGACGGGAGTTGTGGGCGTCACACACATTGGGGGATTCGTTTTCGCTTGTTTTTTACTTTTATTTGCGTGTAATGTCATTTAAATGATTGCCCGATGGCTGACAAAGGCCAACTTGTTTTGCAGCAGTGACGTCATGGTCACTGCTACTCCCACTCTGCGATATATATAACAGGTCGTAAATATCCATAAAGATTCTGAGATCACTGCAATTTCAGTGAAAGCCACAAATGCGGGAACGCCTTGAATGAAACTCCCACATCGCCTGCGAATAATTCCACTCAAAGCCGATACATCACGGCTATAATAACTACAAAAGATACATACGAGTATATACAGTAAGTCACATCTGCTGTGCCACATCCATACCCTCCCGCAATTTATAACTCAAAAGTTAAAGTATCTTGACCTCGCGCATTGCCGGAGTGCTGCGTTTCGTTTCGTTTCGTTCGGTGATCGTCACTGGCAATTAGTAGCGTAATTAAATATTTGTGTACAAATAATTTTGTATACAAGTGCCGCAGCCGCCGGAGGGACCGCATATATATATATCCTATATAGATTTTATTTATATTCAAGTGCTGGGGCGGTTCTTTGCTTTGATCCAAAGAGCCGGAGAGCCAGAATTGCGTTTTGTTTCGGTTTTGGAGTTGACAAATTGACACACAAAATTGGTTATCTTAATGAGTCAGAAGAGCATTTGTTTTTGGTGGCAAGTGGGGAGGGCAATGGGTGAGGTTGTGGCAGGAGGGAGTGGGAGACAATTGTCTGGGAAAGGTGCCATATGGCGAACGCTGTTGCGGCCTTGGGGGAAGTTAGATACAAGATATTTACAGCCAGTGCGTGTGAATATGATTCACGAATGTCACCTGCCAGTCGGGTAACCAAAATGTTTTTTCTTGGCGCCCAACGTGGGTACCTTGGGAATAAAGGATGGAGTATTGATTTTTAATGATTTTTTAATCGAAAAACCAGCATGTTTCGCGTGCCAATCTGAATGTTTAATTAAATAATTAGATGCTAAGCTGAATTTAGAACTATCAAGTCTCAATAGAGACATACAATTTTCAAAATACCCTAAAAACAAATAAAAGTAAAGAAATACTACCCGAAATTTTGAATATTTAGTGCTGGCTTCCAGAAATTAAATTTCTGTTGATGTTTGGGGTGCCATAAACAAATGTTGCGATAAGATAACGTTCTGCGAAGACAACTTAATTATTGATTTCGATTCCAAACCCCCTAAAAAGCCAAACCTAAAAACCAGCTGGGGATTTACGGCCACACAAACTGCACATAAAAATCTCCGAAACAATGTAGAATGTATCAGTGATCATCGATATATTGGGAAGCCTGGGGAGTCGCCTTAGTCATTAGATTCCAGAACACTTAAAAATGTCATAACTTAAGACGAATAATTGCCGAACGATACAAAGAAACGATAGAGATAGCGCGGGGAACGAGAAATGCAAATTGAATTGAAACCTAATTAGAGATATCTATGACGAACACAGAGACAGCGGGCTTGGAAACAGATACACAGCGACAATTAAAGCCGCAAATCGCCGAAAATGGAAATGCAAAATAATAGTATATTATTATGATTCAGAGAGGCGAAGAAACAGAAACAGCAACCGAAACAGAAACAGAAGCAGAACCGAGCTGCCAAGCAGCCAAGAAACAGAGAAACGGTTATCAGTTTTCAATTAACAACATCGTGTTGTGTCGGTCGGTAGGCGTATCTGTATCTTCCAGATACACAACACAAAAATGCCGAAAATAAAAAACAGCCACCATGCAAGAGATAAAATTACAGCAGCAGCAAATGAGTGAGCTCAATGCTAAACTACCACTCAATATACCAACTACGAGTATATTTGCAACAAATATTGGACTCTTTGCTCTCGTGTTCTTATTACAAAAACGGTTAATTGAAAACCAACCCGGGCGACTTCCTTGTGGCAACTGTACTTCCGGTGGCAGCTACCGCCTGTTGCCGAGCCAATCTGCCCATTAAAAGCAATCGTGTGCCTGTGCTTGGAATATCTAATGGTCGGTCCCCCATCACAGCCACGTTTACAGCAACCGAGTGAGTACGTAGTACTGGCACTGGCACACACTCGATGGATTTATTCATGAAATCTGTGCAATGCACACCCACATTTTTCGAGATGCGGTTTTCGGCCAAGCCTTGAGCCACCTCAATGGCGATAACGATAACGATAGCAGCCCAACAGCAGCCTCAGAACCCCCACTTGAAGACCTCAAATGTCGATTAATGGTAATGGGACAGGCCGAACGGTGCGGTGATAACATCCATCTAAAAATAAAAATGCCGTCGCGAATGCTGTCAAGTAATCCGAAATCGAAATCGAAAATGGCTCGAATCGAATATTATATGATATTGGCTGGCCAAAACAGTAAAAAATCCGAGACACCCACTGCCAGACATCCAAAAACAATCGCGGTTAGCTAAAACAAAATTGGTTCACTTTGCGCAGGCGTAGCCCCCTCAAAAAAAAACAAAGATATATCATATGTTTGCACGAGTATATGAAGCGAGAAAATCATTGGGGGCCAGTGAAAGAGTTTATAAATAAAGCACAAAACAATTGTAAACAACGAAACCGTAAGCAAATATTATTTAATCGAGCCATTAACACATCTTTCCGAATCGAAAAGAGAGACGAGTGTGTTTTTGAGGGGGCGTCTATTCAATTTTTTTCATGGGTTTCTTGCAGAGTTGGCAACAGAGTCTGTTCGGTGGGTTAGTTTTCCGTTACATGCAGTTTGTGGCCAAATTACGAGGCTCTGTGTGGGCTAACTGGCTTGTTCAGGGCTAATTAAAACTCCAAACGCCGCACAAAATGGCACAAAATGTTCGAAACCAACTCCAACTGGTTTCTTGGGGGAGAAAAACTCTTGGTTTCACACGCAAAATCGGATTTGTTTTCCCGGATTTGGGAGCTTGCGGAGGTGTCTCTTGGGGCCTTAATCCCAGACATCAATCTCAATTTATTTAAACATATTTATCTTGGCAAACGAACATATTTTCAGTCGGTCTCGTTAAGGTAAAACGAGTTTTGTTTTCAGTTGCGCTGACGATCTTGGGCGTTTCACTTATTGAATCAATTTCAATTGAAAGTAATTGCAGGGAGTGTGTGGGGAGTGAGTGCGCTGACGCATGTGCATTGTCATTCTGGAAGTGTGCGATACTGAATCGAAAATAAGATTAAATGCTCCCAATTTCGGGTACGACAAAGCCTTGGCATGAATATTTAATAAGTAGGCAGGAAACCTGTTGGGCAGGGATGTAAATGAAGCGTTTAGGGAATTTTAAATTCTAAAAAAAGTGCATGGGAAAGTGTTTCATAACTGAAATTCGTAGGTTCTATTATCCACAAATCTTAGAGTATCGTAGGTTGTATTATCCACATATAAATAACTCATAGAATCTTTAAAGCAGTTCTCTAGCTTATCCTTAGTTTTAATTGCTTCAAATTTTCTTGATGGCTCATCTGCAGCACAAATTATAATAATATTGTAACCTCCAGTATTACTTCCTCTATAAGTCCCTTGGTAACCCTTTGATCTATAACTTATAGTGTCTTATAAGCTGTTTTCTAGCTTATTCTTAGTTTGAATTCCTTCAAACTTTCTTCATTACTGGTCTGTAAAAAAATTATACTAAATTTATAACCCCCAGCATTACTTCTCCTATAAGTCCCTTGGTAACCCTTTGATCTATAACTTATCGAGTCTTAAAAGCTGTTTTCTAGCTTATCCTTACTTTGAATTCCTTCAAACTTTCTTGATTACTTGTCTGTAAAAAAATTATACAAAATTTATAGCCCCCAGCATTACTTCTCCTATAAGTCCCTTGGTAACCCATTGATCTTTCACTTTTCGAGTCTTAGAAACTGTTTCCCTATCGATCGACTGCAATTGCATGTTTTGAAATGCTGCCATTCCCGTGCAGATGGAAATGTAATTTATTTGCGTAGGCTTTTTGATCTGACATTCTCCCCGACTACCCCCCATGCGACTCCCTCCTTGAACTCCTCTCGGCCAGAACACTTTGCTATAATAGACATTCCCTGGGCAACAATGCGACAAGTATTCAATAGACTTAGCTCTGCTTCCATTTGTGTGCTTTTGGCCTGCTCTTTTTTATAGTTTTATTTTCATTTTTTTTTTTCTTCTGCTTCTTGTTATTGTGCGGGACTAACAATGCCCTCGGGCTGCAGCGGCGACATAAATTTCGATTTTTCTGTTGGCATTGCAAAAAAGGGAAGGCGGCGGCAACCGGCAAACGGCAAACGGGGCACGGATGCTCGTAGTTCTGTGGGCCGCAGCAACTCCGTTGGCGTAACAGAAATAGAATTACAAGTGACTGACAGACAGACAGGCGGACAGACAGACAGACAGACAAAGCAGCAGCCAGGCAGACATGCAACCAATCCGAGGGAGGGGCTCTGCATTCAAGGCGGGGAGAAGGTGCACCCATAAAGTGTGTACCCATACATAGAGGGGCAGCGACTGGGCGGAGGCTGCAACCGTTAGCGTGGAATTAGCGCATAATAACGCTGCTGCTGCTGCTGCTGCGTGGATGCAAAACAGCAGAACGACCGAGTGGAAATGCGAGCAGCAGACAGTTTGGCAAGCACTGCCGGGTGCATTGAACCGCCGGCTAGCGGTGCCAAAGGCGAGGGAGTGGTGCAGGAGGGCGCTGGGTGGTGCAGGGTGGGATGCCGGCCGGGTCGGCCAAATATTTGCACAGAATATTGCCATTTCAATGGAGTTATCAGCCCGGGATTACCTCAATGCAGGCACAGTGGTTTCGAAGTCAAGGGAAATGGGATACCATCTAGGATTTGAATTGTTTTAAATTACCAAAATATATCTCTGATAAATATTTCCCTAAATATTTAGATATAACATTGTAACTAATATGTGACGTGTTTTAACCTATACAATTAATTCCTATTTATAAAAAAATTCAACAATAAATACTCATATATAAAACAATATCAATAAATTCATATTCTGGGATTTAAAAGTTTAAAAAGTTGCTTTCGAAAAAAGGTACGTTAAGATTTACTAAATTTCTAATAGCAATTCGAAATATTTAAACAAAATCTATGAATATTCTAGGTAAAAATATACCTTCAAATCATCTAATTTTTGTACATCCTTTGAATAACGTCAAAATGTACCATTTATTTCGAATATGCCAAAAGTACTTTCATTCCCAAGAAGTAATATTTAGATTGCTTATTATTATATCAAGGTGTGTGCACCGTAGCATTTCCTGCACCCCAAGACCACTGTGCGCAACCTTTAGTTACCTCAAAACTGTGTGCAACATGTATTTCAGAGGGCATGTATATGTTACCTAGAGACCTATCTCTGCATCTATATAGTGGGGCAATGAAATGCATAATATACCACGAAGCATGTCAATAGTACTACAATATCGCATGAATTTCGTTTGTTTTAGGTTAGTATCTAAGCTGGGATCAATAAAAAGACGAAATTGATATGCCTGTATCACTCACCTGCTATGCGGAGGACGGCCCGATCGGCCGGGTCCAGCTGCAGGATGCTGAGCGGCTTGTCCTTGGCCCACTCGCTAAGGGACTCGCGGTCCATCATGATGTTGGCGGCACTGCCCGTCGACGCATAGAGCCGGCTCCGGCGCTGGCAGAGCTGCTGCTCGGAGTGGTGCAGCCGCGGCTGCAGCTGCAGCGTGGGCGACGATGGTGACGGCGAGTGATGGTGGTTCCGGTGGTGGTGCTGGTGCTGGGAGGGCTGGGGATGGGGATGGTGGAGGGGATGCTGATAGGGATGCGCCCGACCGCCGAGGAGGGAGACAGCCGCCTGGGGGGAGTGCGGCGACTGGGGCGTGGAGCGAGAGCGGACGTAGCTGCGCGGGGACGCCGTGTTTGCGGTTGTTTCGGTTCCGGAAATGCGAAGCTTCTATGTGGCGGCAACTTTTCAGGTTGCCACGCCTTTGGACGTTTGGATTGCACGCTTAATTTGTTAATTTTTGTAACTATCTACAATTGGGCTAGCAACATATTTGCTAAACTTTAATACTTTAACTGCAAGAGAGAAGATAAAAGATAAAAGAGGTTATAGTAAGTGGGAATTATTAAGAACAATTTTTAAAAATTCCCGCCCTTTGTTTATTGTTGCCTACTTTTAGGCTTTGTCGAACATTGCAATTGCCTACGAATTTATTGCTTATTTGCATACGTTGTTTTTATTTGACAGGCAGGAGGAAGAGCAGGCAGAGCAGCTGTTATCAGTGTGCTTTTGATTTACTTGTTAAATAGGTTGAAATAAGACAAAAACAACAAGTTTTTAATCGCCGGCCCGACTGATAAGAAATCCTACAGTTTGAGAGCCACTGTGTCTCGGCTAAGGTTTCGAAGTCGAAAGTCTGTGAATGAAAAATACTCAACGGAAACTAAAACAACAAAACAAAGAAACCACAACCGAGCAACAACAACACAAGGGAGAGAGGGGGCATGTGTGGGAAGTGCAGCAAAATGTCAACAAAAACCGCAAAAAGAGAGGTGGAAAACGAGAGAGCCGACCGGTTTTTTCTTTGGCGAGAAGAGAATACGCATGCGCAAAGTTTTTTCATACCGGAAATGAAAAGGAAGCGAAGAAGCGAAGAACAGTCGTAGGAGATATAAATACAAATAAATGCAAGAAGAGAGGAGGACCCCAGAGCGCTTTCTTTTTGTTGTTTTGTTTGTATGCAGTTGGCCAAAAGCCGTAAAAGAAACGAGAAGAACTTGAATTGTTGTTATTGCTTTTGGCCCGTTATTGTGACTCGGAGCCTCTAATCGCCTCTCAAACCTCCTCTCTCGCTTTTTGCAAGAAACACAAGCGGTGCGAAATTTAGGGACACAAATTTTAAACCGAATAAAAATGTTGTTTATGATTTTTTTTTGATTCAATTACTTGATTCTTTATTTTTCTATCTAAAATCCACCACAATTATTCCATTCACTTTAAAATCGATGACACCTATGCAAATATCTGAGAAGTGTAAAGTCAAGGGGCTTTTGACGTTTCGAAGGATTGTATTTTTATAAAATAATCCAATCGGCAAATAAATAGAGCAAGTTGTGTAGAAAATGGCAAGGTGGCGGGGGCGCAGGCGGCTGGGGGGGTGTGGCGATTGCAAAATTGTTTAATTATAAAATGTAAAAAACGAAGCAACATCCAGAGAGCCAGCCACTGACTGACTGGAACTACATGCCGAACACAGCTATATTTGGACATAGAGGAAAATTCGCCGCTTGGAGACAATTTATTTATACAAAACATACATATAATAATTTCTAATCATATGCACGCATCTATTAAAAAGAATTTTTTACGCACTATAATTTTATTTGAACAAGTGACCTTTGCTTTAAATGAAATTCATTTGTCTAACAAAACTTAAAATACAAATCAGAAACTCAACGGAGCTAAACCCAAAAGGGTGTATCAAGGAAAGTTTCTAACAAAAATTAATAAAATAAATCTACAGCTATGAGCTCAACAAATTCAGTTGTTGGGTCCACCGCATCCGAAAAGGGTAAAAAACTTAAATACCCTCCACTTGAATGCCTACCCCTTCCGCCCTCGGAGGAAGAAGGAGATCATAGTTCTTTACGAACACCCACAACATCTACGGAGGCGGCGGAACTCGGATCCCTTCCGACTTCGCAGGAGGGAGAACTTGTATCCTGTCCGCTTACAACAGCCTCGGAGGGGAAAGAGCTTGGATCCCTCCCACCTACTTCATCTTCGGAGGATGATAAGATGAACGTAAAGAGTCCTTTGTTAAGTCTACAGGCGAGAAACAAGGCGCGTTTGCTATCGAAGTTGCAAAAAATGGAAAAACTCATGGACAAATACCCGAACAATTAACAAACAAAACTCGATAAAGACAATGCCTAAAAGATGCCGAAGATTTTGAAACTCCATAATTACATCAAAATCATTTTTTCAATACTACACCTCGCGCGTTACTATATCCGGACAGAGAGGGAAGTACGCAAGAAACACATATCTGCTATTTGTTCATCATTAGGGATAGATGCGAGTATCCAAAATTTAGCATTTCTTAAACATAACTTGGAAGGATGACACTAGAAGGAAAACATTTTGCAACCAGTTCAGAGGTTAAAAACAACATTGACATCCTCCACCCCGAGGTGCGATAAAGCAAATGAAAGCCCATATTTCTCTTTTAAAATTGCTATGTATACCAAAAATATCCACAACAATAAAGCTTTTCACATAGTTTCTAGGCCTCTAACCTTTCGGTAAACCTATATTTTATTCATAAAATCTTAACCCATATAAACATAGCATCCAATTTTGGCAATGCTATTGATACGGCGGCACCACTTCTCTGGTGCGCCCCAAAAAGCATCCAAATTTGGCAAACGTATAACCCATCTTTCACCTCAAAAGTGGTTTTACCCAAAATATGTGTCTACAAATTTTCATATGCATACATTTTACTTCCTAGGCCTCCGACGTTTCCGTAAACGTGTATTTTATTCATAAAAATAAATGGAGCACCCAATTTGGGAATCAACGCTATTGATACGATCGCACCTTTACTCACAGTATATAACTGGGCTTTCATAAAAGCATTCAAATTCGCCAAACCTATATCTTTTCCTTAAATGATGCTATACCCAAAAAATATAAGTTTTCATAAACAATAAGAGTTTTCCCATAGTTCCTAAGCCACCGACGTTTCCGCAAACCAGAATTTTATTCATAAAATTAAATGGAGCACCCAATTTGGGCAGTGCTAGTGATACGACCGCACCTGTCTCGCGCGCTCCCTCGCCGGGGCTCTACTGTTAGTTTCCAGACCGGCTCGATGGCCAATTATCGCTGCTAAATGGTATTTGCTATTGGGAATCGCATTGCCCGAGTGCCGCGTGGGATCCGAGCGATCCAACAGCAACAAAAGCAAAAGCTTGCGGCTTTATCAGCTGTGCCTGCTGCCGGCACATAAACAAACCCTAACTGTATAGCGTACAAATCGCTCCATAAATGTCACAGAGCGGGCGCCTAAATCCGGAATATCAAAAAAACGCGGTGAATGCGCGCCAAGTGACCGCGACGTGAGCAGAGTGCCCAATGAGATTACCTTTGGCTTTGGCTTTTTTTTAAGGAGGATCCCCCTTCCTTTTGCCGCCCAAAACCGCTTGAGTTGAATAAAAAGCACTGTTATCAAACGATATTCATAAAACAAAGCCTGTCAGGCCGGGGAAACGTTTGTTTTTCGGTTACCTTTCCTTTATGTGCGTGAGTCGGTTCGCTTATCAGGCCGATAAGCAGGCCAATGCTTTGTGATTGCGCTCACGACTTGATAAGTTGCACAGGGCTTACGAAACTGCGGATTCCACACAATGAAAATCCCATTAAAGGGGATCTCAAAGCGGAATTGGCTAATGATTTTCATTGACTGGAAACTGATCACAAATCTTCACAAGTACCTGCCAACCGCGTTTGTATTGTGATGATCTTAGATACCTTTAAATTTGTGAGTATTTTTTCGGTGTAAACCGCTCTACCTGCGCAACGGAACCTCAAACACGATGCTGATCTAATCGCAGGGGCCTCCACAAACACTGATTTACGATTCCGCCCTTCCGGCGTGTAAGACAGCGGCAGCGTCTCAACTTGAGCCACATCTGAACACTATTAAACTTGCAAATTAGCTGCGCAAATTGAACAAAAAATAGCAAACGAAATCGAAATCGAGATAGAAACGAGACTATACGACGAGACAATCGTTTGCTAGAGAAGCAGCTGTTCGTTGGTGACAGCAACCAAATAAAACAACCGCGACGCCGGCTAAATAAAAGCAAATGAAAATGCAAATAAAGATGCCGAAGGCCAAGGGCTGTGCAGCGGCAAATAAACACACACGTATTTGGCCTGCAGTCTAGACTCTTGACTCTTGAATCTTGACGCTGTCGCGTCGCAGAAATGGCAACTAAAGTGCCTCGGTTTCTTAGAAAACGAACCCGGGACGTATCTCTAAAAATATCCACAAACCAAATCAAGATCAACTCCTTCGGTTTCAGTCTGCACCTCAAACAAAAACTCTTTTGACCGCCAAACTTTATGATCCAAGGTCATTCCTTTGAAATAATAAACAGCCAAGAGGCTATATTAAACGAGCCTTAAGATAAAAGCTACCTAAAGATATTCCGGACGATAAAGTAGAGCAAACTCTGCCCTGGATACGGAATGTTGAGGGATTTTAGGTACAAAAGTATCGCATCAACTCCCTCTTTTCCAGCCTGCACCGAAAACCAAAACAATTCTTATAAAGTTTTGACCACCAAACTTTATGTTCCAAGGTTATTCCTTTGAAATAATAAACCGCCAAGAGGCGATATGAAACGATCCTTCAGTGAAGAGCTACCTAAAGCTATAACGGAAGATAGCGTAGAGAGAACTCTGCTCTGGATACGTAATCTTAAGGGTATTTAGGTACAAAAGTATCGCATTAACTCCTTCGGTTTCAGCCTGCACCTAAAACCAAAACAATTCCTATAAAGTTTTTACCACCAAACTTTATGATCCAATGCCATTCTTTTGGAATAACGTGGAAATTATAAACAGTCAAGTGGCGATATGAAACGACCCTTAAGATAAGAGCCAACTAAAGCTATACCGGTACATTAAATAGAAAATTCTCTGCTCCGGATACGAAATCTTAGGGGAATTTATAGGTACGTAAGTGCCCCACAGGGTTCTGGACCTTATAGGGGTTTTATATCGCTAAAAATACCCACAAACGGAATCAAGAACAAATCCTTCTATTCCAGCCTATAGCTAAAAGTATTTAGGCCCCTAAACTTTATGATCCAATACAAATTCTTAAGCATACCGTGGCAATTTTAAACAGTCAAGTGGCGATATGAAACGACCCTTCAGATAAGAGCCAACTAAAGCTATACCGGTACCAAGAATAGAAAAGTATCTGCTCCGGATACGAAATCTTAGGGGAATTTATAGGTAAGTAAGTATCTCTCAGGGTTCGGGACTTTGTAGAGGTTTTAATTCGCTTAAAATACCTTAACGGGTATTTCAAGATCAAGTCCTTTTGTTCCAACCTGCACCTAAAACTCTTTGTGCCTAAACTTTATGATCCAATGCCACTCTTGTGAAAAACGTGGCAATTATAAAAAGCCAAGAGGCGATATGAAACGACCCTTCAGATAAGAGCCGACTAATGATATTGCGAAATATGGAATAGAAAAATGTCTGCTTTGGATACGGAATATTGGAGGAATTTAGACGAAAGTGTCGCAGGTTCTCACAGGGCTCGTTGATGAGCTGTAATGGGGCTTGGGCTTGGGTTTGGGGTCCACTCCCGCCGAATAAAAACCTATGGAGATTATGCGAGACCCATACAAAACACAGTCAATTAAGCGACAGTTGAAAAGGCAATAAACAGGCAACCGCAAAAGTCACAAAACAATATAAACGCTGATAAAAAAGTACAACAAAAAATGTTCCAAGAGAATGAAACAAGTTTGACAACGTCATCGCTCGGAAATAGAAAGAAAAAAAACGATTATTAGGAAAAGGGTGGTTGAGGGGGTGCCCGCTCCATGGGAACACAACGCTCGATTTGAAAAATTCTCTAATTATCAACAATAATGGAGGGCAAGTGAGGGGATTTATACACAAAAATGTGGAACTAGGCTCCCGCTCCGGCTCCGGCTGCGCAATGAAATCATACTCAAAATTGCATTGATTGCTCCATTAGATCATGACTTCAGGGTCTGCTCAACTGGTTGAGTTATGGGATTATGTCATGGGGGGAGCTGGGGCTATGAAATTTGCATGTCAAATTGCTAAACGGGTTCAATTGATTTGATATTCGACAAGATCAAATTAAATCGATTCGAGTGAGCGCCGCCGGCCCGGCGAAGGTTCCAGGAACCGCCCAGCCGGTCCATTAGCCGGTTAGTTCCTCGCTAATTGATAAATGGCCCGACGCTCTACGACTAATTAGGCGGCTAAAAAATAAATTCCTAGTGGGCGTCGCCTGACGAGCGGCCGGCAACTTTAATTACTCCGCTCGAAAAAGAGACCACAAAGGGCAGAGATCTATCTGGGCGAGATCTTCGAGTTGTTGGCTCTGTTGGGAGGAAATTGAGCGGCTGATTGCATTGTGTCTCGCTTATCACAGATGCCACACACCAGATATGCCCCGACATGCGCCCCCCAGATGCCGCAGATAGGCGGAAGAGCAGCGTGTGAGAACATTAGCTAATGGAGCGCAACGAAGCCAATTTGACACACTGCCCCGGACTTTAACCTTTTGGGCAAGAACTTGACTGGATGAAACATCGTTTTTCCATTGCGATCGGGGGCCCTTCTTGGGGTAAACATTCAAAAATTAAGAGATCTCTTATGAGTTTGAAGTGTTTTAAACAGAAAATTTGTTTGGTAATTTAAGAGCAACTATACTTTGCTAATATTGCTAACATTACGAAATATTTACAAACCCAATCCAGTAATTACAAAACTTGATCATCCAAATTTGTAACTTTAGGGATTTTGGCATGGGTCTACATTTGGGAATTGCCCTGAAGTTTTATATTTTAAATGCTTNGCTTGAACAATGGGTCTACATTTGGGAATTGCCCTGGTGTTTTCTATTTTAAATGCTTGGGAGCTATATTTGGTATATCAACCTAAAGGGTACATCTAAGATGGTTCCAATTTTTGAAGGAGATCTTGTAGTATCAACCTGAAAGATCCAGTAAAGATAGTTCTCATTTTTATAAAATATGAGTATCTCCAACAACTTTTTAAGTAATTTCTTGAAAATCTTGAGACTAGATTACCTTTTTTGGGAACTATTTTTAAATATCTCTCAATTGAATCTTGTAGTATCAACCTGAAGGATATTTTGTAAAGCGAACAACTAAACCAATGAAGATGGTACCCCTCTTTTAAAACGAAGTAGCTGCTCCTACAGGTTTTTAAGTACTCGTACATCTATTTTATATCTCATCCTGCTTTCAAATCTCGTAGTATCACTCTGAATTATATATATTTTGTGTAGAAGTGTAGAAGCTATCCAACAAAAACTTTTCAAGAGCATTTATTATCTTTTAAAGTCCCTCCCATTACAACCCCTGACAGGTAAAAGCTACCACCAACTTCTTTTTCAATTACACCAAACTAAAGGCTAATAAAACTCAACCGTCGAGCCAGAGGACACGCCTTCCTTTTATTATTTTTTCGAGGTAAAAACAAAAAGAGCAGAACTTGACATCAAGATTTCCACGGCCGATGGCCACTTTGTAGAACATTCATTTGCGACCCCGATGGAGTTTTCCAGCAACTGCAACTGCGAAGTGCGACTGCAACAACTAGAACAACAAGGCAGAAGGCAATGGTAATATAGTGTAGGCACCGACCGACCGACTGCCAAGTGCATGTCGCTGCCAATCGAGGGAAACACTACAAAAACGTAAAACTTGTCAGACGGCCCAGTAAGTAATAAAAAACGCATCCACATCCAGTAGATGAAGAGGAGCTGGCTTGCGGGGCCCCCGAACGCTTGAGTGCATTTTCCAGGCCGACAAGCAGGCGGCAAACAGCACTAGACACCGCTAACAACTAAAAAACAACTCCAGCAACAACAGCAACAACAGAAACAACAACAGCAACCACATGCGAGTACCAGGGTAATAACAATAACAGCTATGAAGGCAACAACCCCTTGGTCGGATGGATGGATGCCAGGCGGAGAAATTAGAAAAGAAGTTTGATTATGTTGTTCCCTTTTGGACGCGGCAACGGCTCTTTGCGTTTTATTTATAAATTAAAACCTTTTTCGAGCCACTCGTACACCTTGAACGTACACAGGAGGCACGCAAATGGATTTCCCAGGGCATATAGTAGGTCAATTACACTCTGTTTTGGGTGGATTTCAAAACTTCCCAAGCGGATTATGTTTCATGATGACTTTGAAACTTATCTGAAGACGGCGGAAATTCTAAACTATTTGTTTTCTAGCGACTGGATGCTATAAATAAATTAAAGATAAACTTTTAGCCCTGGTTTTATACATATTACTTAAATGGGGATTGTGGAAACATCTTTTATAAGGTTTTTAGGTATTCCTCTATGTTATAACTTGGTTTTTTCAAGTTTAATTTAGAGAGACAGGTCAGGGTTGGAGACCCTTGACATGGAAAGCGTTTGGAAAGTTGACTGCCTAGTTTTCTCATCTTCCAGAAGCCTATCCCAATAAATTACCTGAGATAGGTCAGGGTCAAAAAATCGTGACTTTTGCAGGTTTCTGGGAAGAAATACACACAAAAATGGGGTATTTTAGATCCAGTAAAGTACTCTGCTTTTCCCGTACCCTAAAGGGAGGTTTCCCTGCTCCCTTATCCCTTTTTTCAACTAAAAAAAATAAACAGAAAAATGGGCTTGCCGCCAAATTTGAATTTTTTTGGGGGGGTGGCTCGTGAGCGGAAGAGAGAAACAGACAACAATTGTAAACAGAGCAACGAAGGCGGCCGGCAAAAGGAGCAAGAGAGGAGAGCGGCAAGCGGCGAGCGATGAGCGATGAGGCCAAAGCAAAGGTGCAAAAGTGAGCGTAAGGTGCCGCCGCTCTCTCTACCTGTGGTCAGTGTCAGGGCTGCCACCCCCTCTCTCCCTCCCTCTTTCCATGCTAATGAGCCCGTGCGATTGAATGAATGATAAAAAGGGAGGCGAACAACGCACATGGCACACAGGATGGATGTGTCACCACTACTGACGCACCCACCACCCACCACTCGAAAAAAAGCACCAAGCTGACCCACCCCCCTCTGGTCTTTATCGATTTTCTGAGAGCCACCGATGATGCGATGGAGTGACAAAACAATGCTAAAACTGTGGCATTTGCTAATTAGAACAAGCCTTTGATATACCACAAGGGCGAGTGTGTTAGCGATAGCACTGCTACACAAGCACACGCTACTGTACACTACGAATGCAGATGGAGTGGACCAGATTGGCGAGAAAGAGCAGGGCATAAAGAGAAAGATTATAGAGCTGACTTTGCTTTGACTAGCCGCCCAGCAACTAACTTGCCGTTAAAGTGGAGCCTCCTTTAAAGGAATCCTCCAAGGAAATTTGCCCTTTCATACAAATTTCCATTAGTAAACAAATTATTATGAGACAAAGCAATTAATGCGAGTAATTTAGTTTAAATATTGCTTATAGATGAACACAATTTCCCTAGCAATTAAGCAACTAAACAATTAATGCAAGTGATGTTCACTTATCCTTTTTTGAATCACCTAAACGACCACGAATCACCTGAACAACCATTTATATATTACAAGAGATTCTTATGTGTTTGTAAGATTTCTTATTTTGAAAAAAAGGATACATTTAAGAATGACAAATCTTAAGAAAGACTAAACTATACTTGTTTATGTTAAGCTTAGTAAAAGAATACTAGAAAAATTACCCAAAGAGGACACCCACGAATTGGAATGAACTTTTAATTTTCTATAAACTCAAGTCGAAATGTTAAATGAAGTTTTGATAAATTAATGAGAAAAATTTGCATGTAAATGAACTACTTTTGAGAACAAACTGCCAGTCTGAGAGCGTTCAAAATTAGCATATTTAATGAAGTTATGTAAAAAAAACTATTCGACGAACGGTAGCGCTCGAAAAGCCAAAAGTTAGTGCCGGTTCCCAATTAGGAATTTTATCGCAACGCACATGGGTTCCGTCTATGAACTTTGTTGCTGTAACTGCATATCAGGCGGGGTGGTTCGGTGAATATTACAAAGATAAGGGAGCACACATAAAAAACAACACGAAACAAGGCCTGGCAGGGCGAATTATTTCCAAGGTTCTTGTTAGGGATGCTCGACTGTGGCCCGGCAGAGAGAAGGGAGCGGGAGCAAGAAAGCACACATGACTCTACTCTGCGCTGACACAGTTTTATAAACAAATTATTTAATTTGTTTACCCGCCCCCGCCAGCAGCAAAAGGCCGCGGCTGTTGTTGAGTTAAAAATTCCAGTCACACTACAAAATAAGAATGAATGCCTATAGTATTGTTTCGACTGTAAATACCCGGTTCGAACATCACAAAGTTCCCCCCAATAATTATATGATCAATTGCAAGGGGAGTACTTTGGAGCACAACTTTGACTTTCAGGGCATCAGGATTTAAGAACATTACTGAATTTTGCAACTAAATTGATTAAAACTGGAATACCACGAATCTATTTATGTTATTAGGTGCTGATTCTGGTTAGGTATACAAAATAACTTCACACAAATCTAATATACCCTTGGTGTCTTTAGAAACCGGGTTAAAATCGAGGAAATGAAAAGTTCAACCAGAGGAATGGACCGACTTTTGCTTCCTATTTAGATGTTTAGTTACATATTCCATTAAATACGAAATAAGAAGTTCTTTGGTGTTATCTTGACTGTAAATTCCCGAAACCTATTTAAAAATTTGACTAATAATAGTTCGATTATCCTAGGGGAAGTGTTTTTGGAGCATTTTTTGAGACATTATGAGTTTTTCTCCAAGGTCTAGGGCTCGACAAACTTAAAAACCTGACAGTTTTAGTCGATCAGTATTATGTTTTCAAAACTTTACATATTTTAACAACAAACTTGGTCTGAACACGTATCATTCGGGTATGGCCATCTATTTAGAGTGGTTTTTCTCCAAGATCTAGGATAGATCGATGCAGGTGCTGATCCGGAAACGAGTATACCCTCGTTCCCTATAAGAAACAGGGTGCAGGAAACGGGAAAAAGAAAAGCCCAACCGAAGGAACGTCCCAGCAGACAGGGCCCCTCTGTGTTTGTGGCTTTCGCGGGGTATTTAGCGCATTGCAAAGTGAGGCCTGCAAATCGCTGGAGTTTGCTAAATTCGCCAGCGTTTCGGCTTTCGGCTTGTTGGGCTCTCTGTCACCTCCGCCTTTGCACAATTTCTTCTTATTTTACACGGCAGTGCCCTCGTTCGTGACTCATAAACCAGGCAAAAAACAACAAAAACAACAAGAACAATACGAAAAGAGCAGGAACAACAACAAGCAGAGAGGAAGGAGCGGTTGAAAGGGCACTAGTTTTTCGAAAAAACAACAAAGTGCAGGGGCAAGAGAGAGAGCGAGCGCATGTCAGGTTTCCTCGAAGAGAGCCGCCCGCCAGGGCCAGAGCGAGATGGCGAGTGTGAAGACAGGAAAAGGACGCTCAGGGAAAAGGGGCACACTAGTTTGTGTGTGTGTGTGTGTTGCATCAAACATTTTCCATCATCGGCCTGTTCCTCTTTGTCCGCTATTCGGCTGATTCTGCTTCTCCTGCTGCTTCTGCTGCATTCTCCTTTTTTTTATTGTTAATTTTCACAATTTATTGTTATGTACATCACTGTTTTCCACTGCTATTGCACACGCTTTTCCTTTGCCCGCTTCCATCACGCAAATGGCAATAATTTATGGCAATTTATTTTGTGTTGCACACACACGGTCGCCGTTCGCACTCTCCGCCGCCGTTGCTGTTGCTGTTGCTGTTGCTGTTGCACTTGTGCAATTTTCCCAAAAGAACGGCCCCGAAAACTCACTCTAAACTCGAAGATACAAATGCCGTGGCAGATGCAGATACACCGGCAGGTTGCAGATACAAAGGCAAGTGGCAAGCGGCAGCAACAACAAACAATTCACGTGCCCGGAGCGCGAAAATCTAGAAGCGAGTATCTTATCACAGCACCGCTCGCACTCAGTTCGTTCCGCTCATGCTCGAAGTACCGTCCGCGCGCACAACCGCTCCGTTCAAATTTCGAATCGGGTATGCGAAACACTTGGGACGGCTGCTCGAATTCGGGCATACAAAGTCACTGGCGACAGACTGTTCGCATTTACCGTCTCGTTTGCCCAGCGGCAACTGACTAATGTCAGCACTGTAAATATCCAATCTAAGGGGGTGTTTTCAAAACTTTTTTGGGTTTTAACTCAATGGGAAAATAGTATTTACTATAAGCTATGTAAAAACAAACCAAGTGGCATATTGTAGATCTCTACGAATAAGTTTTCAGCGTCAAACTTTCTTAGTTTTAAAAAACAAAAAATGTCAGCACTTAGAATATCCCTCACAATGTTTCAGAACTTTTTTTGGTTCGCTTTTGAGTTTTTACTCAATAACAAAATATTTATTAAGCTGAAAACAATGCAAGTTGCATATTTCATATCTCCATCAATAAGTTTTACAACTATTTCAGCGTGAATCTTTCCTTTTTCCAAAAAAAAAAGTTGTAAATTCATCAGAATAGTTCCAAATTAAGTCTGTCTTTAATTAAGCTTTTTCAGTATGAACGAAACATGCTTCATAAAATCGAATGCGAAAATGTAGGAAATTATATGCAGCAATAAATATTTGTTTAGGAAAATTTGTAAGTAAACTTGCTTATACAAATAGAATCACCAACAAGTTATTATTAGTAAAGTTTGAGAAACTACCTTCATATAAAGTGTCAGTAGAGTTTCTCGAATCCTTGCAGGTACTGACAATGCTTAACGGGCTCCGTGTAAAAAGGATGGTAACTTCGAATAGCCAGTAACTTCGAATTCCTACTGGGCTAGAACAACAACAGGAACTTAGCTTGTAAGAGAGCCGCAGAGAGTGTAGTAACCGCTAATAACCGTTTCCCCTGCTTGAAGCGCAATATTTTGCAGCACTGCTTGCTGCTCTTTCTCGCTGTTAATGAACAGTGCCTCTGTAAGGTGTACAAAATTCAAATTTCTTGGCGGTAGTTTCAAGTTTAGAAAACTTCCATTAAAATTATCCAATTTTTAGTGATAAACATAAAACATGCAACCAATAATCGTCCGTATATGGACCCCAATAAATCGAGTCGAATTTGTTGAATAAATCGTGAAGAATAAGCACAATTTCAATTTAAATCAATTTATTTTCATATCAGCGAACAGTTCATTCACAAAAGGTATTGAAAAGGTGTTGAAACTTATTTCCACGTATTTCCAGACCGGTAGGCAATTGTACTTTATTTTGTAACTAAAAAAAATTAGGTAAATTTTGAACCGTTTTTTTTAATATTTTACAAGTTTTACTTTTTTTTGGTAAAACCTCCCATTTGTTGGTTTTCCACCATATTACTCCAAACCAAATCGATTTAATCCATGACAGAATTATTTTTTAACCCATTCAACCATTTATAATTAATGAAGAAATCTTTCAGGATATAACATAGGGTATAGCAAACTGATCCAACTGGCAAAATTACTTGGCGGGCACACATTTATCCCTCGATTGTGTCCCGGGCTTGCATACGGGACTCCTCCTACGTAGATCCTCGTCAGCTTTTTCGTCGGCCAAGGACATTATTGCTCCAAAAACCAACAAAAAGTAGAGGCTGGCTCCCAGGAGATACATTTTACAATAGGTCTCTTCTTGCCAAAGTAAAGAATCCAAATGAAACAGCATCCGAAGATTTGGGTTGACGAAATAGCGAATTGATTATCAACATCGCATTATTTTCACGCTAACTTAAGGTGTTTAAGAGATCGATTGCCGCCAGGATTGTTAGGATTGTCGAGTCTCTGGGTACGACATTGGGATTACTTAAAATAATATATATCTCAAACGAAAATATAGGGTTGTACTCAATTTAATTGGTTCGATCACAAGATACAATCTGATCCAAGTGGCCAAATTACTTGTCGTGCACACATTTACCCTTCGAGTTGAATTTTTTTCCGGGCGGGCATATGGGCTTCCTGCTACGTTGAGCCTCGACGGGCTTTTCATCGGCCAGGGACATAATTGCTCCAAAAACCAACAAAAAATAGAGGCTGGCTCCCAGGAGATACATTTTGCAATAGGTCTCTTCTTGCCAAAGTAACGAATCCAAATGAAACAGCATCCGAAGATTTGGGTTAACGAAATAACGAATTGATTATCAACGTGGCATTATTTTCACTCAAATTTAAGGTGTTTAAGAGATTAATTGCCGCCTGGATTGTTAGGATTGTCGAGTCTCGGGGTACGACATTGGGATTACTTAAAAAAATATATATCTCAAACGAAAATATAGGGTTGTACTCAATTTAATTGGTTCGATCACAAGATACAATCTGATCCAAGTGCTTGTCGCGCACACATCTACCCTTCGAGTTGAATTTTCTTCCGGGTGGCGCACACATCTACCCTTCTACCCTTCGCACACATCTACCCTTTGTCGCGCACACATTTACCCTTCGAGTTGAATTTTCTTCCGGGCGGGCATATGGGTTGCCTGCTTCGTTGATCGTCGTCGTCAGCTTTTTCATCGGCCAAGGACATTATTGCTCCAAAAACCAACAAAAAATAGAGGCTGGCTCCCAGGAGATACATTTTGCAATAGGTCTCTTCTTCCCAAAGTAAAGAATCCAAATGAAACAGCGTCGGAAGGTTTGGGCTAACGAAATAACGAATTGATTATCAACGTCGCATTATTTTCACTTCAATTTAAGCCATTCAACCGTTTCTAATAGTGAAGGGATCTTGTTCACTTAGAGGTCTTTTCATGGTCCTTATCCGATTTTAACCTGACAATAATACAATAATACCTGACACTAACAGGATTTCGTTGGGTTTGCTTTGTTTTATTGATTTTTACAAAGGATAACATGGCACCAGCAATCAGCAAAAGTTTAAAGGTTTTCCCCAGAAGATGCTGGTTCAAATATAACCTTCAGATACTAGTGAATTCCATGGTGGAATAGACTATAATTTACCTTAAATTTTACTCAGCTAAATAATATTATTCCACAAGTTTTAGGGATGTTACGAATTTGAGCAACATTTCCTTGGCCACACTCTTAGCCACTTCAGTTCCCGCCAGAAATTGGGCAATCTTCAAGGCAAACTCAAAGGATGTTCCCGGTCCACGGCTCGTAATGAGGTTTCCATCCTGCACCACATTTTGGTCATCCACATAGCTGCATAACAATGACCACCTAATCATTAAGTCTACGCACAATTTAGCAAACAAACTAACCAGTAGTTGGCCTCCATCTGAGGTCGCATGGGTGGATACGAGGTGACAGCCTTTCCCTTGCCGATTCCGTGCTTGGCCAGCGCTGTGGGAGCGGCACAGATGGCTGCAATCAGTCCGCCCCGGTCCTCCTGGTTGCGCAACAGCTCCCCCACGGCCGAGGAGTCGATCAGGGCCTTTGTGCCGCCCAATCCCCCGGGCAGGATCACCGCATCGTAGGTGCCCTCGCACAGGGCCTGCTCGAGTGAAGTGTCCGGCACAATGACCACATCCCGGGAGCACTTGACCGGGTCGCAGCCCTCCAAGCCGGCTACTGTTACCTTGACCTACAAAAAGAACATCAAAATTAAAATAAAAAATTCTTAGTTCGCTAAAAAAATTAAAAAGTTTACAAGTTTAGTAATAAAAGTTTGCAACTAAAAACCAGTCGCAAAGGCTTTTCAAAATGTGTTAGTTGAAATCCCAAAAAAACCGCTGAAGATTTTGGAGAGGACTACGAGAATTGGTGGACATACCTTGGCTCTTCGCAGGACATCGGCGGAAATGGTAAACTCCATTTCCTCGGCACCGGGGGCCAAGACAATTAAAGCCTTTTTAATGCCATTTTTGCCACATTTTTGGCTACCCAAACGAAGCGGCAGCAGTTGCAGTTGCCAAACAACTTTGGCAAGAGATCGCCGCGAAAGTGACAACATTGTCCACCCAAATGCACTAGGCAAGTGTAACGTTTAGTTAAATATATTTTTATTGAACAAAAATGAATTGTATATGCTTGCTGCTTTCTTATTTTAAACGTAAACTGTTATCGGTTTAGTTTTAGATCGGTTTCGTTTTAATGTTCAAATTGCCAATATTTGGAACTCATACTATATTTTCAAAAGGTTTGTTTAAAAATAATTGTAATTTGTATAAAACATATACGATTTTTTCTTTTAATTATAATTGTGTTGCCATTAACTTAATTGAGTTTGTTGTGTTTCATTACGTTATACATATATGATTTTGTTTGTTTTGCGTTAATTGTTAATTGTTTTGAAGCGCTTATAATTAATTGTTAGACAACTGCTTGACAGATAATTCTATCGATAAGATGCTCGAATTTCCATTGAATTGCAAATGTCACACAAACTCTGATTTTGGTTGTTTTTTTTTCGATTTTAGTTTTTAGTTTTGTTTTTCGTTTGCTTTATTACATACAATAATGTGGAAAAATGTTGTTTACGTCGTATTTTAAGTCACATTTAAAACTGGTTTGATTTGTATTCGTCATTAAACTTGATTTTTCATTTTTCATTTTTCTTTACTAATAACATTTAAAAAGATCACCAAAGTTACAGATTTCCCATATTTACGTTGCTCACGTTGCTCATTTAATTCAATCTTTATCAATATGTTGATGTATGATTTTCATTTCTTTCCGTTTTTTGTTTTTCATTTAAACTCGGCTTAAATTATAACTAAAATTATGTATTTTATTGATTAATTACCCGGCATTTTGGTAGAGTAAGGGATGTACCAAATGATGATCTCTTGTCAGCGACTTTTGCTTTTTCTTTTTCTTTTGCTTTCATTTTGTTTGTGTTTAATCTTAACGACGATTATGTATTACAATATATGCGATAATCGTATAGATTTTTGCTAGTCGAATTTCAGCTAAGAGGGTAAGATATTCTGATTCGTATCTCGTATTTGGAACACTACGTCAAGAGTGTGGAGTGGACTGGATTGGATGTGTTTTTTTTTGTTTTCGGTCGTTTAATGGGGATTACGGATTCTGGCGGTTGGGGGGGCGTAATTGGAAGAGTATAGAGCATACACACATATCATAAGTTACTCATTTATTATTCAAATATAACGTATATAATTGCTTGGATTTAGCCCATCGTTCTTTCTTGGTATCGGGGTAATTGTGGCATTTAATTTTTAGTCATTAGATTTTAGATTTGTATTTTTTATTTCCTTTAGGAAGAGTTGTGCAAATTGCTGTTCTAGCTTCGATTTCGATCTGATTATACATCTATGTATATATATCTATTCATATATTTGTTGTATATAATTGTAGACATCTATAAACGGCACATTTATAAGTAATATGTAGAAACAATGCGATCCCAATGCTATATCTTATTTATCCTTTTAGTTGTTATTATGATTAATTCTTAATTTTTTTGTGTCATTTAACATCATGTGTTGCCTCGCCTCCTCGATCTATCTTTAGTTTAAAGCTCAATTGAATTTTGACAGATAAAAATGTAAGTTCCCATATATGTAGATATCCCGGCTTTGTCTTTCGTTTTTCTTCCATTTTCTTGGGCCTTTCCTAGACACTCATCTCCGAGCAGAAAATAGGTTGGAAATCATAGCAAAGGCTTTCTTCCCTACTCCCCAACTATCTTTGTTAGCTGCACGACACTGAAGAAACCATTAGTGTTCGATTTTCTCTTTTTTTTATAGCTTTTTTTTCTCGTTTTTTTTTTTGGTGTGTGTATCTTTAAGGGGGTTCGGAAAATCGGAGTACTCTAGGATATAGATTTAATTCTAGGCGTTTACATAGGGACTACTGGTTGCGTTGCCCATTTCGCGGTGGATGGGAAACGTTAGCAGCTCTTGGTTGGTTGGTTGGCATTTTTCGAGATTAAAGATTTTCCCACCAATCTCCCATCTTCCGTCTCCCATTTCTCCCCCTCACTTCCGTCTCCTTTGCGAGTAGTTAAAGCTTTTGGACTTTTCTCATGTATTGTGTTGGTAAAGTAAATTATTGTTGAATATTTCGCTCATTCTACAACTACGAGATGCATTCATTGTCGGCACACATTTCAGCTTCAGCTTCAGCTTAAACTTAATATATATATTTTTGTATATTATAAATGTTGGATCTCTTGAATCTCGAACCCAGTTGCATTGTTTCGTTCGTCTCTCTTTTGTTTAGCTTACAAATAAAAATGGGTTGCTTTGTTTTTGCTTGCTTGGGCTTTGCGTTAAGTAAACATTAGAAGTAAATTTAAAATGTTAATCCCTTGTGTTGAAACATTAACACAAAACGTATGGAAAATGAATAATTACGATTAAAGAAATCAACAAACACGACCCGCACATCAATTGCCCAGACCAACAAGAAGGGGAATCCCCCCAAAAACGAATGCTTGACTCGGGAGCCCCCCTCACATTGCTGATCTGTGATCATCCCCTCCTATTTTTTTTTGAGTTTTTTCTTTTAGGTTTACCAACTAATTTGTAAGTGTATTAAATGATTGAATATATAAGCATATAGATTTAAATATTATGTATTTTGTAATGTTCACATAATGTATGATTGGCAAAACAGTTTGCAAACGTTGAAAACTAAATCTAAAGTAAAATTGTTTTTTCTTGTTGAATTATTTTCATTTCGTTTAAGGATGTACACAAGTATAAATAAGGTTCGGCCCGGGTGCGGTGCGAGTCCCCCCAGAGAGGGCGGGGAGACCGAGGGCACCAGGGCCGCATAAATAACAACTGATCATAATGTTAACTTGAACTGTGTCCTCGATATAGTACAATTATTAAGCATACATTCCATATTGATATTGTTTGTTTGTTGCTTCTTCAAGTTGATTGCTGGGTTTGATTGGCAAAACTAAAACTACTTTGTAAAATATTGAAATGTAGTTGCTAGCTTTGGCTCCACGGACGTTTTGGAGCATTGTTTACCTTGTGTTTGTTTGTTTGTTTGTTTTTTGTTTTGTTTTGTTTGTTTATAATACCCGTACACCACTTTTGCTCTTAAGATAAGGTTAATACGCAATTAAAATGTGAAAAGCAGATGATGCCTGTGTTTTTGATACGTCTTTCCATTCGAAGAATCAACATAAAGAAATCAACAAATTTCGTTTGTTTTCGCTAATTAAAAAATTTTGTAAAATTTACAACTAAATATTGGTAAGAGGTACATACACATACATAAATTAGAGGGTCATTGAGTGATATGCCTGGGACTGTGGACTGTGTTGGAGGGGAGAAGAGAGTTCTGTTTTTTTTTTTTGTGAGGTCAACTAAAGACTAAACATAAAATATCAGCACTACGAACGCATTTGCACTTTTTCCTTTAAATGTAAGTAAGTAATTCTCTCATTCTCGTTTAATAGACTTCCGCGTGTTTATCGCCTCCCTTTTTCTTTGTACAAAAAATGATAAAATTTAGACTTTACGCTTATGTTTAGGTAAATATGTAAATATGCCTGTTCCACTCTAGTAAGTATATAGCTATTGTTAGACCGAAAATTAGTCTGTCCGTCGGTTTGTCCCTTGTTGAAATTGCAGTACACAGTACACACGGTTCATGCTTCGCCCCTTTTTCACATTTCACTTTTCATCTGGCATTCTCTGGGTTTTTTTTGGTAGAGCCCAACTTACAAACTATTAAATGTCCATGCTTGGTTTAATCGGCGCCTTAGCTATTGAAGTATTTTCCTCTAATACATGCTATCTTCTGTGTGATTACACTCTCTCAATGCTTGTCACTCTTTTATGTTATGTTATTAGGTTTTTCTTAGCTTTGTTTCTTTTTGTTTTCTTGTAATTTTATAATTTGGTGGTGGTCTTCGTTCACAGTACAGAGAATCCGAGAGTTGTTGGTGTTAATTGGTTGTTGGTTGTTGTTTGTTGGTTGTTATGTGTGAGTCGATCGATCAGCAACGTATTCATTTTTGTTGTATACTAAAAACCTTTGGTTCTATGCATTCCATTCCATTCATTCATCATGTCTTCATTTTTTCATTATCATCGTGTAAAAATATATTGTACAATGTAGTAATAGTAATTTCTATTAGAAAAGTTTTCTCTCTCTCGCGCGTGTTTATGCCTGATTGTTGGTGTGTGCTGTGGTGTGTTGTGGTGTCTTGTGGTGTATTGTATTGCGTTGTTTGTTGGTGTTGCTGTCGTAGTTTTGTGTTCTTTTGTTCCCTTTAGTTGATTTCCATTTAACTTCACTTTGTTTGCCACGCTTTTCTTCCTGGTGTTTGAGAATTTTCACAATTTCCCTTGTGCATAACATTCGATTCCCTAAAGCCTATAATTTCGCACAGTGTTCTTGCCCTCGAAAGTGGTGTGTATGCAAGTGAGTGTGGGTGGTGTCTTTGTGGGATTTAGTTCTCCATCATCTTCTGGTTTTCACTAACAACTAATATGCATGCAAGATCTTCGCCTTCGCTTCTCCAGCGTCTCCTCATCATAAAATATCTCTCTAACTTTAAGCTTAACCTAAAACATTCTTGGCTTTCATCCGCTGGCTCGTTTTCTCGATTTTGGGGTTACGTTTATGGGCTCGTGGTAAGCTTATTCGAATCGATTTTCGAAATTGATTTTCCATAGCGTTTGATTTTGTGGTTTTTGGTGTTTTATGTGTGGGTTGGGTGTTTCTTTTTTATCTTTTTTTGGGGTTTTGTGTTGTTTTTTTTTGTTGTAGGGGGTATACTTCTTAGGCAAAGTACATGACCTTTTTAGTGTCCGCATGCACGGTGATGGCCCTGGCCATGGCACCCGGCGTACGATCCTCGGAGCAGCCGCTCTGGTGCGATCCCTCGCCGGAGTCGTGCTCCTTCTCCACAAGATGATACCTGCAAAGAAAACACTTCAGTATATGCTGCATTTCGAGGCGAAATTCATCAGCTCACCTGGCTCTGAAGGCCACGAGATGGGCGTAGTAGGCCGGCGCCGGTATGCTGACGGACCGGGTGCAGCGCACATAAGTGTGACACAGCTGGTACGTCAGGCACTGCAGCTCGTCGGAGTCAAAGTGATTGTCATCCCAGAGGACGTGGTAGTGCGAGGGACGACTGGTGCCCTGGATGCCCTGGTGGCTGCACAGATAAAAGTCAAACTCGGTGGGATGGGTGATGCCCACATCGACGGTGGTGCCGGCGGGTATGTTGCCGGACTTGCCGCTCTGCTCCTTCTTCTCGGCGCAGAAGAGACGCGTGTGATGGCGCTTCTGCACGACAATGAACGTGATGCCCGGCCGGTATTCCGGTTCCAGTTTGATGCACGCCTCCCGGATGGCGGTCAGCTCGTGCTGCAGCACATGCGGGAACTGGCCCTCGGACACGCCGTCGCGATAGAGAATGATGCGGTGGGGCTTGTAGCCGCCGGTCGACTTATAAAACATGATAAGCAGCTCGCGCACCATGCTGCTCAGCTCCTGAATGATCTCCTGCCTGTGCTGCTGTACTCGCACCGTGGCCGCATAGCGCGATGGATGCGCGTCCATTGAGCCGACAACGGCGGCAATCGATGGCTTCTTGTTGTCACCGGCCGGCGGGTGAGTCACATCCGCTCCCAAGAAGATAACCGGCTCGTTGAAGACCTTCGGCCGGATGGAGGGCACCAGAATCGAGTTGATGCCGCCCAGCTTGACGTTGATCTTGAGGCAAAGATTGGACAGCGTCTGCGGCGATGTCTTGTTCACGTTCTTGGCCTGCACACACTGGGTGGCCATGCCCAGGACGGTGTCGCCCACGCGCTTAACCTCGGCATACACGGGCGTCTTGCCCGGCAGCACCACCACAACCAGCTGCAGTCCCGGGAACGTTATCTTCAGGTAGCGGAACATCGGCTCCACCTGATCCGGTCCGGTGGCGTACTTGCAGAAGCATGGCTGCCCGATGATCGGCATCCCGGCATCGTTGGAGATCTTCTGCAGCTGCTGCGTAAAGTTTCGCAGCGCATCCTCGCGCACCGTGCGCTGGGGAGCAAAGCAGGCGATGGCCCAGATGCGGATCTCCACGCCGGTGAAGAACTGCTTGCCGCGCATATCCCAGACGCCCTGATTGGGCGAGGCAAGGCTCACCTTGTTCTGGGGCGGGAAGAGCTGCTGGCCGGTGATTCCGGTGCTAACACGGCCGCCGTACTGCAGCTTCGGTGGCGGCAAAACACGGCCGCGCACCTCCATCATCGAGTTGGAGATGGTCAGGCCGAACTCCTGGACGTACGAGTCGTTGTTGAAGTCGGCCCGCTTCACCAGATTGTTGATCTCACGCTCGCGATCGGGAGCCGAGCGGGCGGTGGCCTTGATCATCGTCGAGGTCTGCATATCGGTCAGCTTCTTGATGCACCGCTGACCGGCGACGATGTTGCACACCTCCAGCGGCAGGTAGGTGTGCTTGTGCTCTTGACCGACCTGCAGGCAGGGCAAATGCGGATAGCGCAGCTTCATGCGGTACTTGTCCAGGAAGTACTTGGCCACAGTGCACTCCACGGTCTGGCCGTTCTCCAGTTGCAGTGGGAAACTGTAAAGCAAAAACTATTAGTAACTCTGCCAGTTTAGGGGCAATGCGTGAAGCCTTACGATTGCATCTGGGCGGGACGTCGGGTGACGTTGCACACGCGGTACTTGCGACGCATCTGCCCGCAGTGGGTGATCTCGATCTTGAGGCCCTTGATCTCCTTGGTGAACTTGACGCGCTGCGAGTCGGTGAGCGGCTTGCGCTGCTCGTTGATGTCGCGAATGTCCAGCACCTCGCACATGAAGTCAATCACGGGCTGGGCCTTGTAGAAAGCAGTGGCCGAAACTGGAGGGGAAACCAGAGATTAGCAAGGGAACTACAAGGGTTAGAATGTGGAAACCCACCGTCAATGTTCAGCATCATCTTCCACTGCGAGGGCCTGACGCTCTGATGGAAACCGAACCAGACCTCGCGACCACCGCCCAGGGGATGGTAGTAGCCATCCGGGGAGCTGAAGAAGCTCCTCCCCACGGGCGTGTAAGTCATGCTGGGCAAATGCCGCATGACCACGTCGAGGGCCAGAATGGCATCGTACGGTATCTGCCGGGTGCGACCCTCGAGCGCCTCTTCGAGATTGAAGAGCGACACCTGCGCCTGCCACTTGATCGTCACGCGGAAGATGCGATCCTTGCCCTCGCCGGGCAGGGTCACCTCCAGCTCCAGCCGCTCGTTGCCGATGGGCAGCGGGTCGCGGGTGTACAAGTTGTTGCGACCATCGAACACGGGCTTGAGGACGCCAAAGATCTTGCTGTAGGCGTGGACCATGGTCTCGATAATCTCGCGATTGACCTTGCGCGGGCACTTGTCCGGCTGGATGTTGATGTCGTAGTGGTGCACATAGCCGCGCGGCATCGTCACCTGGAAGTGGTTGGCACGGAGCACAATCGGGCGGCCCTCGCGACCAAGATTCGGGCGACGCGGGCACGTGAAGACGGGCATGTCCGGCTGGGTGGCCGGCGTGGCGGTGGCAATCGCTGCCGTCACGCTTCCGGTGGTGGAGCCAAGGGCGGAGGCCACCTGAGCGGCTGCTGCTGCAGCACCGGCCACAGTGGCCCCGCCGGCGGCCACATTCTGGGCACTCGGGCTGGTGACCGCGGTGGGATTGACCGACGAACCGGGCGCCGGTGGTGCTGCAATTTGGGTGGCAAATTAGCATGGCAAACGGCAAGGGATTCTCGCAAAAGTTGGTACAAAAATAGTGAAGAAGTAAACGTAAAAACTAGCAGAAACTTCTAACGTTTAGTCCGAGGGAAAGCCAGGCAAGTCGGCAACTCGGCAGAGGAGTCTCGCGATGTTTCTGGGACATCTTGCAACCAACCGCTTTGCCTGGCTCCCTGGAGTGCTACAAGCAAAATTGATCATGCATCGAGCTAGAAACAAAGGTAATTTATTCAGAGAGTTGGAGGTGTTTTTAGTTTCCGGTGTAGAGTTAAGTTATACTTGAGTGCACTTTGCATTGTACGAAACGAACATTTACACAAAACGAAAAGAGTAACATTTTCGTAGCATTTGGCTTTATCTTAGGTTAGTCTTTTGTTAGTAATATTACGGCAACAAAAGGGTTAGATCTGTGGTGGGTTGGGTTAGCAGGTTAGTGGGGTGGTGGGGTGGTGGGAAGAGAGAGTTTAGCTGGGAACAGAACACCAAAAACTAAAGAACGTAAACACAAACAGTTTGTAGCTTTCGAATCAATCAAATCGCATAAGGTTCTTAGTAATTTTAGTAATAATTTTTTTGGTTTTGGAGAGAGATTTACATGTGAGCGTGTCGAAGCTAGTCTGCGCCTGAGAGGGACTCTGAGGCCGAGTGGGCGAGGGGGTCCACTGTGACTCTATAAAAAGAAAAGGTAATCAAATAAACGCAAAAACAAATCAAATCAATGAAAGGATAAGGTTCAAATCAAAATGGTAATGACAATGGTAATGGCCAATCGATGGTTATCGTCGTCGATGGAAATCAAAAACGATGATGGGGGGCGGGATGGGGGGCGATAACGAACGGAAAATAAAATGAAAATTAGAGTGCGTTAATAATATTTTAGTTACAGTTTTCCTTCATCATCATCGTCATTAAAGAGTGTGTATGGTATATTATGTATATGTTTTGGTACAGGTTTCTGTTTCTGCTGCCGCCACAAGTCTCGAGTGTGTGTGGGGGGGAAAGTGTTTTGCCACCAAAGGTGTTAATTGTGTCGATCCCAAACCCATCCCAAACCCTTCTGTGGAGGGGTGCCAGCCTTTAATGTTCTACTACCAACCACCTGCAGGCTGAGCCAGCAAATGCCTGGCAAACAAGCCAATTGGGATCACAATGCCCAGGGAATTTCAATAGGAACGAGGCATCTCCGGTGGATACGAAATTGCGACGCAATTAGCCGCGTCTGCTCTTGAATCCCATCCCGCCTTTGCAGCTGAAACTCAAAGCTGAAGCTGACGGATGCGCGCGCGAGGCGAGGAGCCACGCCAACCCCCCCGAAAGGGCAACTATTGCGTCGCTACGGTCGTTGACCCAATTTCTGCGCATTTCCGACTCTACGCGCACGTGTCTGTGACGCTCTTGCTCGAAGGGGGTTCCCTCGTTTATCGGCTAAAAAATATCGATTTTTTGGAAATCGTCTTAACCGCTAAACCATCCAAGAACTTCCTCTCTCAAGTCCCTATGTGCAGTATTGGGAACAACACCTCAAAATTTCAAGTCCATATCTAAGATAGTTCCTAAGACAGTATATCTAACACAGTTCCGGGTGACCCAAAACTTTAAAAACGTTTTTCTTGAAACAACTTTGTAAACCCCACTCACTTGTTTTTATTCTACCATGGCCCTTTTTAAAGATAATTAAATACTCTTCGCTCTGACACTAGTTGCTTATTTTTTCATATTTTTTTCGTATTTTAAAGTCAATTTTTTTCATTTTCGAGTCACACTTTCATATTATGTGAAGACATGAAATTTTGTCTTACAAAAATGGAGGGTCACATAAGAAGTTATCATAGTTGTTTGAGACCAAAACTAAGGACCCTACAATGTTTACAGCCATAAGGGAGTCATCAACATGAATACGGCGCCTTTTCATTTGGTAAATAAAGTTCCCAAAGTTTATATATCCCCAAAAAAAAACATCTTAAAAATCCTGAATTTTTTTACCGTCTGAAGGTAAATAAAGTTTCAAAAAAGTTTTTAAACGTTTTATTTTATACATTCGAGAAAAAACTCTTGAAAAAAACTTCTTGAAAATCCTGTATTTTTCTACCGTCTGAAGGTAAATAAAGTTTCAAAAAAGTTTTTAAACGTTTTATTTTATACATTCGAGAAAAAACTCTGGAAAAAAACTTCTTGAAAATCCTGTATTTTTCAACCGTCTGAAGGTAAATAAAGTTTCAAAAAAGTTTTTAAACGTTTTATTTTATACATTCGGGAAAAAAAACCCCTGAAAATCCTGCTTTTTTTGATCGTATGAAGGTGAACAAAGTTTCATAAAAGTTTCGATACGTTCTCGTTCATATAGCCCAGAAAAAAACTTTTTGAAAATCGTCCATTTTTCGAGCGTCTGAAGGCGGGAACCCCCTAAAGTTGCATTGCGAGACAGAGAGCATCTTCTTGGCAATTTCATGATATCATTGCCAGATACAAATATCAATTAGTGGAGTGCTGATTGTATGCAAATCCCGGGGTTTTTGTTTCTGCACCTCTTGCCAGTAGAACATTAAAAACTTGATTAGTCAGGGCCAAAGGGGCGTGGCGGTGTGGGGTCGTGCCACTTGTGGCAGCAGCTTTTCTTTAGTTTGTTTTTCTTGGCTTTCAGTCTGAAAATGGGTCTGGCTTTTGTGTGTTTCATGTCTCTGGGATCGCCTGCACTTACGTTGTCCGACTGGATACATGTTTTTTTTTTTTGCACTAAGTTAGGTTTGGTTTAAGAAAAATAATTATAATGTATAAAAGGATTGGCTCGTGTGGTTCTTCTCCTTTCTCTTCTTGGCTTTCTTTCTCCTCCTTCTCTTCTTTTCTTGTTTTTGTGTGTTTTGGTGTATAAAATGTAATTGATTGTTTTGTTTGTGGATGTTTTTGTTTGTTTGTTGTTTTGCTTTTGGTTTCTACTAATTATGTTTTTGTTTTTGTTTTTTGTTTTGTTTTTCGTTTTGATTTCAGCCTTTTTGCTTATCACACTTTAAAGTAGTTTAAAGTTTTATTCGTTTGGTTTGCATTTGTTATTATTTTGTTATTTTTTGTTGTTGTTGTTGTTGCGCGTGGGCGTGGCGTAGGCGTATTAATTTTAGATTATTTATTTATTTATTTATTTATAAATTGGAATTAGCACAGAACAGTGCACTTTTGACTTTATTCTTATCGTTTATTTATTTATTTTATTTTATTGTTGTTTTTGTTGTTTGTTTGTTGTTGTTGTTGTTGAATATTGGAAAAGAACACAAATGTAGGCACAGCTTTCGTTAAAGTTATATATATATATATGTATTTTTTTTATGTACTACACATATTGTATATATATATGTATATTTATATACTTATATATGTATCTAATGCTCTTGTAATACAACTAAGAAAAAATTCTTCGTTTTTTTCTTCGTCTTCTTCTTCGCCTTCGCCTTCTCCTCCTGCTTCTGCTTCTCTTCAATCTCGATCTCTTCTTCTTCTTCTCCTCGTTCTCTGTTCCTGTGTTTGTGGTTGTGTGTGTGTGCCTGCGTGTGAGTGTGAGCTGGGAGCCGTTCGCTGCGTGAGACTGTGTGTGTGTGAGAGAGTGAGTGCTCTGTATGCGCCTGTATGCGTTTATATGGCAGCTAAAAATGTGGGCACGTAGAATTCGATTGTTCCGATTTTTCGAGACGTGATTTCTGTGCACCAAACACGTTCGCGCCGCCCGCTCTTACGCACAACACGTCGCCGGACCACTCAGTTTCGTTTTTGCACAACTTTTGTTAGCTTTTCCCGTCGCGCATTATGCAAAAAGTGCAATTTTCATCAGCTTTTCCCACAGCAGCCACACTGGACATCCACACACGAAAATTGTACTCACGCCACCAGTGTGTGCGAGTGTGACGCATGCTGTCTCACCTAAATGAGGGCAAAGCACTCTGGCATGGGCGCGTGTGTGCGAGCGGGACGGCACGGCAAGCCACCACCACTCTTTGGCCTTTCCGATTGCGCTTCTTTATCGACAATCCACTGGTTATCGCTGCTCTGGCAACGCCATTGCACTCGGCCGAGCTGCCCAACACTGTCCTAGAGATGGCATCTGTTCAGCTGTTTCGGAAACTCACGTAGCGTGTTACGTGTTTACTTTTGCGGCCGCAAGTTTTCCGCTGTTTTTCCGCCAATTTCCAATTGCCAGCCATGTCGGTGCCGTTTAGCGGCACCCTGCGCCGCTCGGGCGGCATCGTCTCTGCCATCGGCAAGCAGCTGAAGAGCGTTAACCTGAAGGGCGTCAAACGCATCACCGTGCAGTTCGATCCGTTTGCGGAAAACGTGAAGGCGACTCGGTGAGTGAAAAGCGCTTTCCATTCTATCGATTCCCCGGGCATGCGCACTGCCCTGGATAAGAAAAATTTTCACACCGACCCGAAAACCGAACCAAATGTGCGTAAGCAGTCGCCGAACGGAGGAAAAGCAAACATAAGGCAAGTGAAAAACACAAAAGGTGCCAGGATGAGGATGCAAATGAGGATGCTGTGGCTTTGGAGGATGGAAAAGATGCTTGTGGAACTCACCGTAGACCTTGCCGATCACCGCGGAGGTGATCTGCAGGTCGGGGAACGTCAGGGGCAACGTGTGCGGGTGGAGCTGAGCTGGCCCCCCGGGAGCCAGCTCGCGCTCCGTGGACATCTTGGTCGGTGTCGGCGTCAGTTTGAGGCTGCTCCGGCGCTGCTACTGGAAAATCAATAAGACAAACGAGATGATTATTTCCTGCTCTTTCTGCTTTCAGCGAATTCCTCTTCCTGCTCTCCACCCCCAAAGTTGTGCAGACGAATCCCAAGTGCGTGGTCAAGTCGGACATCCTGTGCGCCAGGCAGCCGGCTTCCATTAGGTTTGCCCTCATAGATTCCGCCCAAGGTAACCCCTCCCCCCATCTGCAATGCTTCCCTGCAAGCTCTAAGGTTTTCCTTTGGTCCACAGCACAAGCGAAAGTGAAGGAGATCCGCTTCGATAGCAACAACCTGAACACTTTGGAGCTGCTGCAGCTGTGCAACAAGCACGTTTCCTCTCTGGCACCGCCCGAGGAGATCACCAACAAGGTCCTGACCAAGGCGGAGAAGCAGAAGCTCGGCGGCGGAGCAGGCGCAGGAAAGAAGGTGCAGAAAAAGAAGTAGGCAGGCACGCACGATGGTGAAGAAGCACAAGGGCACTTTGGCGGTGATCGAACAGATCTACCAGGATATACCCGCATTTTCGGACATCTTCACCGAGGAGAGCTTCTACATGTTCGCCTTCTGCTTTGTGTGCGCCACCGTTCTGGTGGCCTTCATCCTCTCCCGGTTCATCACCATCAAACCCGTCGACTTTTGAGCCACAAAAATGTTTGTCAAATCGAGCACACTTGTGAGACGTACTTTTAGCGAGAATATATAAGCTTTAACCATGTAGAGGCACTCTCTGCACTGTATTGTATTGTATTGTCTGCTCGGCACGACTGGGTCTGCCTGTGCGAAAGGGCAGCTCTGAATTGGAGATCCCGTCAGCCTGTCGGTCGCTGGGTTGGCCAAAAACCTGTTTTCGGTGGCCTGGCAAACCGGAAAATCATCTGCTCCTTCTGCTTGTAGCCTGTGGCCTGTGGCCGGTCGGTCGTCGGTGCTGATGTCAGCAGACGAGAGCCGCCGCCGCCGAGCTTATAATCACACACAATGGGCGGGAGGAGTCGATGATAATTGGACCAGAGGAAGTCCGTCCAATGGCTGCGAAATGCCAATGCAAAGTGGATGTGAAAGTGTGGCTTTGCAGGGCTGGGAACGCCGATTGATCTGGAACCCCAGTCGATTTCTAGATTAGCGAACTAAGCACACTACCTGGCAGATAAGATTCGATCTGTTTGTTGATAAAAAAAAAAGAAAATCGCATGAAAAGTGCAACAGGCGGGGAAGGAAAAATCCCAGAGACAGCTGTTGAGAGCGCGAATTTTCTTGACTCCCACGCAGGCGGCGGGGGTGGGAAAGGCGAATGGAAATGAAATGAAGAAAATGCAGGCGAAGCTTTGAGCTAAAGTTTTAAAATGGCGCGCATTTGCATCCGTATGCGTGTGCAGCTGTATCTGTGCGCTGCGAAATCGATGAAATTGCTTGCAGGCTGCAGCAAACAAACTGTTGAAGTGTGGCAGCTGCGAATTTGGCGAAAGTTGCCCCCGCGGTAGAGTGTCCAGGGACACCCTGTACCCTGTACGACGGGGTGTTGTTAATATTAATCGGGATTCCTAGCCCCAAGTTCAATGTCAGCCGAAGCTTTTGCCAATCCTCACCCTATCTAACCTTGCAGGATATTGTATCTTTCGATTGATAATATCCTTTTGGCAACCCTGCTCCTGACGTAATCGGCGCGAGGGGGAAGGGGGAGAAAGGATATATATGTAAAAGGATGTATTGTCTGTGCGGCGGTGACCTTTCTACCAAAACATAAACACAGGCCCTCCCCGAATGTATCTGAGCGGGACGGCTACACATTCCTCGGATACCATTTCTCCTCCTGCTGCTGCTCCTGCTCCTGCTCCTCCCTCCCTCTTTTGTTGCGCTCCTTTTGGCGTTTTCTATGCAGGAATCGTGGGCGACCAGAAGACACTGCAGCTGTTCTGGAAGCCTCCCTCAGGATGCAGCCGGCAAACTTTTTGAGATACTTTATATGCTCCGCCTTCCCGCCCACCGTTGGCTGGTTGTGTGTTTACTCACCTTATCGCAGAAGTGCAGCTGACTTTATGCGGACTCTTTATCAGCTTCCTGTATCAGCGTCGATTGGAGCGTTAGTGGATTAATTTGCGATTTCTTCTTTTTCGACGGGGCACTCATTAAAGCAACAAAACAATTTGTGCGCTTCTCCTGGGTTTGCGTCTTCACTAAAAACACCCGACCTCCGGGGATTGGGATTGGGTTTGGGATTGTTTTTGTCTTTTTTTTATTAAACAATTAGCTTGGCTTTGCCTGCAATTGTTTGTACNTTAAAGCAACAAAACAATTTGTGCGCTTCTCCTGGGTTTGCGTCTTCACTAAAAACACCCGACCTCCGGGGATTGGGTTTGGGATTGTTTTTGTCTTTTTTTTATTAAACAATTAGCTTGGCTTTGCCTGCAATTGTTTGTACTAATTGCCGTGGCTTGTGCTGCTGTTGCTGTTGTTTTGGTATGGAAAATCAAAAGAAATCACATATAATTTAAGCGCAGGAAATCGAAATTGTCGCAACGCAATTTCTTGCGTGGTTGTTGTTGCTGCTGCTGTTGTTGTTGGTGTTGCCAGATCGCAGCACTCACACGCACACGCACACTCACACAGAGAGACGGCAACAAAATTGCAAATTCCGCGAGCTTTTTGTTTATTTATTTATCTGCCTCGAATATTTTATCTCGTTATTTTTCGTGACAACGCACAGTCGATTTTCCTGGGCTGGTATTTTGACTGAAAATGGGTTTTTCTGCGAGCTTCGCTCTACCTGAGCCAGTTTCTTGTTTTGCCTTTGCGATTTTGTTTTTGTTGCGGCTTTTGGCAACTTTGGAGGGAAAGAGCTTTTCCCACAAAACACAGATACACACTCACACGCACACACTGGCAATGGCAACGGCAACGGCAACAGCAACGGCAACGGGATTGCTGCAAAACGAAAGCACCAACAACGACAACGACAACAACAAAAGATACAAAAACATCCAGAAGATGGAAGGATGGGAAGTGTTTGAATAATTTTACTTTGTAGATACTTTCTGAGATCGCTTGAGATCCTTTTCGGCGTCGAGCAAACGAAATGCCAACAAAATTGCGAACGCGCGCGCAAAACACAACTTATGGCCTGCCCGTTTTGGAATTAAATAAACTTTGCGGAGAGAGTGCGCGCGGCGCGCGGTGGTGTGCGTGCGTATCTGTGTGTCCGCGACAGCGACAGCAGCGGCGGCGCCGGAGAGCCATCTGAGATACAGTGCCTCCCGCCTGCGAGCGCCCAACTCCCCCAACAAGTCGGAAAAACAGCCACGAATACCCCCCTGGAACATACGATGACCTTGGCGAACAGAAACCGCCATAAATCAAACAGATGGGACTAACGCTTCGCCCATTGCCCGCCAAATAAACTTATTTAAAGCCCGCCATTTAATTATAATAGGACAAATCGAATAAAATATCATCCAAGCTCATTTTAAGCCTAAAATTTGTTAACCATAATGCGATATTACAACAAAATATAAAAAAATATTACCACATCCCTGCAGATTATCCGCCAAATTGTCATTTATTTAGCCTTTTTAAGGATTAAATTTTGTAGATAATATTTTTAAAAATTCATTAATATTAGGGCTACCAAATGCACGCCAAATAAACTCATTTTAAGCCTACAATATGGTTATAAATCAAGAATCAGTTTTATACATAATTATACCTATTGTAACCCAGCTGACTACACCACAAATTTAATATTTTAACGTTACAGTTTTATTTGGAAAATTTAAAAAAAAAATACAATAAGTTAGAGCTACCGATTGCCCGCAAAATCTTATAGTATTTACCTCTCTATTTTTCACCAATAAGATCAAGGAGAAATTACCATCAAAGGAATACCTCTGTTCTTTACCCGCCAAATTTTTCAGCTTTTACCGCAAATTTCTATAAAACTATAATCAAGGAAATTGTATAACAAATTATAACAAAAATAAACATATTTTATGAAAAATGTATAATAAATTTACCCCTAAGCAATAGATTTCTCAACTCGAGTAGTTTTTACCTCACAATATTGTAGCACAAACGTTGGGGAACGCTTTTAAACCCTAAAACTGAAAGATTACACGAATATCTATTAGGAATACATTTATAAGAAATTTGACATGAAATTTTAACAAAAATATATATAAATTATCATCAAAGGAGTACCTCTGTCAATTTAAGTAGCTTAAAAATGGCTCCAAACCAGTATTTTTAAAATGTACAAAATATGTAAACAAAATTAAAGCCAAATCTTCTAACTCTCATCCGATTGCGCGCCAAATTTAGTTACAATTTTAGTAAATTAAAATCAGGGAGAACTTCCAGCGAAATTATAACCAATAGGGGATTATTGTTTTCCAGATAGTAGTTTTTTTTATTAAAATCAATTGATTAAAAACCATAAAATTACAAGTATACAAATATATTTGAGGGCCTTTTATAAGATCATTTAACTTCCAATACCTGGTATTACCACGAAACTCAATAAGAATCAAAAATTTCAGACAATAAGAGGGGTGTATTGGAGTTACAAAATTTTCATTATCCTCCCCGGACCCGGAGAGAGAGAAACGCATTGCGATTGATGCGATTGCAAGACTGTTGCCAATTTATTCAGAATCGAAACACGTGAAAAAGTTGCCACCAATGGGCGGCGGGCTATAGTCTACTTCTGTTTCTCCTCCTGCTTCTCGGCGGGATCGGTGTTCTCGTCCCGGGCGACGGGTGCCTCCGTTTCGGTTGCCTTCTTCTCGCCCGATTCGGGGGCTATGGTGGCCCCGGCCGGCAGACTCTTCTCCAGGGCGCGCACAAAGTCCTCCAGATTGCCAGAGTAGGCGGCGGCCACGGCCTCGTTGGAGAGCTCGAACTGCTTGACCACGGGACCCAGTTGGGCGGACTGCAGGGCGTTGGAGAACTGGGCGAGGGCCTGCTGGAACTGGGGGGAGGTGATGTGATCCTTGATCTGCTGCTTGCGGTCCTCGTCCGCGTCCTCCGACTCCGGCAGATGGACGATCAGCGACTTGACACGCTCCGGATCGGCGATTAGCGTGTTGATGGCCTCGGCCCCGGACAGGGCCGTCGATAGATCAATGTTCAACGATCGTCCTGCGCCATGTTCGGGGGAGAGATTCGATAAGTAGGCTTGGAAAGGGTTGGCATAGGGTCCGGTCGCTCCGGTGGCTCCGGTCGCCGTTGTGTTCGCCGAGGGTGTTGCTTTCTTACCGGTGGCGGCATCCGCGTCCAGCGGCGAGACCCCAGCTCCCTCGGCTCCCTGCGTGTTGCCGGCATTGTTGCCGCTGCTGCTGCTGCTGCGCGTGCTGCCCGACTTGGAGCCGCGCGACGGGCCCAAAGGCGCTGTCGGAGTCCGCGGCACGCTTACATTCTCGGGCGTTTGCAGCGCCGAGGCGCCACCGCCGCCCGACGACGAAGTGTTCCGCGACGAGGGCGTTCTAGAGCTGCAAACCAAGGGGGGTTGGATCAGTGGGGGTTTTAGAAGGGTGGCCAGTGGCTAGGACTCACTTCATCTGGCCCAGGAGCGAGCTGAGGCCGCCCATTTGGCCCACGCCTCCGAAGAGCTGCATCAGCTGCTGCTGGGACATGTTGTTGAGCATGTACTGCAGGTCGCCGTCATTGCTTCCGCCCCCGCCGCGCTGATGGGTCGAGGGGGGGTTGTTGAGCAGCTCGTTGATGCGACGACAATACTCCTCGTCCTTGTCCGTCTTGGGCTCCTGCATCCAGAAGAACATGCGGCGCGTAGAGGACTTGAATTTGAGGACATACACGCGGCCCGTCTTGCACTGATCGACGCGCTTGTACTCAAAGTCGTCGGGGAAGACGATCAGATCGTCCTCGACCTTGCCGGAGGTGCGATCCTTCCAGTAGAAGTGCATCAGGCCGTCGTCGCTCTGCGTCATGTAGACGAGGCCCTTGCGCGCGTCCGGATGGACCATTTTGCCGACCATGTTCATCCGTCCGGCGCGGAACTCGACGAGGTTGCTGCTGTTGCTGGAACTGCCCAGGCCACTTTGTCTGCCGAACATGATGCGGGAACTCCTTGCCAGCTGGAAGGCAAAGGAAAATTCCATGAAATTTGAGGAAACTCCGGGAAATCAGGGTGAACGGAGTGCTAATAGCTGTTAAGCATGCCCTCCCGGGCAGCACGGAACAGCGACGGCTACTCACCGGATATATTATGTGTGAAATTTGAAGAATTCTTCCCGTCAATCGCCTGGAGAAATCGCCTACTAATTTCGATGACCTGCAAATTTTGTCTTCCTCTTCTTTTGGTTCCAGTGTGACCGCACGCCATTAGGGCCTGCAGGGGTGGCCCAGAGCTTTGCAACACTCTTTTGGGGGACTATAGCAAAGGACCTAGAAAAAATACAAATAGTTGTATAAACATTATATGATGGATACGAAATGCCTGAGAAATGACAAATTTTTCAAAAATATTTCATAATTTTTAACAAATTGTTTCAGCATTTAGATCTAAATAGATTGACTACATTGCACAGTAAACTAATTTAAAGTTTAAGCATTTACTATAAACAGTCTCACTATAAACAGTCTCAAAAATTTGTTAAACATATCCTCTGTCACTTCCCAAGCTAAATCACATCGAAAAATTAGTTCACCCCTCATCTAATTCTCTCTCTTTGCCAATGGAGATCCTTAAATAGTAACTATATCCAATGCAATATAATACTCCACTAACCATAGGTTTCTTATATTTTAAGATAGTAAGTAAGCTGTGCAAAAACAAATAAATAACAATGCAATTTGTTGTAAGTCAAGTTTGCACAGAAAAAGGGGTTTTATTTCTGGATATGTCTTTGGTTCTAAAGTGGTTTCTAAAAAAATGCGGCAATTACCGGCAATAATTTGGTAATTGTATAATCAGCTCTTTTAATTGCTGAATTTAAGTGATGAATTTTTGGTTCGTAGAGAGTTCTAATCCAAGGTAATACATATTTTATGAATTTTCTTTTATATGACTTGCTTTGGCGGGCTGCTTGCACTTGCGCTCATCTCTGACGGTCCGCCCGGCTGTCTGCCCGGTAATTCCCAGAACCTTCTGGCTGGGCACACTGCGAGTTTACTTTCGAAACAAACTCGGCAACAAATTTTATTAAACAGCGAAAAGTCAGCGGGAACAGAGCTTCAATTGCGCACTTAACCTGCCCCGTTAGAAAAGTGAAAAGATCAGTGAGTTTCCTGCATTGTCCGCTGCGCAGTTCTGAGTGGTAAGTGCAAATAGGGAAGCGAATTAAGTTCAAATAATCCTGCCCTGCACCAACAGTCTCAAAAAGATTAATTTTCAATTTGTTTTCGTTTCCTGTTTCCACTTTAATTGCGTCATGCTGTTATGGTGTTTTTAATTGCAATTCAGAGTGCCAACCAAAAATTGTTTAAACATTTCCAACTGCGTTTTGTTTGCCTTTTGCTTTGCCTTTTGCCTTTTGCTATTGCCTTTGCTTTGTGACCCATTTCTGGTCTTTTGTTTGCTTTATCTGCTCTATCTGCTCACCTGTTAGATGATTCACCTTGGTCTCCCAAAACCCGTTTTTGCCCTCGAACTTGGCACAAATAAACAATTTCGAATACTTAGTATTCCTTGCCAGCAGTAATAACAATAACCATCAACAAATGGCGCTTCGATCGAAGCAAATAAAGCAAATAACGCTTCAAAATGGTCACAAAGTAGCGCAAAACAAGATGAAAGACTGAAAAATGGCAGACGAACTAGCAGAAGGCAATGCGAAAGTGGAATGGCCGATAAGATAACGCATCTTGCGAGTTCGAAAACAAACGGCAACAAAGTAAATCACAAAGCAAAGGGAAAAAGTCGGGTTGTTTGTTGTAAATTGATGGAAATTCTAAGAAATTTATTATCACATTTGATCTTGGTTTGATTTTGCCTCATTATATCAACGATTTTCTATATAATTTTAGTTTTAAAAACAAAAAGAAACAAAACTAAATTACAAAGTCAACGCAAAGCGAAAACTTTTAGTTTTTTGTTTCAAATTGATGAAAAGTTAAAGAAATAAATTAACAAACGAGTTCTTAGTAAGCTTCTACCTTGGCTTGCTGGTTAATTTTATAAAATAATCCAAGAAAACCCTTTAAAATCAAAGATTTTTTATATAACTTGTGTTTAAAAAACAAAATATCTTGTTTTTATATTAAATTGATGAAAAACTAAATATATAAATTAACAAACAAGATCTTTATTAGCTTTTACCTCTGCCTAGAGTTTACTTTTATAAAATAACCCAAGAAAACCATATATAATCAAAGGTTTTTCACATCATTTGTGTTTAATAACAAGCAGCAACAAAGTAAATCACAAAGCTAATGGCAAAGTAAACTCAAAGCGAAAGAATCTTGTCTTTTTGTTGTAAATTGGTTATAAAATCTTAGGAACCAATTAACACTTGAGATCCGATATGTCAATAGGTATTACCTCAGTATTCAGGTTGAAACCTGTGAGTTCCAGCTCTTTTTCCATCAAATAGCCCCAGAAAGATTACAATTTTGCGGTAGAACCATAAATAAATACCTTTCGCAATGAATTTGTGGGCTTGGGAAGAGTATTCTCATAACTAAATTCAATTGAATTGCAAATAGCTTATAGAGAAGCAATTCAAATTAACTGAGCCCCTTTTTCTGGGAACTTTCTTTATTAATTGACATTCTTGGAATCTCTTAATTTATTCTATTCAAATTACACACCTCAGACTAAATGGCATATCTTTTCCTAACAGTTTGCTTGCATTTCTTTATATAAACCCAACATTTAGGGCTCTTCGAACCTAATTGATTTACAACGTAATTATTAATTTTCTTGCTGATTAATTTGATAAGAAAAAAGACTTTTTAGCCGCATTGAGTGCTGGCACAAAGACCCTTGTGATGAAATGAAATGCAACGAATTTTTATGCTGACCAACCGCTACTGCGTTGTGGCAAAATCAAGTTTATTACTAATCAAGCATCACGTGATTGGAAATAGCTTGCTTAGCTTATTAACTGATTATTATTATTATTGTCTTTTCTCTCGCTCCCAACAGAAACACTACAAAATGCGCCCAGCTTTCGTTCTGCCCCTTTTGGCCCTGCTGGCGGTGGCCCAGGCCGTGTCCTTTGCGGATGTGATCAAGGAGGAGTGGCACACATTCAAGGTGAGTTCCCGACCCCCTGTCCCCTGTCTATGCAGCTTTGTCACCCGAAATCCGAGTGCTCAACAAGTGTTCCCTGAGCTCCAAGCGATGATTAATCCATTATGCGCGATTTTGGGCCTTTGTCTTGTTTGTTTGCATAGTTGGCTCGGGTTGCATTCTTCCGCCGTTTGGTGACGAGGCCTCCCATCTTCGCTGAGTCATGGAAATGTGAATGCACCGCCGCAGAGCCCTGTGGGCGGCCCCGATAAGTCTAGGCCTGATTCGTGTCACATGCCGGCTCACATGACCAGCGCTAGTCCATTCGAAAACATCTCCATGGAGCCGGGCGAGCCGCCGGGTCAGAGACATTGATAAGCTCAAGCGGGCGATTCTGTGCAAGACTGGACTCGCTAACGAACCGCTGGCGATAAGGCGGTCTCGGGGATTTGTACCACTTTCGCAAAAGTCCATGTTTCCTAATCGTCATGTGCGTGCCCTGGTTTGCCTTCGAGAATGAATCAATCGATGCGGGCACTTCGATTGGATTCTCCGTTTATGTTTTCTAATCAATGTAAAGCCAAAGCCCTGTTGGGGGCGTAAAACACACTCGAAACCCTGGAATTTCTCGATTTATCTGTTGGTTTAGTGGTAACTTTCATGATTCATGAACTTGGACAAATAGGAATGTTTTCAACAAAGTATATCTTTGTTTTTCTATCATAGTAAAGCCTTGTTTCGAGGTAATGGATTTGTAACAAGTAATGCACGTGTTTCTCTATTTATCAGCTCCCTTAGTGGTAACTTTCGTGACTATCTTGAACTTTGATATATCTATCAATGAGTGAAAGATAGGGGCAGTTTCATTGGATAATCTCTCTGTTTCTTAATCATTGTTAGGGCCCACTTAATGGTTTTGTAAAGACCAGGTATTTCTCTATTTATCAGCTCCCTTAGTGGTAACTTTCGTGACTATCTTGAACTTTGATATATCTATCAATGAGTGAAAGATAGGGGCAGTTTCATTGGATAATCTCTGTTTCTTAATCATTGTTAAAGTCCAGTCACTAAATGGTTTTGTATTGAGTAGTAATGCATTCACAAAGCCCAGATATTTCTCTATTTATCAGCTCCATTATAACTATCTTGAACTTGGATATATTGATCCATCGTTCAGGTTCTATATAGGGGAAGTTTCATTGGATTATCTCTCTGTTTCCCAATCATTGTTAGGGCCCTGTTTGAAGTCACAAAAAGGTTTTGTAATGAGTAATGAATTCTGGAATTTCTGGATTTATCTGTTCCATTTGTGGTAATTTCCATAATTATCTGGGGTGGATATTTCTTGAGTTACTCAAGCCAAAGCCTTGGAGTGTTAATGTAATACAATACCTATTCTCCAAGCATATGAAACCCACAACTTGTCAATCATGAATGGCATTATGAATGGTTTTTATAAATGAACTTTAGAATGATTATCAATATTATTGTTGAAATAAGAGATCCACAACTTTTAAGTAAACACTGTGTGTGCCCTAGTTTTTCCTTCTAGAACTGAATGAATCAATCAAATATTTGTCATTTCTTTGTTTTCCCAATGCAACTGATCCGCTCTGTCATGTGATCTTCTATTTGTGTGGCACATTCATCTGATTTGAAGCATTATCAGCATTTCCAAAGCGCACTCCCTCTGATTTTATTTACCACTTTATTCTATTTTTTAATTTGTGTCCGATGTTTGTCTATATTTGCGTGCCAAGCACCATTAGCCGCGGATATGGGGGCGTATAATTAGGGATTTATTGTGCAGATTTTCGTGTGATAAGGCATTGAAAACTTTGTCCAAAACATGGAGGTTTAGGTTCCCTAACAATACGGGAATAAATAGAATATACCCGCATTCTTTTTCATTCTTTTTGGGATTCCCATTCTTAAATGCAATATCAGTTAAACACGCTAGCAAATTAAAGTTTCAACTACTGTTGCTTACAGTTAGAACATAATAAATATTTATATTTCACAAATATTTTCCATTTGAAAAACAAATTCCAAAACCGTGTAAAACCACTCAAGTAAAGTAATGTATTTACATACATTCTCTGGTTAGTTCTCTACATAGCATTAGAACTGCCTGCGGTCACACCAAATTCCAAGTGCTGCCCATGTACCCGCGCAAATTCAAACTGAGCAACTTGTTGACTTTGCTTTCGCGTTCATCTGGGGCAAGGGAAAAACTATAAATCGTAATCTCTGTAGCGAGTGCAGTCCAAAGTGCCCCTATCTGCGGTCCGTTGCATATTGGCAGCTGCAAATTACGCTGATGCGTCGACTCATGAGCGCCCATTAGTCCACCGATAAGCATTTATAACGCCTTTAATGCGCTTCTTCGGGTCTCAAATTCCGCAAAAGCATATAGGGCAATCTATATACAATACAAAACAAAGCAGACAAAGCAAAGAGGCGGAAAAAAAACAACGAATGACGCGTGACGGATCACTTTTTGCTTATCAAATTGCCATTTGAAAAATTTGCTGTCGAAAAGCTCAGCGATTGTGTGCCTGTGTGTGCGCCTGTGTGTGCGTTTTATTTGCTCGCCCAAGCAGAGCACAAGTGCAAGAATCAAATAAACAAATTTCGAATTTCGAATGGAAAAAGCAAAGGCGTCAGCCTCTGAAGAGGAGGACCATGCGAACCGGTTGCTGACGCCCAACATCCTGATAAATCATTATACCAAAACCGGTCGAACTCTGATGGCAATGCAAACGAGAATTGTAGGGGAATCATTTGCTACGCTTCCTCCAAATAGTTTGCCCACGTAGTCGCTCTCTTTTATCGCTCTTTCCGCCGAATTTGCTGTCGAGCAAACAAAACAGGCCACACAACACCACCACCACCGTCAGACGGACGGGCGGACGGACGGACGGCGGACGGGACGGGCCTTTCCGACTTTGTGTTATTTTTCTCGCAGCGCTCGAGCCAAGCGGTCGAAATTGTCGTAGCAGCAGCAGCAATAGCAGCAATAGTAGAAGCAGCAGCAGCGACTGCCTGCCCGAGAGCGAAGAAATAAAAGGAGCAGCACCTCACCCCCCGCTGACAACGAAGAAAAGCACGCGCGTCAGCGACAAACACTGAAAAAACGTGCCCGACTAACCCCCAAGGCCCAAGGAAAGGCGAAATTTAAAGCGGGAAATTATTATATAAAAGTCAAACCAGGCAGAAGGATGGGCGATGTGAACAGTCTGAATGTGACGGTGGATGTGGTGTGGCCGACCATAATCGTCCTGGCCATGCTGGTGGTCAATGGTTTTGTGTTCGCCTACATCATGAAGAAGCGCAAGCAGTACAAGAACCTGGCCGCCCTCTCGGAGCCACCCAGGACGACCACCTCCTACAATGCCACCGGCGAGTTTTCGGTGCTGCCGGTGCCGCCGCAGACGACGACGACGACGACTCGTGGGGAGGAGGACGAGGAGTGCGCCATCGAAATGGAGAGACTGTAGCAGGATTAGCTGTAGGTGCGTCAGATACTCAGCCGCGAACGAGCAACGAATTTTCCCCCAAAAGTTCGAAAAGTGCGTTACACAAATCTTTGCTCTCTACCATAGATATACAGATATACATTTAGTTACTATGTACAAAACGTATACGTCGGTGCCTGCCTGTGGAGTGCACGTGCATTTAATTACTGTTTTTAAGCTGTTAATTCTATATTGCCATATTCATTATCTCATCTCTCTTCATGGAATCAATAAAATGTGTGAATTTTATCATGCCCCTCCATCCGAGAAGTGCAGGCGTCTTGAAAAAATCAATACTCAAAGGTCGTCGGTGCCCTGAAAAGGCTTCTCCCAACCCGCAACCCCCCTTACCGCCCCCAAACTTCTCTCTGCCGTCGCGTCGAGTCAATTATGTCAATTGGACCATCGTCCGGTGCCTTTTGGGGCGACAATTGTCGATGCTGCATATGCATGTTTCGCCTCACATGACAGCGTCGTAGTGTGTATGGCACAGTTTGGTTTATTGGGCAGGAATGTGCCTATATTTCCAAGAGATTGCAATTGACTCTTGCCTCCCCCCCTGAGTCGCCCTGGCCTGGGTGCAAAGCAACCCCATTTGGACTCTCTATAGCTATCATTTGTTTGCCGTTCGAGCTATTTCCGTACCATGTCGCCTTACAAACAGGAACCCCGAAAGTGATAGGCCATGCGTAGAGCGATCGAATGCATTTTCCCTTCGTTTGCTTTGCGTTTACCTGCTGCCAACTACCTGGAAAATTATCACTTTTTAATGGCGCTCTTCTGGGTGACGTTGGCCATGCTACGGCGATATTTATTACCACATTACGAGCTGTTTTATGGAGACTCTGCTACTGGCGAGCAACTTGTTTTCTTGCTAGTTTTTGGGGGCACAGCTCGTGCCAGGTCGCCGCTGGGCTGTGATAAGGTTATCGCGAGATTAATAACTCTTGACTGGGAGTGATCGTAAATCTAGTTTACGTAAACGCTTGCCATTTAGCATGTTCCTCTCTGATTTGGCCAGCGCTTAAATGTCAACAATCGCTTGTAGTAGTATCTGTATCTAATCTTGGGCACACACTCCCCACTCGTTCGTTTGGATAGATAGATAATCAGCACTTGGATTCTTTGGTTTTAGCTCGAGCACCGCAAGAACTATCAGGACGAGACCGAGGAGCGCTTCCGCCTGAAGATCTTCAACGAGAACAAGCACAAGATCGCCAAGCACAACCAGCAATGGGCGGCCGGCAAGATCAGCTACAAGCTGGCGGTCAACAAGTACGCCGACATGCTGCACCACGAGTTCCGTCAGCTGATGAACGGCTTCAACTACACCCTGCACAAGGAGCTGCGGTAGGTCTCCCTGCCTCCCAAGTCTCCCCCCTCGAAACTTATAGTTTCCTTGTCTCTGCAGCGCTGCCGATGACTCCTTCGCCGGCGTCACCTTCATCTCGCCGGAGCACGTGACCCTGCCCAAGGCTGTGGACTGGCGCCAGAAGGGCGCCGTGACCGCCGTCAAGGATCAGGGACACTGCGGCAGCTGCTGGGCCTTCTCCAGCACCGGAGCCCTCGAGGGACAGCACTACCGCAAGTCCGGTGTCTTGGTCTCCCTCTCCGAGCAGAACCTGGTGGACTGCTCCACCAAGTACGGCAACAATGGATGCAACGGCGGCCTGATGGACAACGCCTTCCGGTACATCAAGGACAACGGCGGCATCGACACCGAGAAGTCGTACCCCTACGAGGCCATCGATGATTCGTGCCACTTCAACAAGGGCACCATCGGAGCCACCGATCGCGGTTTCACCGACATTCCCCAGGGCAATGAGAAGAAACTGGCCGAGGCTGTGGCCACAATCGGACCCGTTTCGGTGGCCATCGATGCCTCGCACGAGTCCTTCCAGTTCTACTCGGAGGGCGTGTACAATGAGCCCGCCTGCGATGCCGAGAACCTCGATCACGGCGTCCTCGTCGTGGGCTTCGGCACCGAGGAGTCCGGCGACGATTACTGGCTGGTCAAGAACTCCTGGGGCACCACCTGGGGCGACAAGGGCTTCATCAAGATGATGCGCAACAAGGACAACCAGTGCGGCATCGCCTCCGCCTCCAGCTATCCCCTGGTCTAAGCTCCCCCACAGAACTGATGTATCAAGTCAAAGCAAGGATCAACAAAACCACAAACAAGCATCTCAATTTCAACTTTAATTACCATATGTTAGCCCCAGGTCTTATTTACTCTATTATTTCGTATGTGTCCATCGCATCCATTTATTTCTGCCATCACATACAATGTAAGCGAAGAACTCTATGTTGATGTTTGTAGAAAAATAAATAAAAAATATAAAACTAACGCACTCGAAATAATTAACAAGAGGATGGTAAGGAGGGTTTCTTTAGGAAGCTGATTTTCTAGCTTTGTGAGGAATCAGAGATTTGATGGAATTGTTGAAATATTCATGAAACAATCATAAATAATCAAATATTCAAAAAGTTTTATGTTCGCTAAGGATCACAATGGTTTATGCGCGACACTCTCTCAAGGAGAGGTCATCCGGATTACCCAAAAGATTTTTATAATGATTGTTTAAAAGGTTATCCAATATTAAATCTCAATATTTGGAGCTATTGGTTAATTGGTTATATTATAACGTTTTAAGGCAGATTTCAAATTAGGTCAGTATAGTAGCAGTTTCAACTTTTTACCTTGCTATATTTTCTCAAAATTTCAAAGATTTTCAATATATTCTTTCAAAGAATAAGAAAATATTTCATAAATTCAATATAAAACGATTTTTAAACATATACATTTTAAAATTACTTTCGAAGACTTAGATTAAAAAGCTATAAATTTAAAAACAATCCAAAAATGTTGCAAAAAATTAGAAAAAATTCAAGAGTTCACAAATGTATGATTTTCAAGACGTTTTTAGGAATAGTTCTAAAAAAAGTAGCAGTAATATTAAAGTAAAGTAATAATTAAACAAAAATATTTAAAAATTCATGATTTTTAAGATACTTTCACTCACACAGTGAAAGTGCAAAAAATTTCCCCCCAAAGATACCTCCCTAGCCGAGTCAGCAACCCATACCATACTGTATATCTGCCCGCCTGGTCACACCCGCCAAAGTAGGTCAACAGCTGATTTGTGTTATAATATGCAAAGCAGGGCAGCGTTCAATCAATAGCCGAAATGTTGCTAACTCTTCGCGTGCGGGGCACCCGCGCCAGCCTGCGCACGGCCTGCGCCCTCCCGCAGCGATTCCGGAGCAGCGCCGCGCCCGCCAAGTCGTCGGCCGCCCAGGAACTGAACGTGAACGGCGGCACGTACACCACGGACAGCTGGACGAACGTAACGCCCAAGATCCTCTCCCACCTGGGAGCCAATAAGCACCTGCAGAAGGACCACCCGCTCTCGATCATCCGGCAGCGGATCGTCAACTACTTCTACGGGGCGTACCGCAACCAGCGCGGCAATCCCCTCTTCTCCGTCTACGAGCAACTGAATCCCGTGGTCACGGTGCAGCAGAACTTCGACAATCTCCTCATACCCGCCGATCATGTCAGCCGGCAGAAGTCCGACTGCTATTACGTGAACAGGGAGCACCTGCTGCGCGCCCACACGACGGCCCACCAGGTGGAGTTGATCTCCGGCGGCCTGGACAACTTCCTCGTCGTGGGGGAGGTGTATCGTCGCGACGAGATCGACAGCACGCACTACCCGGTGTTCCATCAAGCGGACGCCGTGCGGCTGGTCACCAAGGACAAGCTCTTCGAGCGCAATCCCGGCCTGGAGCTGTTCGAGGAGACGTGGTCGGGCCAGTTGGCCGATCCGCGTCTCATTTTGCCGTCCTCGAAGTTCATGGACCAGACGAAACAGCCCTGCCACACCCTGGAGGCCGTCAAGCTGATGGAGCACGAGATGAAGCACGTGCTGGTGGGGCTGACGAAGGATCTGTTTGGGCCGCGCATCAAGTACCGATGGGTGGACACCTACTTCCCCTTCACGCAGCCCTCGTGGGAGCTGGAGATCTACTTCAAGGACCAGTGGCTGGAGGTCCTTGGCTGCGGGATAATGCGACACGAGATCCTGCAAAAGGCCGGCGTGCATCAGTCGATGGGCTATGCCTTTGGCGTCGGTCTCGAGCGTCTGGCCATGATTCTGTTCGATATACCGGACATCCGGCTGTTCTGGTCCAACGACAGCGGCTTCCTCACGCAGTTCAGCGAAAAGGACCTGCACAATCTGCCCAAGTACAAACCCATCTCGCACTATCCGCAGTGCACCAACGACCTCTCCTTCTGGCTGCCCGACAACGTCGAAGTGGACGCCGGTTTCTCGCCCAACGACTTCTACGACCTGGTCCGCTCCGTGGCCGGCGATATGGTGGAACAGGTGAGAGAATCTTTCCCCTTCATTGACTCCCACTATAGGGTTTTCCCAATCGCCTTGCAGATCAGCCTGGTGGACAAGTTCAAGCACCCGAAGACGGGCCGCTCGAGCCTCTGCTTCCGCATCGTCTACCGCCACATGGAGCGCACCCTCACCCAGGCGGAGGTCAACGAGGTCCACAAGCAGATAGCCAGCGCCAGCGTGGACAGTTTCAATGTGCAAATACGTTAGTCATAGACCTAGTTATTGTTTCAAATTTAAAGCCAAAATATCGCGCAGTAAAGTAGCCATCGATGTCAGGTAATTGCATTGTTTAAATGGTCTTGAAGCCCTTTACATTCTCCTCCACCCACTCGTTGGCGCTCCGCAGCAGCTTGGGATTGTCGCCGAACTCCCTCTGCGGTTGGTTGCCACCCTTCGAGCCGCCCCGCACGAATCCCTGCTCGCCCGGATTGGTTACGCCCACACGGGCCATTTCGTGCATGTTCACGGACTTGTTGTCGCGGAACCGCTGGATGCTCAGGTGATCGAGGAGCTTGTCCAAGGCCTCCGGCCTGGGCGGGCACTCCAGGAAGTTGGCAATGCTGTGCACGGCTCCGGGCAGATCAGCCACCATGTCCTCGTAGCGCAGGAACAGCACGTTGGGCAGGTGGGCGTGCTGGCGGGCTTCCTTCACGTGGCTGTAATACGGCAGCCAGGGATCTGCAGGGGAAGACGATGAGATGAGTCCCCTTTAAGTATCCATTACTCACTCAATCCCTGCTGAAAGTAGCGCCAATAACGCTCAAAGTCTCCTACGTAGCCCTGGGTGCGGAAGAGCCGGTTCAAATGGTAATAGGACACAGCCACATCCTTGGGATCGCGAACCACGTAGATGATCTGGAATGGTTTTAAGCGGTTTTCATAGATATCCGCTTAAGTTTGCAGTCACCACTACCTTGCACTTGTTTTCCATAACACTAGGAGGCAGCAGGGAAAAAGGAAAATGCGTTTTTATAAAGCGCCGCTGGGAACGAGGTACTTCGCTTAGTGCCTCATAGCCCGGGCGGGAAATCTTCTCAATAAACTCGAGCGCATCCTGTGAGTCCCTGTTCATCTCCTGCAGCTCCTCCTTGATCTTAGGATGCATAAACACAGGGAATCTAAAAGGATTTAAAAGGGGTTATGAGTTGTTTCAATAGAATTGGTAGGAAAAACTCACTCGAAGAACGGAAAACGTTCGGTGAGCGGCCTTCGCTGGGCCTCCTCAAAGTTCAGCTTGTTGGCCACCAGCCAAATGAGCTCCTGCGTCCAAGTGGTGCCCGATCGCGGCACCGTGGCTATCCAGACATCATCCGGTCGGGCCTCAAAGTTGTAATACCTTTCTGCTTCGTCCTTGAACTTGTGAGGAAAGAAATAACCCTCGGCGCCCACTTGAACAAAGCCAGTTCGCTCCCCTGAAATCAAGGATGCTTAGTCTTGCAGAGCATCGTCGATGACTGTGCACAAACCGTGGAAGTACTGCAACAGTTCCGCATTAGTGGGTGCATCCACATCGCGAATTTCGTGGGGAAACTTCAGTGGCGACTTTTCCATTGTACGCGCTACCAGGTGCCAGCATTGACTGCGGGAATTTTTCGACGGGAAAGCGTTTTGACCCCGCTTTCGGGCCCGCAGAGAAAGTGGTATACGCTTATTTGCTGGGCTGGGCTGCGGTCAAGCTAGTCAAGCACTGCGGCGGCCTCTGCTTGGCTAAGCGCAATTTAAATTCGACTTTGTACTTGTTTCTTTCGATTTAAGTACTTGCTCGGCCAGTTATGCAAGTACACTCAAGCTCACCGAACGCTGCACCTGGCGATGCTTCTTGATAAAAAGGTGTGTAACTTGCCAGGCCCAAAGTGGGAACGGTGTATTCGCTTCCACTATTACAGGTTTCCCAAGGCATAGAAGATAAGAACCTTGTGCTTAAGCCAACCACACCATCGTATGAGAAGTTAGGATGTTACAATTATGGATCACTAGAACTTCAATGATCCTGCCTAGATCACCAAAGAATCTCTTAAGCCATCTTTTTTGCTATAACAGATTTCCCAAGGCATAGAAGATAAGAACCTTGTGCTTAAGCCAACCACACCATCGTAGGAGATGTTGGGATGTTTCAATTATGGATCAATAGATCCCTGTTTAATGATTCTCCCTAGATCACCAAAGAATCTCTTAAGCCATCTTTTTTGCTATTACAGATTTCCCAAGGCATAGAAGATAAGAACCTTGTGCTTAAGCCAACCACACCATCGTATAAGAAGTTACGATGGATCAATGGATCAATGTTCAATGATTTTCCCTAGATCACCAAAGAAACTCTTAAGACATCTATTTTTCTATTTACTATCAAAACGTTTTGAAAGTAATATGTAATTATTGCGTATATACATATATACCACTGGAAATACTTAAATTTAACAGCCAAAGAGCCCTGTTCAATTTTCTTACATTTTTCTGGCTTTCGTTCACTCATAATTTGAAATATTATCCTCGGGGGATAACAATTGATTTTTGTCTCTAGGCGACCCCTGCTTAATTGGCTACTCGTTTACATCAACGTCGTCGAAGAGGCTCATCAGCTCGAGCTCCTTGCGTTTGATCCGCTCTTGGATGTTGGCCACCGACTCTGATTTGGGTATGTCGCGCGAGAAGAAGTCGTCCATGGACTTGAACACATTCTGATATTGATTCTCGTATGCGGAGTATAGAATCGGGGTCGGTTTCTTCGGCACCCGCTTGGTGATCGCGTTGCGCTCGGTGAACTCCTTCAGCTCGTCCAGGTGCAGCTCCTCGTTCTGCTCGTAGGTTGCAAACCGGCGCGTCGCCTGCTTGTCCAACTTGGCCTTGAGATCGCGTCGCTCTCGTTCGATCTTCTGCAGCAGTCCCGGCGACGGCGCCACAAGTTTAACGCTGCCGAGAAGAAGTTCGTGATCGAGGATCTCCTCCTCATTGGTTTGTACGCCCGTCTCCAGCAGGACCAGCACCGGCAATTGCTTTACTTCTTCCTCGATGGTAGTACCCTCTTCCTCCGGCAGGTCTTCAAAGTCATCAACTAACTTGACCTCCTCCTGGGGAACCGAAAGTTTCGCCTTGCGCGGACTGCAACCAGCCGGTCGGACGGGCCAGAGGCGATCCCGGGCCGCCTGCTTGGCCGCCGCGGTCATCACTCGACGCTTGACCGGCTTTGGAGAGACGCTCTCGCTATTGCGACCTCTGGAACTGGCAATGAGATTGGTTGGCAGGGTTCCAGGGGCATAACAATTAAGTTGTATTGCCATACCTGGGAAGGGGTCGCTCCAACTGGGAATTTTGCGGCGGCGGCGGTCGACGGCGAACGTTGCTGGCTCTCAGCGATGAGGCAATCGTGGGCTGCACCAGGCGCTGGGACACGCTGCCCAACTTGGTGGCTGCTGTGCCGGGTGTGCCGCCGCTTCCGAGACGACGGCCTGTCTGCTTCCAAGCCAAGCCCGCCGCACCGTCGACGGAGCCCCCATCGCCTCCTCCGCCGTGAACAGCCTTGCGTGTTCCCGCCGTGTGCGTCGATAGAGGTGCCGTTAACTTAGACCGCATTGTGACCCCGGTGGTGATGGTGGCGTTGCTGCTGTTCCCCTTTCCGTTTCCGTTCGCCCGGTTGCCGTACTTATTGACGCCGACGCCGACACCGACACCGCCACGATTCGACAACACGCCCCCGCGGCCGCTTATCTTGCCGGAGGATGCTTGCATCTTGCAAACGGGTATCTCAATGGTTATATTCAGGCGACCTATCTTGATCAATGCTTGCAATCCCAATGGTTCGCCTCTGCTGATCACTGAAATGAGGTTGGATAGAGGATACTATAATTTACACAAATTGTTACTCAAAGTTCAGTTTTTGTTTAATATTTCAACCGGTTGGGAACGTTAACGAAAAAAGTGTGTGTATGCCTCGATCGATGGAGTAATCTAGCCTGAAAATTGGCATTTGTCCGACTGCCACCCGGCCTACTCAAAACGAGAGATTCAATTTACGTTGCGGAAATACAATATTTATTGAAATCAGAAAGGTCCTTTAATATAGTTACTTAAGATACATGGTACATGGATCCATACTACTACAATTAAGAAAGAAATAAAGCCTTTACGCTAAGCCTTGTTTTGTTAACAAACTCACAACAAAGACATGTGGCATAGTCAAGGCGTATATTTATGAATGGAACAGTTGCAGCAAACTTAAATTTCTATTATTATGCGGGAAGTCTAAATCTATAATATTTTTTTATCCATGAAATATCCGAAGCGAAATCTAAATCTAAAGACCGAATCGCTTACAAGGCATTCCATTTATGAGACGAAAACCAGCTAGATAGTTGGCTTGGCGTACGCCTCGTAAATCGAAGACCCTGAGAAGATGCAACCGAAATGTGTTCACTTTGAGATGTCCATGTCTTTTGCTCGCATCAACTACATTCGCAACTGATCGGCCCCGGCGGGACCAGCCGTACACAGAGTGATTGTCAAGAATATAACCACTCTGGTACGGTTGCTCCAAGTGTCTACACACGGGGCGCACATCAAGTGCGAATCTATTTGGTAAGGGGTTTTGCTGTATGGCGCATGGATGATCGCAGATCGCACAAATGCCAACAGCAAAGTCAAAAAGAGGACAATACAGCCACTTGTTATGCCAAGCGATTGCATCGTCCTCATAGTTTGGATATCGCCTGCGCGAAGGCCAAAATTATGAAATGACACACGTTGTCTTCTTTTTCTCCTTTTTCGGCGGCTCTGCATTGTGATGCTGCCAGGGTTGGTAGTTGCTCTGCTGCCAGGATAAGGTCGGCGGCGGACGTCGTTGCTCCTCGCGTATCGGTCGCGTGTTCTCGAACTTGGAACTGCCGGTGGGAACATAGCTGTAGGTCGACGAATAGATTGGCGCAGTGTTTGGCGGCGATAAGGGCGGTGCAGACGACTGGTACTGAGGTTCTTTGCGTCTATTGGGCGGAATAAACAGCGGTTCCGAGGATTGAGAGAAAAACGACGGTGAAGGGCTTGGTGATATTGGCTTTGGAGTCGCTGCCGGAGCCACACGAGTGGTAGTGGCACCCGAGGCGCTCGGTATTGTGCCAACAGTGACCCGGGGCTGTGGAATAGGCTTAGTCACCGATGGGGCAGCGACTGAAGTCGGTGCAACCACCTTGGACTTATCCAGTTTCAGTTCCTTCATTTGGTCGGTTACCAAACGCACCGTCCCCGCTTTGTGGTCCACATATCGTGGAACCTTGGGCAATTCGTCAAATAGCTTGTCCAAACTCGATTTCTGGACGGTCTCTGCGTTCAGGCCCAACTTGACGAGCTCCGCCTTATTGTAGAATAGCTTTGCCGCCTGGGCCTGTGCCCTCTGGCTGTCAGCTGGAATTTGAGGGAAAAAATCAGTGATCAGTGTTAGCTATAGCAATGACAGACGCCTAAAAGTGGCGGAATGCGCCAGAGAAACAATGTCTCGGTACGGAAAAATTTGGGGATTGCCGATTTATTTTACTAATGCCGGGGTAGGGTTTGGGACATTCAGTTTGATTTGAAACGCATTTTGAGCCCGGTGACGACAACTATTGTTTCTCTGGCTGATATGATATGGATCAATGGGTTTCATACTTCGCTTTAGGGTCTGCCCCAAGCCAGGCGAGGGCTCCCCGGCCGGTACACGGACGCCTCCTGATGCGCCCACCTTGTACTGCCCGTTCATTTTGCTTGGATTGTTCTCCTCGCGATAATAAGGCACTCCGACCAGCGTCTTGCGTTCACGGCACATCTCGATTATGTGGCGGAAGTCGTTGTTCTGGCTGAGTGTGCGAGGATTTCCGATCAAAATAAGCAGGGACATCGGTCTTGAGAGTAGCACATTCAGGCGCTGTACGGAATTACAGAGATTGATTCATGTTTAGCTCATTCAAGTCTGCTCGTTAATCCGAAGCCACTCACCCGTTGATTTTCCAGGAAGCCGAGCTTGGGTGTAAAAGACCGTACAAACGAAACTATGATCACCTGCTTCTCCTTGCCCTGAAACAGCTCAACGGAGCCGCAGTCGATCTGCGACCAACTGCGCATATTCAGCTGCTCCTGGATACGCTGGTACTGGTTCTTGTACGGCGATATGATCCCAATATCGGTTTGGGCCACCTTTTCCCCCTTCAGGCCAAAGTACATGAGATCCTTCACATAATCCATGACGGCATCGATCTCCTTATTGTTGCACAGGCTGGGTGGTAGGGGAAAGTAATGTTTCGTCATGTTGAACCCTAAATATTATTTGGACTCACCTCACGGAGCTTTTGGTGTTTAAGGTGGTCCCGAAAACCGAATGGAACATGATGGGAAAGGCCGCGTTGGGCATGTGGAACCAGTCCTTGAACTTACACACATTCTCTGCAATCAAAGCGTAAATTTGTGTTTCTTTTTAATCAATAAAGATGGAAGAACACTTACCTATTGGCGCATGCGCCTTGAGCTTTCCATTGTAGTACAGGTCGTTGTACAGCGAGACAATCTCTGGATGGGATCGGTAGTTACGGATGAGCCGCGTCTGCACGGCCGTATTGTAGGTACCGTCCTCGGCCACTCGGTAGCAATTCCGCTGCAGCAGCCGCTCGAAGAGCGACAACGAGAGCCCCCACTCGTTGGCCCGCTTCGACTGCAGCACCGGACCCAACTGCTTGTGGTCACCGGAGAGAATCAGATTGCTCATCGGCGAAATGGTGCACGTAATGCCCATTAGGATTTCTGCCTCCGTCGAGGCGGCCGCCTCGTCCACGAACACGTGCGAGAAAACATGGCCAAATCCGCCCGTTGACAGCTTGCCAGCCAGGCTGAGGGTGCAGACCACGATGCGGTACTGGTGGACCGCCTGCACGGCCGGATAAAAGTGCAACGCGTACATATTGGAGTACTCGAGGAGCATGTCGTCAATATTGTCGATGCGCCGGTCACAGCTGGCGGCAAAGATGCGGGTGAGGGGCCGCGGCTGTGTGCCCGGCACCTTGGCGATCGCCCGAAGTAACCTCAGTGCTATTTCGTCACAGGCCGTATTGGAGCCTGCCAGCACCAGAATGTGAGTTTCCGGGCGTCGCACATACAACTGGTAAATGGCCTCACAAATAGTGGCCGTCTTGCCAGTGCCGGGTGGCCCGAAAAGTATGTAGGGAGCAGGCAGTTTTGGACACAATGCAATCTGATGCACCGCCTGCAACTGCTCCGGATTGCTGCCAATGCGATGGTTGCTCAATTTCAATTTGCCCATGGTCACAGGCATGTGTGGAATGTCGCCCGGGAACAGTGTACGCTGGACATCGGCGGTGTTCGTGAGGGCCAACTGCTGGAGGGCCCGATACTGATAGCGCATCACCGCACGCAGCGGCCGAAAGATTAGGGAGAAGGTGGTGTTGTCGGGCAGTTGGCGCTCGCACGTAATGTTCACGCGCTGCGTGGAGACGCCGAGGATGCGGGCAAAGAAGACCCGCGGCTTGTCCAGCTGGCCAAACTGTTCGTCTACCTTGCGCGACCACTGGATGATGGCATCGAAGTCCTTGAGGGCCAGCTCCATCACCTGATTGGTGTTGTCCAGCATCTGTCGCACAGCCGAGTCACCGCCATTGCCCGAGGTGACGCGCTCGTTTATGATTAGAACATCGTCACCGGGCGAGAGCACGTCCTCGACACTCATGCAGTTGAAGCCCAGCTGAATTTTAACGGACAGCTCCCGCCCGAACTGGTGCAGCTCCACCTTGGTCTGCCTAAGGCCCAGATAGTGCTGCAGGCGCTCAATGTCCTCCACCTGAAGCAGGGTGCGTAGCGTGCCGCTCAGGTTGTCTTGGGTCAGCTCGCGGCCCCGCTCGCAGTAGTTGCGATACTGCTTGTCGAACATCGCCAGCCGGAGCTGGGCATCGGCGTGCTTCAGGGCCCGGAACACATGCGTCGGCGGGGTGGCCGCCGGCAGGCCCTGGCTCTTGAATGTCTCGCTGCTGGACAGCCGATAGGGGTTCACATTGAAGCTGGCCTTCGGCAGGGCCTCGGTGCGCATGAAATGATGCTGCTCCACGTACCGCTTGCCGCCGCTGGTGAAGCCAATCACTATCGGCTGCTCCCGCAGGATCATGAAGACGTGCGAGTCCACGAAGAAGACCAACTCCCCCTTCGAGGTCACCTTCAGCGGCATCAGCGCGTTGTTCACGTAGTAAAACTGACGCAGCTGGACAATGACGATCTTTTCCACCACCAGGTCCAAATGGTTGGTCTTCAGGGTGAACCCAAAATAGTGACTATCCACGCAGGTCTGATACGAAAGTGATACCATTGAGGAGGAACTGTGTGGGCGGTAAGCCATTATAATAGGTAACTTCCCTTTCCTAGATAGTACGCACCATTTGTTCATGTTCTCCAGGGATTTGAAGTCTGAATCATCGCCATGGTACTCCACATGCTCCTCGTACTTCTCGATGGTCTCAAAATTCACCTGGCAGATGTAGCACCCCAATGAGTTGAGTTCAAAGCGCGGCACCATGTTCTGCACCCGAGTCTTTTGGTATTTCAAGGGCATGGGCGTGGCCTCCGTGTCAAGAACATATTCTATAATAAAAGATATGGCATATATGTCTTTCATGATATTTGATTTGTGTGGAAACACCTATGTACCTTCGGTTATTGGTCGATTGCCATCCCCAGAAACGCCGATAGGCGTAGGCGTGGCCATGGCATCTTGCAGCCGGTGCCGCTCATCGATGGCATTGAACTTCTCCCTGCGGAACTCCATCAGCGCAAAGTTCTTAATACGGTAGTTGATGTTCCCCCGCGGTGTGTTGATAAGAAAATTCGTCCTATGCAGGAGACTGCCAATCTGCAAAGTATATTTGTTTATTGTAGCATTCTTTATCGCTACCAGCTGGGGCGGCGTTATACGGGTCAGATAAGTGTACGTATGTATGTTATATCAAGCATTGTCTTAAGGGAAAGCAATTCCTGGGAAGTACACGATTGCGATTTTGGTATTTCAAAGTGGAGAGTTAGGCTATCATTTCCGTTGCATTAGCTTGCTTCTACAGCTTGGGAACCGATTGTTTATTGTTTTATTGTCATAATATACTTTGTGGTATTGTAAAGAATTTTATTGTTTTGATTGAGTGTCAGGTGCAAGCAATTTTGAGCAAGACACAAATTTGCTTTTCTCTTATCTGTTTTTGTTCGCGAAACTTTTGAGCTTCTAGAAATTTCAATGGTGACTACCTCACCACACTTGTATCTATAGTTTTGTCAGAGCTAATTACTTTATAGAAAGCAATGTGTTCTACTTTAAATGAGCCACTTTAATAGCCTCTAATTTTGGTTAAAAAGACTGCGAAAGAACTTTTATATGTATCAGTTTTATATCAGTACATATCTATAACCCATTGCATCTCATTTTTGTCCCTGGCTCAATTGCATGCCACTTTTTATCAAATTCCCTCTTTTTGGTAATAAATCTAATCAACTCTTTAAATAACTGTCGTCTAAAAATTACATCCGCCGGGAAAAACCCATAAATATTGATGTATCTGACAAGCATTTGGAATAACTCTAATAAACTAATTATATGGATATGGGCACTACGGTGGGTTAAACCCAAACATCGATTAGAAACGCTCAAAGAGGAATCCGGTGGGGCTTGCCCGCAAACAGTAAGCGGGAGTGACTCATTACCTTGGACTAGACGCTCTGCTTAGCGTGAAAAGCATTTTACGATACCGGCGAACTGGTCTTGGTGAGCATTGTAGATTAAAAATACACAACAAATGTTTGACAAAATAAAAGCCCTGTACTAGGGGTTAAAATATACATTTTGGCGGCACAAATTGTAAGTTTCAACAAGAGAATCTTAGTATGTTTTACTTTTTTAGCACTGAATTGTTGTGGTTTGCTTAAAATTTTTATCGACTAGGAGTATACAGATTAGGGCAGTATGGTTAGAATTAGGACATTTGTAATTAAATTATACTAGCTTAAAGCTCTAGCTTGCAGACTACGAGTATTAAAAATTATTATAATGTACGTATTAGGTATTTAATAAAAATAAATTTAATATTTGTTAGACCTTTACCATGTCTATTGAAATAGGAATATGTATACAGAATAGATTGTAGCTTTAGATTGTGGGGTATTCTTAAAATTTAGGCGTGTTTCACTGAAATAAGAGTAAAATTATGGAGAAAAAAGATAGTGTAAAATAATGTTAACAAAGGTTTTCAAAATTTTCAACTCATTAATTAAGTCTTAAGCAGAGATCTGATGAATAAAGATCAAAACCCAAACTACTAGTTTACTTATTCTCTGTTAGTGAACTCCCTTCATTTTCCCCAACGAAAACCCGATTCTACTCCACAGTACATAATGGAATGTGGGATAATCGCTACTTGGAGCGGCCTGGAAGCGAAGCGGTCTACACAGAAGCTGGCATACTCACGTTCCAGGCTCCGAGCGCGGAGAGTTTGACGCGCACTTCCGAGCTGTTGGAGAGCGAGGCGAGGTGGGCGGCGAACATGTGACGCATTTTGTCCTTCTCCACATACCACTCGGTGCGGGCGGAGACCACGTCACGATCGGCCATGTCCAGCAAGAAGGTTCCGATCAGCTCCCGTTCTGGGCACACGTTTTCAGTTTTCAGTTTAAAGACTAATAACTCTGTAACTGTAAATCTAAGCTTACCCCATGGCACTGGCGGCTTCCGGATAACGTTGCCGTTGTTGTTATTATTGTGGTTATTATTATTATTTTTATTGTTGTTTCCATTGGTGAAAGATGGGGGATTATTGGCTTTAATTCCATTTGCCGGCGGCGTTGCTGGCGGTGTTTCCTGACCCTCCGACGGCATTGGCATACCACCATTTCCAATATAATTATTATTGTGATTTGCTTTTGCAGCGGCCGCCTTCTTTTTTTGGGTTTTGTTTTTCGTCATTTTGGCCTAACTGCGCTTGTTTTAGATGTTTCTGCTTTGTTGAATTTTTTCCTTTCGGTTTTTCGTGTTTGTTCGTTTTTTTATATATATTTTTTTTGCGTTTTTTGTTGCACTCACTCACACAAAGGGAATGTACGGGGTGTTGATTGGCGAAAGAGTTTCGAGATTCTAGATCAAACGGGCGGGTACAGCAATTAAATGTTAGTTATATTCCACGCAAAACACAAAGGCACACACACAGACACGCACACACTGGCACGATCGGAAGATATAGCTTATACGTGTATGTATAGGCGTAATAAAGTATTGGTTACGCGACATATGCAAGTGCACGGCGGAACGATCAGTTAGTCACTAAACCCAAGCACCGACAGGGCATTCGATTTATAGGCGCGCGCGCAGAGCTCAAGCTTTCAAGCGATCCTTCCAACCGAGCGAGAGGGGGGATGTGTGTGCGCGGCCAAGTAACGGTTCTGATTGGATTTGGAGAATTGGCCGGAGGGGGGAGGGGGAGCTTCCAGTCTGAATACGGTTAGGAGAACCGCCAAGCGACAGCCTCCATACTTACGTATCACTGCGAATTTGTTAACTTAATTGGGTTATTTTTTCATAATTGTTTCGCGGTGGCGTCCCTCTAGTTAGCCTAACCTTTTCAAATGTTTTTTTCCTATGTGTGTGCTTGTGTGTTTTTGTAGTTTGTGGCGAGTAACACTTTTCTATAAAATCGAACTGAAACAAACAGCCAAGTCTGACTTGATATTCGTGTAAAGTACCGAAATGGAATTTAGAGAACCGGTATATTTGGTGTTACCATTAAGTCAACCGCAAATGAGCCCCAAGATCGAGGCGATCGTTTCTGCAGCGATCACTAATCATGGTCACACTATCGCGGATTTAAAACCGGTAAATTACCGCAATGGAAATCCATGCTCGAATTTTTAGTGTTACCAGTATTTTAATCAGGAGGCGATCCCTTAAGATCGGAGCGATCGGTCACACTATCCCAGATTTTAAAGGCTATAACCATTCTTCCGTTCATAGTAACGAAAGTTAATATTTTTGTAACTAAAGCTAATGGCTTGTTTAAAACACGAAACATAATGGTGTGCATTCTGATTATTTGGGCTCAACAACATACATCTTGATCGTAAGAGCTCTGTCAATAAAGTACCGGGAATTGGTTATTTTAAATTCCCGCCCAAAGGTTGCTTTGCTGCCTTCTGGTCACACTTGCCAAACTCCAACAAAACTCAAAAATTCCCCGGGACGTTGTCGTAAATAAGAAGATAAGAAGGTGGAAGATCTTCTCCGCTCTGGACGCCCATCGACGTCTTTAAGCGAATCTAACATCGCCAAAGTCAAAGAAATGGTCACTGAAAATTCCGATTTAAGTTTACGGAGAAATAGCTGCGGAAATTTCCTTGTCCCACGAATCCATTCGAGCCATTTTCAAAGATTCTTTGGCCCCTAAATAATGTATCTCAAAACTAGGTTTTGAAAGAAATTGTATTATTTCGTATCTAAGTATTAACAGAAGCTTAAAAGTAAATTTTTTTTTTTGATAGGTAAGTTTCAAAAATTAACGAATGTTCCTCAAAAACAATATATATTTCTAAGTTTTGATAATATCTTATCTTAGCTTATTTTGAAGATATACAAGAAAACTAAAAATACCCTTACTTCTTAGCTAATTTAAGCTTTTCGGAGCCGAAAATAACGCCGGTGTCGCCCAGTTTGCGCTTCATGGCGAACGGATTCACGGAGTTCAGCGGTGTCCTCTGCTCACCCGTCTTGGCCAAAGGCGCCTCCGGCTCAGACTCCCCGAAAATGTTCTCCTGGGTGTCCAGCGGGGTGAAGGGCATCTCGGGCGTGGCAGGACGAGCGGCCGCCTTGAACATGTTCGGCGAGTTGCTGAACCGCTTGAGGGCGCCCCGCTTGGCTGAGCTAAGCTCTATGGTCTTGGGCTTGGGACCACTGCCCTGGGCGCCCGAGGTCGGGGTCATGGGCAGGACAATGGTGGCCGCAATGCCGTTGGCCCCAAGGAGACTCTGCTGCTTGCGCGCCTCCTGGATGGCCTCAAGCTGAGGCAGCAGCTCGCCCAGCCGGTCGGAGAGATGGATGCGGCCGCGCTTGGTGGCATATTTGACCGCAAGCTGCAGCAGATCGGTGCAGGCAATCGACTCGATCAGCTCCCGGGCCCGCGTCTCGCACTCGCTGCTGCAGGCCAGGGCGAACAGCTTGATGGCCGTCTCCTTCTGCAGCTTCTCCGCCCCGTCCGCCTGCATCAGGCTGGACCGCAGCAGGGCGTCCTCCAGCTCCGACTTCTCCACCTCGATGTCGCAGAGCGGTATCTGCATGCGCAGCTCCTGGAGCATGGGCCGGGGATTGGTCATGGGGTAGGAGGTGCCGCGGCAGAGCACCGCCTGCACAATCTGACGGCGCTCCGAAACGGCCACCACAAAGTAGTTGTTCGACACGCTGGAGCTCTGCTTCATGGTGTCGCAGATGGGGAACCAGGCGTTGCTGCTCTTCCGGTACAACTGCACCAGGCCCATGTTGTCCGCGAAGCTGGGCGAGCCGGTGTCGCTGAAGCCCAGCCAGGAGAGCTGCCGGCCCGGAGTGAGATGCACGGGGAGGTGCTCCTGGCGCAGGCTCAGTCCGTTCAGGGTGACCATCATGCCGGCCAGATGCTGCTGCGTCTGGCTGGGCGCCGAGCTGTGGTAGACCAGCAGCAGGCAGTGCTCGTGTCCGGCGAGGGCCACCACGGGTCCCGGGATGCTCAGCACCTCGCGCTGCGTGCCCATCACCGTGAAGATGCGCAGGAAGCTGGCGCTGGTGGCCACGGCCACCAAATACCTTGTGGCCACCAGGGCGTCCACGCTCTCGCAGTCCGGCAGGCTGAGCGACCACTCCTTGTTGCCGGAGGCGGCCAGGGCGATCACCACCAGCTTGCTGGTCTCGTTGGAGGCCAGCGCCAGGGCTCCGCTGCTCAGGCTGGCCAAGTTGTGCTGGTTGTAGTTGCTGATGTGCAGGGCATGGTGGATGCTGGCGTCGTGGAACTCCACATCGATCGACCCGTCTCCCGACGGCTCCAAATGGCCCGTGACAATGCCCACATCGTTCCAGGCCATATAGCGGTGCTCCAGGTCGCTGGGCGTGGCACTGGGCTGGAAGGCAGCCTGCTGCTTGAAGAGCTTGATCTGCGGAGCGGCGGGCGCAGGCGCTGTTCGGCTGCTGGCCGCCGACTGGTTGGAGGCCTCGTCGGGCTCGGGATCCGCGAAGTTCATCACCTTGCGCTTGAGTTGCTCCAGGCTCACGCCGCCGTCATCCTCCTGGGCGGCCTCCGCTTCATCGCCGCTCTCGAATTGGAACTCATCCATCTCCAACAGATCCTCCTGGGCTTCCACGATGCCCTCTTCGCCGTTGACCTCAGCCCCGTCGCTGAGGAAGACCGTGCCCAGTTGGCCGGTGACGTCGCAAAAGGCCACCTCCTCTTCGCCGGACCGATTCCAAGCCAGGCAGGTGATGGCACTGCAGTCGTTCGGGGGCATTTCCACGGGCATGGGCTTGCGCTTCTTCACATCGAACACGCTCATCTCGCCCTTGGCGGTGCCGGCCGCCAGGCGTTCGCCGTTCGGGGAGAACTGGCAGCAGCTGTAGTGGCTGGTGACCCTGTCGTCCCGCAGCCGGAAGGCCTCCTCCCAGTTGGCCGTGTTGAGGACCACAATCTCGTCCCTGGCCGCATAGGCCAGCAGTTCGCCGCTCTGGGGCTCAAAGGTGGGCGTGCCGAACAGGGTGGCGTTCTCGAAGCTGTTCACCTTGGGCAGGCCCGACACGCTCTTCAGCTCCTTGGCCTCCTCGAAGTTCCACACCTTCAGTTGCCCGTCGCCGGCGATCGAGGCCAGCAGTTTGCGCTCGGCAAACATGTCGAGCGACAGAATGGGACCCGTGTGTCCCTCGAGGACGGTCTCGTTGCCGGCCGTGTCGCCCTTGAGCACCTTGATGTTGGTGTCGTCGCTCCCGGCGGCCGTGTAGCCGCCAACCACCCGGACACATGTGGCCGGGGCTGTGAAGCGCATCAGGATGCCGTCGCTGTCCATGTCCGGAAAGGTGTAGGCGTGCACGGTGTTACGGTCGGTGGAGGCCAGCAGGCGGGTGCCCGTGTGGGCGATGCACATGACGAACTCGCCCAGGCAGCTGGAACGCGGATCATCATCGCTGATCGATGTCCAGTGGCGGATGTCGCCATCGGTGCCGCAGGTGATGATGAACTCGCCCCGGGGAGTGTACAGGAGCCCGGTGTAGCCATTGGTGTGCGCATAGCGCAGGGCACTGCGCGCGTAGCTCATTGCGAAAGGCACAACTTTTAGTTAATTTCAATTGCGTGCTGATATCGCTAGCCAGTTTTGGCGCCAAAAGTGAGGCAGTGTTGGATACCGGGGCATTGGGATTGTTTTGTTTTACCGGGAAAGAGGCGCTCGCTGTCAACACAGGAGGAACAGCTGCTGAACAGCTGTTGTTGGATACCCTACTAAAAGTTCATGACATAAAACTTTATACAACTTTATAAAAATATATATGACATACATACAACTTTTACACAACATTATAAAAACAAATATTGATTTGTAATACAATTTGTAAAAATAATTTAAGTAAGCTTAAGGCCATCGTTGCTATAACTTTAATGCAATTTGCAATTTTGTAAAAGGTAAACATTAAAATAAGAGATACAAAATAAATAAAAAAAAATTTGTGAAAAGCTTTTAAAAAAGTAAAGTCTTGAAGTAATCTTAAAGATTCTTTATATTATTTTATTATTGAACTTAAATGCAGGGTATCTATAAGTGAGCTTGCACACTTCAAAAGTGTATTATTTTCATTTCCCTGCACCGGCTGTGTTGTTACAGCATTCGCATCATTTTTTCCACGAAATGTTGCGAAAACTAACTAAACTAACGACCCTAAAGGTCAGATGCGAGCTGCGATCGTTGTCATCACTCACACAAACCTCGCAAAACATCTTCGACCGAAATGCCAAGCGCCTGCAAAAGGAGCGCGCGGCCCTCAGGTGAGTTTTGACCTAAAGTTGAGTTATTATTTAAATTAATATTATGATCCCCCTCCCAGTGAGAACGTGGGACTGTACGACTATCTGAAGGAGGAGGTGGGCTTCCGGTTGGCGGACCGCGTCTTCGACATCAAGCGCGAGTTCAAGGCCGCTGCGGACATAGGATGCAGTCGCGGTTACCTGTCCCGGCACATCCTGGCCGAGAGCGTGGAGCACCTCACGCTGACCGATACAAGTGCCACAATGTTGGAGCAAGCGCAGGGCACACCAGGCCTCAAGATGCTCAAGATGGTGAAGGACGAGGAGACCTTGGATGTGAGTACATTTTAAGGCTTGCGTTGCCTTTATTTATGGGACTTTCCCTTCAGTTTGAGGAGAACTCCCTGGACCTGGTGATCTCCAGCCTGAGCCTGCACTGGGTGAATGACCTGCCGGGCTGCTTTGGCCGGATCAAGCGCTGCCTGAAGCCGGACGGCGTGTTCATAGCCTCCATGTTTGGCGGAGATACGCTGTACGAGCTGCGCTCCTCGCTGCAACTGGCGGAGCTGGAGCGCAAGGGCGGCATCTCGCCGCACATCTCGCCCTTCACCCAGATCCGGGACATCGGCGCCCTGCTGAACCGCGCCGGCTTCACCATGCTCACCATAGACACCGACGAGCTGGTGATCGGCTACCCGAGCATGTTCGAGCTGATGTGGGACCTCAAGGGCATGGCCGAGAACAATGCGGCCTTCAATCGGCCGGCGCACCTCAGTCGCGAGACCATGCTGGCGGCCAGTGCCATCTACCAGGAGCTGTACGCCAAGCCGGAGACCAAGGGCGTGCCGGCCACCTTCCAAATCATCTACTTTGTGGGCTGGAAGCCGGGCCCCAATCAGCCGCAGCCCCTGGCCCGCGGATCGGGCGATGTCTCGCTGAAGGATCTGGGCGCGATCATCGAGAAGGGCGGCAAGCTGGACACAAAGGCGGGCGACTAGCTTGGATTCAGTTGACAGTTTTTTATTTCGAACAGAACGCGCTTGAACATGTAAATTAAACTTAAGTAAACATAACTCGGTTTGCTGAGAAGAAACTTAAACTAAATGATTCTTGTTTGTTGCCTGGTTAATCGTGAAATTAAGTGTAAATAATAGTATTCGTCAGTTTGCTGTACTGCCGCTAGGCCGGTACACCTACAAATATATATAAATATCTAGCGTAATTAATCGATTCTGTTTTATCAATAGATTTCAATTGTAATTTTTGGTTGTCTGCTTTCGCTTTGCCTTTCTTTACATACGATTTCATTCAATGGACGTAACTTTTTAACGTTGCTTTGTATTTTGTTCGGTACGTATATATACAAGTACAAATTTACAACAATTTCTATAATATCTTATATATTTTTTGTGGGCTTGTGTTTTGGTTTTTCATTCAATTATGCAATTAAATAGATTTCTAACCGATTTGTAGTTGTATTAGATACGATTTGCTCTTGCTTAAATATTGTTCCTTTAGCATTTAGCGTATGTAATTCTCGATTGCTTTCATCAATTGTTTAACTCGTAACTGTTTTTGTAAATTTAATTTGGCGCATCTATCCCAGAAACAAGTTCCACCGCCGGCCACATCTGCATCTCAATGCTGTTGTCCTCCCGAAGCGCTATATACAAAAGGTGTGATGGGAAAGTTGCTGCGGCTGCTACTAAAGTTGTTATCTCTGGCTTGGCGTTGGCAGGGCAAAAAGGCAGGCTTTGGCTAAATTAGGCGACCACGGCGTTGGCCAGTAACTAGGTGATACCGCTCTGATTGGCCGCCTCCGCCGCCGCCTTTTGCTTTGCCAGTCATCCCAGCGCCAGTGGTGATCTCGGCGGCACGGGCGGCGGTGTGGGTGTGGCTCTCGGCGAAGACGATGGACTCACTCCGGCAGCTCCAGCTCCAGCTACTCCTGCTCCTCCTTCTCCTCTTGCTGCTGCCGCTGCTGGTGTGGTGAGTGTGTGGCGTGGTTCTGCTGCAGCTGCCTGCGTTGCGGATGCCGCAGGCGGCAGTTGACGTCAGGTGCCCAGAAGCATCTCCCGCTGCGGTGTGTTCTGCAGCATGTTGGCGGTTCTCAGGTGTATACTGCAAGACAATCAACATTATAGGCATACTTTAGGGTTAAAGATGGTTGGGGGCGACTTACTTATTGTCCTCCAGCGACATGGTCTCCGACGAGCCGTGCGAGGCAACTGAAGTACCTGCAAGGGAACTTCGTATTGAGTGCGAGTCCTCGGGCACAGTGAGCGTAACTAATAAATGGCGATTGAATTGTTTTCGTTTGCGATTTCAATTTCGTTTCGTACGCGTCATTTTACCAATCCCAGTTCGTCGTGTGTGGCCAATGAGCGGTGGAAAGAAGTTTGGTTTTTGGAAAATTGCATTTAGTTTACGATTGTGGCTGTTATTTTGTGGCAAAGTGAGTTTGTGGTTAGCGTTGTTAGTGTTGTTGATTTGGTTGTACTTTGTGAGGTGCAAATCGAATCGATTACTTCAAATAAAAAGAATATTCATGGGTTTGGCGAACCTGAAACATTGGCAATGCTGGCAAGCGGTCTGGTTGTCAGTACAAAATCATATTTATTTTCGTGGTTCTTCAGCTATGCACGTTAGGATCGTATTTTATCATATTACTATCGGCTAATTGGATTACAACTACCACTTCGATTTGGCTTTAACATAAACTAAGTTGAGTTTCTTTCGGTAAAGCAAACAATAAGTAAATGCAGGGGCAAAGCTTAAAGTATTGTTCGGGGCATTAAGTAGAGTGGAAAGTAGTTAAGTTTTAGGCGGAATAACAATAAATATTAATCGTTGTACGTTGCAGTTTCAATCGGAATCGGATACTTGGGGGTATCATCTTTTCTCTTCTTCAAATTCAAGGACTCTCGGGGCGATAATATCAGAGAGAGAGAGAGAAAGGGGAATGGGTTTGGGTTTGGGGACAATCAAATTCGATGATTCAAATTCGACACACAAACATTAAAGCTAAGTACGCTAATGAATGGTTTAGAATGTTGGCATATGCGTTTTACAAACAAAAGAGGGGGGAAAAACATTTAACTACACAAAGAAAGAAATTATGAATCGAACTAAAGCTAGAGGCGCGTATTCTCCACGCTGAGCGCATCATCATCATCATCGTTATCATTATGATTATCATCGTTGTTGCTGGCGTTGGCAACAACTTGGACATCGGATGGCCGTCCGTGGCCATTGTGGATGATATAAACGCCCTGGCTGCTGGGACTCTTGGTGCCTATGTGCAGCTGTTGGCGCTGCAGCGCCTCCAGGGCCTGATCCAGATCGAGCCGATTGCGGCTATCGCTTTCACTGCTGAAACTGTGCCGCGTATGCATGCCATTTGAATGATGATTATGCTGCTGCTGTTGGGACTGGTGGTGCTGCTGGTGATGCTGCTGCTGGTGGTACTGCTGCTGCTGCTGTTGGGCGGTGAGATAGCTGAGATTGTGAACACTCTGGCTGCGAGCATTGTCTTGGACACTCTCGGGCGTGGTCACCACATATCCGTTGCTGTACAGCGAGTAGCTGCTATTCGCCAGCGAGGTGGCTAGGCTAGTGATACTCTGATAGGTTTTCATTGAGTATGCATCACCTAGGAACAGAATTACAGAAGCGTATTGCGGATTAGGTCAGTGGATGTTCTGGTTGTTTCGGGCTCTCCGATTTGCCGGGCAGGCACGCAGAAGCATTTGGTGGCTTGTGATCGAAACGGAGGTATATATAGTATATGTACACGCAGCGGACAATGGTTAGACAATGGTTACAAAATGTTTCATCCGATTACACATGACATGAACACGTCGAGGAGGGGTTCGCGTTGGAAAAGCATGATCATGATCTCTTGTTGGCTTGTTATTTTGGCCGTTCGGGGGGGTGTACACAGCAGCCCTTAAACGCTAATACTTTACACATATTCAGTACTGAGTAGGAGTTGAGTTAGTGCCCATTAGTATGGCTAATTGGGGGGGCTACTTCTTCCGCCGCCATCCAGAACCACAGAGTGTCACTTTTGTGTTTTTGCCGACGCCTCCAATTTCCCATAAATCACATTATACAAAAGACAAAGAGAGCGGGCCGAGGCGGGGTGGGGGCGGCGCAGCGATAGCTCCCACCCCTTTTGGAACGTGCAAAGGTCAATATTAGCATATTATTGAATTAAGAATGCCGCGGCCCTGATGACGCACTCCTTGGACAGCCGCTGGCCGCGATTTTCGCAACAAAATCAAAAGAAAACTCTACACATTACTACTCAAAATTACTCAAAATTTAAGAACAAATAAAGAACAAACAATTTACATATGCCATATCTGGTGTTCTAAAGCTAAACAGGACTTTGTACATAGGGGGAATGTATACAAGATCAGTGCGACCGTATTTCTGCTTACAATTACCATACAAATGCACGTTGTATATACAAGAGTTGTGATAAACTTGCACCACACAATACAAAAACAAGAAGAACATTGGGTGCGGGGTTAGGTGGGCGTTTCAAAAGCAAGCATTAGTATTAGTAGTTGATCGAGTGTCGGGTTTTTTGTGTGTGCATCGCATAACTTACCCGTGGCGCACTCCGAAGTCTCATAGGACACCGTCGATTGTACCTCAATCGCGTTTTGTTCCTGCCTGCAAATGATCAATCTTGTGAGTCTCATGATGGGATTGGGGGAGATCTAGGGGTTTACCTTGATATCACATCTGTTATGACTTGCTTCTCGGTGTCGGAGTAGTCGTTGCGCCTGCGTCCGATCTTCTTCTCCAGGTCGGCCTCCACAAAGGCGCCCAGGGTGCGTGTGGGAAACTCATTGGGCTTGGCCGGCGGCGGGACGTCCAGCTTGAGGTCCTTCAGCTTCTTCATCACACGCTCCAGGGCCTGGATGGCGTCGTCGTCGTTGTAGCCAAAGTTCTTGTGCAGCTTCACCTGCAGATACTCGATGATGGCATCCATGTCCTTGAGGTGCAGCAGCTCGTCCTTGTGCAGATACAGAATGGTGATGGCCATCGACAGAATCACCTTGTCGCCGTCCAATAGGAAAATGTCCCACACCCGCAGGCTCAAACTGAAGGGCACCCGCTCCACGAAGACCACAAAGAACCACTTGATGGCGTAGAGCAGGGCGTCGACATTGTGCTTGGTGAAGTGCTTGTGCAGCTTGCGCATTATCTTGGACAGAATGCGATCGTGGTGGTCGATGAAGCGCGTCAGCTTGGGAAATCCCTCGATAAAGAGGCCGTGCATGCCGTACCGCTCGCCGGTAATCAGTGTGTTTAGCGCCCAGAAGGCCTCCTCCTCCTGCATGTAGAGCAGCAGAACGCCGGCCACACAGGCCATGCCCTGGCAGTAGCCCAGCTCCGAGTTGTAGATACTGTAGGCGTTCAGGACGTTGAACAGCGAGCACTGCTTGGAGCTGTAGCGTTCCCGATAGGCGAGATTGTCACGAAACTGTCGATTCACGTCCGCATCGATCTGCCGCGTCTCCGTGGAGTATTTGCGCGCCAGCGTCAGCATGTTGTTGTACACATTCGGGTTCTTTTCGATGGACTCGCGCACCTGCAGCAGGCGTATCCAGGCCGGCCAGCGCAAACTCTCCGGTATGCCCTTGTAGACGCGCTTGTGCAGCTTGTCCGGCGGCGGTGGCCAGTGGTCCAGCATCTTCATCCACTTCTTCACGCGCTCCAGTTCGATTTTGGTGCGATGCGCCTCCTGGGCATCGCGCATCGGCAGGCGGGAGTCGTGCATGAAGCCGTATCTACGGGAGGGGAGAAGCTTATCAGTTGCGGGAAAACTAGATAAGATGCTGCTACTCACTTGTCGGTTATGTGGTAGATCTCGAAGGTGGGATTCTCCCAGGAGTCCACCTTGTTGCTGGGATCCAGGCCGAGATCATAGCGCCGAAAGATGCCCTCGCGCTCGTCCTCGGCCCGCTTGACCAGCGCCTCCTGCTCGTGCCCCTCGCCATCCGTCATCGCTGGACGGGATCCGAGGGAAATGGGGAGGGGGGATGGGGATTCGGATGCAGGGCTATCCTGCAAGGTCTCCAAAGGAGGAGAAGGAGAAGGAGGAGGTGGCAGAGGAGGAGACGGAGGCGGAGGAGCGGCAGCGGGAGCGGGAGCGGGAGAAGTGGAGCGGCGGCTGCTGAGTGGCTGTTCGGGCGATACAGCGAAACTGTGATAAACGACAAAAAAAAAGAGAGAAAAACAGCATTGAAAGCGGAACAGCGATGGTGGCGGCCTGGAAATTTCACTCGAACGATTTTGTCACTGGAAAGGTTATTCCGATTGTCATGTTGGGGATGGAAATGACGTGATGCCTGCCTGCATCAGCATCACACAAATAAAAATCACAACATCGGTCACAACAACAACAACAACAACGCCCCCGCAAAGAGAGTTGCATTTAGCTTTTATGCTTCATGCTGCCTCCCTCTCCCCCTCTTCAACTCTCCAATTCTTCCGTATTTTTTTTTTATCTTGCACACACTTCCTGTTTTTGCTGCCAATTTGTTGTTGTTCTTCTGTCGCTTTCTCTCGCGCGCGCCCCCCCCCCCCCCCCCCATATCGGCACCCCCCCCCCCACTCCGATATCGGCAACCGCCCACTGATACCGGGAATTACCATTTAAGTTCGTTTGGACTTTTCCTTTTTAACCGCTCGGCTCCAGAGTGTTGGCTAAACTAATTTTTTCACTATTTTAGCATTTCGCTGCATTTCGAGGAGCCTATTGTTTGCGTGCGCGTGTATGCGAGTGTGTGCGTGTGGGTAAACTGCATGCCGTTTTGCAGCACTGCCCAGAGATGCCACCCCGTTTGGCGAAGGTAATTTCAATCACTTGGGCTAACCAGCCATCTGGGCACTCTGCACTTCGACCATTTTTTTGCCACGGATTGTGTATGTAGTTTTAATTGTGCTCGAAAAAATCATCAATTTAGCGAATGCCCCCGCCTGGCGACTGCCTCGCCACCAACGCAACCTCGAGAGCCATCTTAGCCGGGCCGCGCGACCATGCCCAAGCAATAGTTTCGCTCACGAAAACGGTGCGAAATTCGAAATTCCCCAAAGTGCGCAGTGTGAACCTGATCCTTCGATTGCTCCATTTCAGGCATTCTCGTGACTCGCTCGTCCGCTCGCTCGCTCGCTGGCTCGCTGGTTCGCTGCTTCGCTGGGCCCGTTTGTTAGCTCGCCCCCCTGGCCACCGGTATGGTCTCCACCCGGCAAATGTGCGGCAGCGCCGCCAGCGGTGCCCACCAGGAGTCCTCCTCCGCCTCCGCTTCCTCTTCGGCATCCTCCTCCTGCGCGGCCTCCAACGCCTCCTCCTCGTCCGACTTGAATGGTAATTCCCGGTATCAGGCGGCGGGAGGAGCGGGCGAGGCTGGCGAGTCGTCCGGCCATCGCACCTCCGTCCTGCGACGCACCCACAGCCTGGGGAATCCCCCCCACTCGCAATCGCAATCCCTGCTCTCCTCCCCCGCCAGTTTGGCCTACTCGGCGAGCGTCGTCACACGGCACCACTCGTACAGCGCCCAAAGGATGCGCTCCACGAGGGATCCGCCCAGGAGCACGCAACTGCTCGACCTGCCCAACGAGCTGCTGGAGAAGATTGTCGGCTACTTGGACTACAAGAAGGTCTCGCAGCTGAGATTGGTAAGTGCAGGCAGGCGCCCCGCTCGCGGGGGGTATTAAATCAATAAAAGCTAATTTGCAAAGTGCAACAGCGCGGGTTGGGTTATCCAACCAACCAACCTGCCTCGCGGCCTCCTTTCCTGACTCTCCTACTTCCCTGCCTCTCCTACTCTGCCTCCTACCCTTCCGTGTGTTGGCAGGAGGCAATTAAAACTTTGTCACGGGTGCCCCTGCCCGTGCCCATGCACTTGTGATTGTTTATAGTTTATATTTAGCCGGGGCCCTTGATCTTGATTGGGGCCGATTTAGGCAGGCAACCAGTCGATTTGGCGGGACTCAAGTTGATTTATCATTTCCCGCTCGCCTGCATGGTCAAACCTTCTAGGAAAACTTCCAGCTAAGACTGCAAACCTACGGATAAAATCAGAGCTATCGGGGAGATATAGAAACAATTGCACTTTGATTTGGACTTCGACTTGTAACTGAATGGCAAGCAAAGTCTTTATGTTCTATAGGAAACTTCCTCATCGACTAAAAACCTGAAAAAATTAGATCTTTTTTGAGCATTTTTGGCGGGGATTGGGACTGATTTAGGCAGGCAGCCAGTCGATTTGGCGGGACGGTTTCGATTACTCAAGCTGATTTATCATTTCCCGCGCGCCTGCATGTTCAAGACTTCTAGGAAAACTTCTAAACCTTCTAAGAAAACTTCCTTTAGTTCGTTGCAGAGAGTTGTTAAAGTATAACCAGGGAAAAACAGAAAGTTAATATCGGGAGGATATCAAAACAATTGTACTTGCTGTGGACTTTGATCCAAAAAAGAATTTTAACTGAATTGCAAGCAAATTTTTTATGTTTTAAAGGAAACTAATGGAACTTTCTCATCGACCAACAACCTGCATTTAAGGCGGGAATCATTAGATTTAGTCTTATTTATAAACGAATTTTTATAAGCAATGTTTCCTAAAAGTTAGGGGATATTAGGTCTCTCTTTATTCAATGATTCAACAAATTGATGTCTTAATTATAAGGGGAAATACGCCTTTAAGTAAAAGTAAAATATCTTTATCATCTATAAATTTCAAATTATTCAATTATTGTGTAAAAGTATGACCAAATTAGTTTTGGAAATAGTCCTAAAAAGTGTTAATAGACTTTTAATAGACTCACTTTAATATTTTTCTTATAATGTTCAAAAGATATGTCGGAATCGGGGCTACTAGCAAGTATTTTAACACTTGTATAACCATTTGAACAGTGAAATATTGGAGATATACCTAAGTTATAGAAGTTTATTTAGTTTTAAAAAAAGGCTGTGGAAAATGTCATAATTTCTGATCATTTCAAACACAATTTATCACTCTCAAAGGCATTTTGCTAACAATTTTATGCCAAACACCCTGCAAGCATTGTTTAGGACAAATTCCAGGCCTAATTAGTCTGTTTTTACCCCTAGATATGAGTGGTCACAACGATGGCTCACATAGCCCAGTGAACTGTCATATTTTTCCAAGGAAACGCAGCGGTTTTCGGGGTCGCAAGGGTATCTACACTTCGGCGGCTGGTGGTGTTTGGTGTTTGGCATTTCCCTTGCCTGCCACCAGCACCACCATACTCGTACACGGCAGCATGCGCATGCACAAGCATGTGTCGTAGGTAGCGGGGACAAATGTAATCTGATATAATTTAATAACAGGCAGAAGCGGTGCGACTGACTACCTTGTGTCCGTCTGGATGCGGGCAGCCTCCGAAATCTCTGAATTTTTGTGTTTTGTGTTCGTTCGCCTTTGGGACCGCAATCTGAAACGCCTGCACTTTGATGGCTACTTTGCAGGTGTCGCATCGTTTTAACGACATCTGCATGGCCAAGCTGAACTCGGCCTTCTCCAGGCAGATCAAGACCACGTTCAACCGCTTCCAGTCGATCAAGGCGAGCATGCCGCGCCGGGAATCGGCCCGACGTCATCATCCCCTGGCCTGCGAGTGCGACATCATCGAGACCTGCTACATGCGGCTCTCGCTGCTCCAAATGTCCATGGGCAAGCACATTGAGCGCGGTCACTGCTGCTTCTTCCCGGGAGCCGTAAGAGATCCCCCTGTGATTAGTGTCCTTGCGGAGAGTAACCCGTTTGCTTTGCAGATACTGGATGAAGTCCAGACCATTCTCAACTATATCAGTATTACGCCCCAGCTACAGCGACCGTATCGGGTGACCGATGAGCTCTTCGATCTCTCCACCATGGCCATGGAATACTTCAAGGACCGCATTGAGCCCACGCTACCGGGCCTGGCCTACTTCAACAAGGATTTCTACACGCTGCCCACAACAATAAAGCGACGTAAGCCCCTCCCAAACAGCAACTCATTGAGGGAAAACCTTTAAGATAACCTTTATCCATCGGCAGCCATTCTTGCCATCAGCTCCGATCTCGAGGACAGTGCCAGCAACTCGCCGCCGCAGAACCACATGGTGCTCCGCAAGGGCATTCGCAAGATAAAGCAGGGCATGAAGATGTACAACAATCAGCTGTCGGTGCTGCGCACCGAGCTGCGTACGTGCAAGCGCAAGGCCGGCGAGCAGAGCAAACAGCTGGCCGAGCAGCAGAATCTCCTTGCGGAGCAGCAGAAACAGACGCTGGAGTATGCCAATCGGCTGGACGAGAACGACAAGAAGAACGAGGAGATGGCCCGCAAGTTCTCCACTCTTCTGCAGGTGCGTTTTGCGGACACATTAGGTTGCCATTCATGGGCTAAGTTCTCTGTTTGCAGGAGCTGAACAAGTGCAAGACGGAACTGCAGTTCTGGCGCTCGAAGAGTCCGGCCATTCCGGCCGTTTGCAGTTCGTGCAATCAGAAGGCGGCGCCGGTGGTGCCGCCCGAGGATTTTCAGGCGCTGGTCAATCAGGGCGTCGATCCGGGGCACTTTATCATCGGCGAGGATGGGGACGGGGATGGTGAGGGGGACGTAGACGGTGAGGCAGACGGTGATGGTGAGGGGGATGGTGAGAGCGATGTGAGCGCGGGCGAGCCGAAGGAGTTCACCTCGCCGGACGAGTCGACCACGGCCAAGCTGTTGGCCGTGAGCACAGCAGCCCGGAATCTCAAGCGCAAGCAGCCCGCCCAGCAGGAGGCCCAGTCCAATGCCATTGCGTCCACATCGAAGGCGGCGGCGGTGGCGGCCTCGCAGACCAACAATCAGCAGACGTCCGGCGGCGGCTACTCGCCGAAGCTCTTTTATGGCAATCACCAGCGCAGCGGCGTGATAGTCAGTCCCGTGTCCATGAAGCTGCCGGCTGTTGCCCACTTGGCTGGCCTGTCGGAGGCGGCTTTGGAGGAGCAGCAGCATCATCAGCAGCAGCAGGAGGAGGAGGTGAAGAAGGCACGTAGAGTACAAAAGGCCAGCAGACATGTAAATACCGCGGCTGGCAAACGCAATAAGATCTAAGAAAAACTAGGCTTATACAATTGAATTTTTATACCACTTATTTACATATAACGAAACAGGAGACGTGTGTGCCATGCATCGTCCCGTAAGCGCAAGGATGCGGTTTAGGGATCGGGGCATGCGCCGTAGTGTTTACGGAAGAGGAATCAAATTAATTATACACACACGCGTATATCTATTGCGATGGCAATGCATTAGGCAGCGCCGAATATTATCATTATTATTATTATTATTATCAAGTACAATGTGTCTGTATGTTCTTCGGTTTTAACGCTCCCAAAGCAAACACTTCAAAGTTAACCATCACACGACACACACGAGCATACACACACGAGCCCCCCGTAGTTATTGGCAAAACAGATAATAATTAAAATCTAAAAGCAAAGTAATTTTAACTACGCGAAAAGCAAACAAAAAACCAACAAAAACGGATCAACTGAGAAGAAATATTTTAAATAAAACTTTAAAATGCAATTGGGTTGTTTTTTTTTGGGGGAATGTATATTTAATATCATTCAAATTTGAGTAATTTAAGTAATTTATGTAACTGGCAACTACGACATTTATTTACAACGACGAAACGACAAAGATGAGATGATGCATATTTAGAGCTTCTGGGAGCGACTGTGGCCGGCCGCGGGCTTGTTGCGCTCGTCCCAGAGGGTCACGCCATCGCAGGCGCAGATCCTCTTGAAGTTCTCGAGTATCCCGGCCGATCGGGCGATGATGCCACAGGCAATCCTGCGGGGAAACAGCTTGAATGAGGTTACCAGACAGGGGAGACCAAGACTCACCGCTCGCCGGAGTTGCCATCGATGAGGCTCTGCTGGTTGCCGCCCTGTCCCAGGTCGTCGGGATTGGCGGTGATCACCACCGAGCGGCCCACGATGTCCATCATCTCGAGAATGGGGTCCACGAACCGGAAGGTGGCCCTGCCGCTCTCGTCGGCCCGTATGTTGCCCAGGTCGCCGGCATGCCGTTCATCCTCCCCGGCCGTTTGTCCGCCGTGCGGCGATTGCCGCGGATTGTAGTGTCCTCCCACGGAGGAGCACCCGGCGGAGGTGTCCCCACACTCGTGGATGTGAAAGCCGTGCTGTCCGGGCTCCAGGCCATCCACCACGCCGTCGACCACCACGCCGGGCGCCTCGTTGGTGATGCTCGTGAAGCGGACCACCCCCTGGATGGGTGTCCTGTCCACCACACTGCCCGTGGTGTTTATCAAGGCCACGGCCGACTGGCCGCCGAAGCCCGAGAGGACGGCCTTGCGTCCGGTGTCCTCGATCCTGTCGAAGACCTCCGACCAGGGGCGCTGCGTCTGGACGATCACCCGGCCCACCTGATCGTCGATCTCCACGGGCCCGAAATCGGCGAGGGCCTCGCGCAGCGAGTCGGCGTACTCCGAGTCCGCCTTGTGCATCTGCACGGCGAATTCGATCTGCAATGGAACGGGTCAGATGGTGCTCCAGCTGTCAGTGCATACCCACCTTGATGGCATTCATTCTGGGAGGTTGAAAACGATAAACAATCTTTGGCCTTTGGTTTTAAGCTTTTCAGCAGACAGTGCGACCGTTTGCAGTCTGATTGGAAATCAAAAGGGGTATCTGGCGAGCCAAATCTAGCGGGAAATCTAGACAATCGAGTCTATCGATAGCTCGAGCGCGGCAATCGGATTTGATTTTCCGTAACGGCTAAAGCGCAGCCGTTTTGTTTCCTAAAACTAGTACTAAAGTATTTCCGAATGGGTAAATAAAAATAAAAACTTTTTTTAATTATTTTCCTAACAGGTCTCAAATGGTATCATATGCCCTTTAATTTTATTTCTAAATATTAGTTTTCAATAAATATATTTTAAACATAACTTTGTGTCTAAAAATTAAACCGTGTATCTTTGAAAGTATTTTATTTTTGCTACCTTTTAACGTAAAGTTAACGTAAATATAAAAAGAGGACCAGATTATCCAACCGGCTGCACGAACAATTTGGTTCTGGGACTGTTATTGAATCGGTTCGCATTGGATTTGGGATGCAAGAAATGCAGCAGCTGACTCGCTAGGGGCCGATGCGTTTTAGTGTCACTTTTTGCCCGACTTTTTGATGCCGCCGCCGACCAGAGGCCCCTTTTTCGAGGCATTTGCCTTGGCGGCGTCGAGGGCCTTTGCCTGCTCCTTTTGCTTCTGCTTGAAGGCCATGTCGTCCTCGTCGAAGTCCTTCGAGTCCTTTTTAGGCGCCTTCAGAGGCTTCTTTTTGCCGCCCGCGCGTCCCGACATCCTGACTAACTAGTGCTGCCTGCAAATTCTGCGTAAGTTCCAATTAACCCAAACGCTCCACCGGAGGTCACTCACTTGTCGATGCACTTAAAACTGCTTGTCTCTAGTTTTATTTCCAAATACTAGTTAAACTATTCGAGGACAGCACAAGGAGAAACTTTCTAGAAGGTTTTATTTCACAATTCCCGAGAACGATTTGACATTCCGAGCAAGGGTAAATATTCGGCCAATCAAACAGAATTTCTGGTGTTTTTACTCTTTCAATCAGTTTAATTTTCATCCTATTCTATAAATAAGTATTTACACTTAATTGTTAGACCTTAACTAGGAATGTACTCAATAAGATCACACATGTTCATTTCTGAATTAAAAACGCATACAAACGGGAGTTTGTATGGTCCAGAGTGGCACTAGTCCAAGATCGTAGTGGTCTCTACGATCTCCACGATCGCCAGGATATCCACGATCTCCAGGATCTCCAGGACCGCTTCTTAATAGCCTCAGACCTGCGAAGACAGTGCCTGTGGAGTAGGCTCTGGAACTGGAGCTGGAGCTGGAGGCTGTGCCGATGTGGAGGAGCCTGACGGGATTTGTGCGGCACGTGATGTGGACGGCTCCGCACGGTCCATGACGATGATTGCAATACCTCCAGACGTGGATTCGGGATCCGTTTCGGAGTAAGGGGGTGCTGGGACCGCTGGGAGTGCTGCGATTCCAATGGGAGCGGGCGGATCGAGGTGCGGCGATTGCGGCAATCCCGCCGCTGCCGTGGGCGTGGTCAGGTTGCACATGCGCATCACCTCATCGTAGCTGGGCAGCTCCTTGTCATCCTTCTCCAGCTGCTCGCGGATGCGGTTGGCCTCCTCGCTGCCGGGCTCGATGAAGAATATGTCCCCGTAGCGATTGTGGGAACGATCCTCGGGCACATTGAACACATTGCCTTGGCGGTCTGCAAACAAATAAAATCAGATAATGTCAGAACATTGAGGCACTCTCGTCTAGGGGAATATCCAAAAAGCCGTATCAGCTTCTCATAGCCACCAAATTAATTTCATCAATCATACTGCGTTGTTAACAAGCCAGCCAATCAATCGCGCGCGATATCTGATAAAATTGATTTCGGAATTCTTTTTCTCGCAACAAACTGTGTATTCTTAACCGATTACGTGGATTAATTTAGAACCCCGATGTTTTTGTTTATGGCCCTACTTTAGGCTCAAGATTAGCGATTAATTTGTTGTGTTACACTGTTCGTTTTCAATCTATGAGCACTTAATCCAAACCTCTTTGGGCCCGCTGCTCACGTAGAATCCGATTCCTGGACTCGTGCATGCGCTTGGCCAGCTAACGAAATCAACGGAAAGGTTATTATATCGAGTAATTTCGCGTCTCAGGGATAATAGTTACGTATATCAGTTGGCTGACCACGGCAATGGCAAACACAAAGCCCAATGCCACGCTCAGATTAGCTAGGAGACTCATTCTGCGTCTTCTGCGCCTGCAAGACTGTGATCGAAAGTATTCGCCCATGCACCCAATTTGGAAAACGGATAACGCGCCGATTAGATAGCCCACGGCTTTGGGAACACTTTTTTGGCACACGTTACCAATTCCCACAGCGTATCGTTGGTGCCCGATCCTCGGATGACGGCTACGACATGATCGCGGTGGACAGATCTTGGCCAGCGCTTTGCTCTCCACGCGCACGTAATAGCAGGCCAGCGGCAGGAGGCAGAAGAAAAACAGGACGAGGGCCAGGTAGACGGCAATGTGGATGCCGTAGTCGCTGTCCCAGTCCATCACAGAATCGGATCCGTGCATTTCAATTCGAAATCAGAGCTCAACTACAGCTGCCAACGAAACGCGTATCCCTCTTGTCCCAAGTGTCGTCTATAGTTTCCATTTCGGTATGGGACGGCCATTGATTACCTGGCCGAGATTAGATTGTACGCCATGATGATGGGGCACGTAATAGCTAACAACCCCATAAAAATTGCTCCATATATCAGAATATACGATGGTACTCTTGGTATATTATACTAAGGGGTGTTTGTGCAAACACAAAAGGCAAGGGCAACGTCAGAGCCAAAGGCAGTGCGCAACTTACACAGCTCAATGTCAGAGTTGCGACGTCTGGAGGAGCAGAAGCAACGCAGTATCCAAATGACGGCAAACTTTAGGTGGGGATAAAAGAATCAAGCATATGTCAAGCGGTTTCCGGAAGTTTGGAGGACGTCCGTCAGTTGTAATCACCTGAAGGGCCGCATAGGCTACAAAGCCAATTAGAAGGAGGACTATAAAAGTAACCAGTGGACTAGCATCCATTGTGCAACAAGCTCGCCAAAAGACTGGCCCCCCTAGGCTAAAACTGATTTGCAATATCTACAAGACGGCCCAGAAAGCCTTATCGTCTAAACGAAAGTCCACAAAGCACAAACACTCCAGGTCTTTATGGATTTATGGGAGGCACTTGATCATCAACACAACGCCCACTCTCACGTAGCCGGGCCAGCATATCAGATGGCATCGAATAAGTACAGGTACATACCCCAGACATGGTTCTGGCGTCGTTGACGTCGTCGCAGGGCAGGATTCTCGAAGCCTCGGCTGGAACTCGAGCCACAGCATTTGGTCAACAGATAGAAGAGCACGAACTAAGGGACAATGTTTAGCGTTTGCTCGCACGGATGTGTCAGGGTACCTCGCCCAACGATTTCAAAAACGCAATAATGCAACTTCGAGAAATTTAAGATAATGATTTCCCTTGAATTGTCCAAGAAAGCAGTGACTAAAGGCCTAATCTCGCGTAAGCGGGAAGCAGAAAAATGTCAACATTTGGTAGTCAAGCAAATTAATCACGACTGCCAAGCGGGGAGGCTGTTAGGCGAGGTACCGACCGACACGGATTTCAGTTCTAGTACCTGCATCAGGAAATACACAATGGGCATGACCAGGAAGACGACGAAGAACGCCACCACATAGAGCATGAACATGTCCATGGTGTCTCCGAAGGCGCAAAAGCACACAATTGATTCACTTGAGGGGCGAGCTTAAACTGAGCACTCTGCCGGTCGCAACTCCCACTAATCTTATCACCCCGTCCGATTGGCCAAGTGTTTAAAATATAATGTATACTATATGGGTTTTGATAGCCTACCACGACGACGACGACGCTGCCGGGGTCGTATCCTGGGTGGCTCCCTGACCTCGAAGCAGATCCAAATGCAGAACCGCAGGCAGCAGAAGGTAATCGCACACGAGATGAAGGCCAGGAAGAAAAAGACCATGTACGGTGGTATGTGGGATGCTGACATTTTCGGGGCGAGATCCTCCACGTGGATGCGAGAGCGCGGCGAAAGATATACGCTCCATAAAGAGGCCTTTGGCCAACTGTCATTTGTGTCTGGTTGTCTGGCTGTTTGGGTTTTGGCCAAGACTTATCGGCGGCGAGAACGGGTAACAGGCAACAGGTGTGTCAAGGGCCGTGTGATAAGCGCCCGGAGAACCGACTGCCGATAAGATACCGCCCGGCGTTTGCTCTCTAGCGTTATATTGCACGGTGTGTGTATCTGACAGATATGCGCATAATTGCGACTGGGATGGGATGGGATAATGTCAACAGAGCACGTGATAATTGCCAGTTGCAAAGGTCGTGAAACTAGAGAGGGATTTTCCCACTTTTTAAGGTGTCTCAACAAAAACAGTGTTTTTCAAGACCGAGGAAGTGTTTTCATAGAATTTCACACACTGTAGAGTAAGTCAACTAACTGCAAACCAAGTGTTGACTACTCCACACCAATTTTGCTGTACAACTATGGAATACTACCCCATTCATTTGTCGTTTTGGATGCATTCATGCAGAAGTCTAGTTTCTATTATACATTTGCGTTTGCAAGTTGTCATTAACTACGGAACAAACTTTGAAAAGTTCCCTGATCTAGGAGTAATTATCGTCAAGGGAAAATTATTAATGAATTCTTCAAAATCATTTAATATTATGGAATAATAGGGAAACAATTTTTCATTTCTGTGAGCCACATTTATCGATCTTCTGGTGACTTATAAACAACTTATTAATCATGAGTAATTAAAGGGGATTCCTGTATTTATTAGGCATATTTATGTTGTCAAGGTGGGCGAACAAAGTGCAAGATAATGAAGCAACTAGGAAACATTTGTTATAGCACATTTTACTTTAATGCCAAGCCAAGCGTGTAAGCCTGTAACTCAGCCAGTAATTAATGCAGGTGTAAAAGAATTAATAACTTTAAAACACCCTCTTATTTTCGAGCGAATTCCAATGCCACAGAAAACTTTAGGGCACCTGAGAGCTGCTCACCTGGCGTCCAGCTAAGATGACTCATGGCCTCTTCGGGCGTCGAGGGACAGGAGGCACTGAAGCGGCCCAAAGTCGGACCAGCCGCTGATCTGGCCCTGCGCTTGCGCTTCTCGGCGACGCATCTCTGGAATAATCCATGGTTTTTGGGTGCCAGACTTTGGCGAAGACAAACCACAACTCACACTGATCGCAAAGTATAGAATCAGAAGAAAAAATAGTAGCAACACCCCGAGTTCACACCAAGGAAACTGATCAACCATATTGCGGCCTGCGAAACTTTAGCATGTCCGCGCATCTGAATAAATTAATTTTACTGCCGCGACCCAACTAACTGAACATGACCAACAAGTATGCGTACTATATGTGGAGAAATCGATAAGGGAAGCGTATGATAACGCCATGTTATCGCCAGAACGCGACTCGTGACTCATTGGCTAGTGCTCCTGCTCACCTGTGTTCACGCTGACTCCTGAGGGATCGATGCGATAGCTCTGCAGGACACGCACCGGTTCTGAGTTTCGACGGCGATGGCGACCGGGACCAGGACCCCGAGAGGGGCTGTCGGTGGAGTTATTTTTTCGAGCACACATACAACAAACCTAAAATTGTGGCATATTTTCCGTTTGAGATCAGGCTACGCAAGGGACTGCAACTTACTTTGGCCAGAATGGCGACAATGACGACTATGAGAAGCCAACCGACTTTTACAATCACATACGAGAAATCACCCATGGCTGCGGATTTGAAGGGTAACTAATTCTACCGGAAGTTCCACGGACGGACTAAGACCAACTTTCCAGCGTTCGGCGCGCACAAGAAGTCCAGCTAAAATGGCACCGGCAGTGACAGCAATAGCCAAAAGTTTAATCACCAACAAAACCCCACGGAACATGACGTTATCACTCGTTCGACAAATTTGCGATTAAAGCTCGTCGACCAATATCGACACATTATCGCAATCTCTAAATATATGAAAGCTGATCGTACAGAAGCACTTACGCACCTGGAGACACGCCCTCTGCTATGGAGCTCTCGGCATCGTAGTTCCCGGATTTTATGTTTTTCCTGCTCTTGTAGCAAAGCTATCGGGGTGTAGATAAGGGTTAAAAATAGGTGTACCCAGGGGGGGAGATTTTAAGGAGAAAGGCCTTCTGATCGTCATGAATTCAGTAACTATATTAGATTAAACTAATCAAAGGGTAATAAAAGAGAAATTCAATGATTAGGGAATAGAATGCAATTCAAATTGATCATCTTTTGACTGGACTTTGAAACGTTAGGACAATTCTTGAAGATTAAGCAGGAGAAAATGACTAGGATATGGTCACTCTAAGCTTCACTTTACTTTGCATTTGACTTACACTGAGAATAGCCTCTTCTTATATAAGTGACCTTATTCATGACCTTCGAAGAACCTTTTCCTTGAAGACAAACTCACAACGGTCACCAGCAGAACCAAAAGGCTTATATAAAAAATATCCATCGGCTGCATTTTCCGGATGAGAAACAAAGAAGCCCGAACGGAGACAGAGATGGATTAAGTTGAACTAGCTGCAAAGTGCGACGCAGAATGCGAAACAAGCTGTTCAATGGCTGACTCTTCCATATCTTTAAAGTTCCTTATTCTTTGATACCACTGTTTACCCCCCAACAAGCAATGTAGGCATTATCTTATCGCCGAGCTTTTTGCGGCTTTCTTTCAATAATTGAGTTGCTGTGGATTGCTCTTTGCATGTGAAATATGGCGATGGGATCTTACCCTCAATGGCCAGACGCAACATCATCTCATGACGCAAAAGCCGGGCATAGACCCGCATGTTCCACTCGTCGATCTTCATTTTAATGAACAGATAGCACTCCTTGAAAAATGGGCTTGTTTGAGATGTAAAAACAAAGGCATCAAAGGGGCTGGAAACGTACCCGCGCTATAAGCGCCGCAATGATTAGCACTATAAAGCCAAAGAACCAGAATTCCACAACCATTGGAGATGGCGTCAGGTCCAAACTAATACTAATCTTTAGCTGTCAATTTTTGTTGCCAAAGCTTGTGCTCTCTAACATTATAATTTCGTTCTCTAAAATTGAGTACTAGCGGGAAAGTTGCTTGTTTCCCATGTTGAAACTCACCCGCCGGTTCCTGGCTATAACTCAAACAGCAGACACACTTCCACTTGTGGTTGGGACACACATAGGCCTTTGGAACAAAACTCACAATTAACTTTGATCTAAAAGTTGGCAAAGGCCAATCCCAACTCACCCTGATCAAAATAAGGAATATCAGGATAAAGGATATAAAGTAGTAGTACTCTACGAACTCCATAGCGATGCGGTGCCGGTAAATGTGAGAATGCAAATGAGCAAATGGGTCCCGCGGGAGTATAAAAATAAACGCCGGGGCTATATCTATCTGATAAAGCTATCTGATAAACAAAGATAAGCCGTTGCATCACGTTAACCCATAGTTTACCTGGTTAGCTGGCTTTGGGTTTTGATCAGATAAGCAAATCAGAGCTAATTATAGCGACAGGTTATAAAAAAGCCATGTGCTGCCACTTACGAGTTAGGGCTGACGATAATCTAAGTCACTAAGTCTATTTATCTTTTCTATGGGTTCCATCTCACCATTTCGCAAGTTGTTGTCTCTCGATCTGGACGCCAAGTTCGGCGTTTCCTCCGATCCACTGTTATAAATGTACTGTTTGGGGGTTTCTATGTTATTATATATCCTGTTTAAGATATTTCACATATATCTATCCTTTACTTACGGCTATGACTAGGGAGACTATGAAGACAGTTACAAAGAGGTAGAAAAATAACAAAAAATCCATAATCTAACCGTTCGTAAACAGGTCTATAAGGCAACTGATTGACAATCGATGGTAGTGAGAGCTTTTAAGCAGAGGCGTCATTTATGACTAACCCAATATTTAATCAAGCTTTTACCAAAAAGCATAAATCCAAAAACTTCTAGATTTGTGCGATATCCGTTTTCCTAAACCGCATTTTTCCTGTGTAGGATCATAAATATAACATATAATTTGTTGAGGAATTATTAAGCTAAATTATTAGCAAAAAGGTTATATTTTTTGCTATCAAAATCTCAATGTTTTTACGAATTTATTTGCAAAGAGTTACTCATCAATTAATCTTTTATTAACCCATAGTAACATTTGACACTGCACGATTTTTGCAATACTAATAGGGATTTAATTAGATACCTTTAAAAAGAAATGATTTTGAAGGACTGATTTCTACAGATATTGTAATTTCACAATTGTGTGGAATTATTTCCTCGAGATCTTTAAATTTGTTTATTTCACGATTTTCTCACCGAACTCCAGCTGAATGTTTTTTGGAGGGAAAATGAATGCGATAAATAACAAACATAAAAGCAGGAAAATAACCAAGCATATGATTATAAAAACTACCCCACTTATAGTTTTAGCAATCCAACCGGGCCTAATCAAATATGGCTTTCCTCGCGGAGACTGACAGTATTTTTAAAGTCTTTCACTTGATTTTCTTCAAGTGTTTGATAATGAAAGCTTTTCAATTTGTTGCTTATCATATCCGTAAAATGTTAACCGAGTCTAATAAGAAACCAATTCAATCTCTGAAGTATCAAGCACTTCTCACAAGCCAGTATTTTTGGATGATTTTGCAATTGTTTACCATTTTGGAGACTGATTTCCGTCTGGATGCGGGCTGCATTTTGCTGTGCCTTTTTGTAAGCACTCGACAGAAACTGGTTTGGATAAAAGAATGATTTTGATTTGGATTTTCCATTTTCTGATAAATACTGATCATCAACTCACGGCTGCAATTAAGACGAGAATTAGGACTACAACCACGAAGGAATACGCCGAATTCATGATTACAACAATCCAACCACTAAAAGCGCTACATCGAAACTGACTGACCGACTGTCTATCAGGGGCTATTTGGGTCCCCTCTCGGCTTGCTCATATTATCCATATCTTATCACCACCCTTTTATAATTGTAAATTTATATTCTCGATCAAAAAACACTTACTGCGTCGGTTATAGCTTTCTGCCGCCAGTTTGACAATCTGTTAAGGAAATAATAGGTCAATTTGAGTGGTCTTGAGAATTTCTGTTTAACTTTAATGACGCAACTCTTACAATGATGAAAATGCCTAAGGATAGAAAGAAAAATACTAAACCGATGTACAGGCCAATAGACATTTTCGTTTCGATTGGGCTTGGATGGGTAACTGATTCTCAACTTCTCCAATTGTGGTTGAGTCCACTCATAAATATTTCTTCCGTCAAAAGCTCTAGATTAATTCTTATCGGTCAAATATTGAAGGAAAAAGCAAGTCGCATCCAATAATGCCTTTATTATTAAATTCTGGTATATATGTTAGGTATATGGGAGCTATACGTTTTAATATTTTGTACCATTTCAGGCATACTTCGAAAAACATGAGAAACCCTAAGACTTTGTAGTTTAAAGCGGAAAAGCTAATCTACCTTTAAGTAGGGAATTATTGGAAGCAGATTATTAGGGTAAATCACAAAAAACTGAACAGCGCTGAGCAAAGTGACTTCCCTTGATAACAAGAGTCTTCTCAAGAGTATAAGAGTATAATCAAGGCATTATTTTTTAATAGCCAGAAACTAGATAACCAGCGTGGTGAAATGGATTTGTTTGTTTCAATTTTTGTTCTGTTTTTTTCTTCGAGAACTCTCCCACTTCAATTAAAAGCCAAACGAACGCTCCCTGCCAGTTAAAAACAAAACAGAAAAACAGAATCATGATCGCCGTGTACCCTTGCATTGTAGTCCAATGGTCAGCGCCCAACAATTTCAATTTTCAAGTTCACAGCAGCAAGACCCGAAAAAAAAAAATCCGAAATACCAACTGAGACTGACCCATTTAATAAATCTGTGGCAATTAAAGTGAACCGCTCGGGTAATTATAGGGCGGTTGGACGCGAAACAAGAGAAAAAAAATATACGAAAAACAAACAGACTTTGCTGAATTGTGATAATTAATAGTTGCCCTGGGAGTGTCCACCGAGGGGAGATCTCTTGCCTTCGGACTTGAACTGCACCCAACACAATGAAAATTGTAACAAAATTGCGAATTTATTTAATGGTGTGTTTTTAGTTTTTTACTTTTATTTTATTTGTTTTTTTTTTTCTCGCGTCCCCACTTCAAGTCGGTTTTTATTGTTACAAATCGGCAACGGAACGAGCGGGTTTACGTAAAGATAGGAGAAGAAAAAAAAGAAGTGTTTCGATGCCTTGAACTGAAATTAATGAGCCCGCTAGCCCCGAACCAGCCCACCGAGAGTGTGTGTGCTGGGGCCCCATCCCCGACAGAAATACCGCCCAAGTCCAAGTCCGACTCAGCATTTCTTTTGTGGGATTGGTAACGCCGCCAAGCAGCCAGCCATGCCCAATTGCTCGGACTCGGAGTCGGACGCGGACTCGGAACGGAGTCGCACTCGGAGTCAGAGTAGGAATCGGAGTCTCAGGCGGAGGATTTCATGTGTCCATCGGTCCATCAGATCAGGTGCCAGCTCCATGGGCACGCTTCATGCTTCAAGTGCGCAACAATTGGACAAAAGCGGATTTGGCTTGCTTGGTTTGGGTTTTTTTTGTGCCTTGTGTTGTGTTGTCTTGTCTTTTTATTTCATTTGCACAAGTAATCTTGTCCATTTCCATTTTCTTTGTTGGCACTTGAAGCTTTGAGGTTGGCGTGGATTGGTAATTTGTTGGCAGGGGCAGTGCAATTGATTTCAATTGAATTACACAGGCACTCACTCGTTGAAACCGATGGGAAGTGTGTGCGGCAAAGGTGGTTGCAATCAGGTAGCGGTTTCTTAACAAAATTCATTCTTGAAGTGCTCCAAAAGTGCTTTGACATTCAGTCAGCAAATAAACAAAACAAATTTGCACCGGAATTTCGCAAACTAAACATTGTAATCAGGCAAATAAAGGAACTTGCTAAAGTCAAACAAAGGTGCTTAATTATTTGTATTAAAAACATATCCGCATACTGCATTTTGATTCAGCAAGCAAACAAACGCTTTTATAAACTTTACAGACAAATAGTTATATCAAATAGGCATTTGCAAACTAAATATTGTAGTCTAAAGTCAACTAAACTAGCAACTTGAGAAGTAGCTGTATTTAGCTTTAAAAATTAAAATAAGTAATATATTTGGTAACCTATAACATATATGAAAAAAACCTCTGTCATTATTTAAGTTGATCACCAACTGACAACAATTTAATTCCGATTTAAACTTCCTTCCGCTCGTAGCTCTCACTTTTATGTGAGAACTGGGCAAAAATTTGCATTTCTTTGGCTCCGGGGCACGCCCCCCCAATGTCAAGTTCAGACTCGTTTCCGTATAACCAAACTGCACCGACTTTAACACGTAACTTCCCCTGATCAGATCCGATCTGATCTTGATAGCCACGAAATAAAAAGAGGTTGAAAAAAAATGAAGAAAACAATCAACAATCCAGCCAAATCTTACAAATCATCTGGCGGACAAGTTCCGGCTTTGGAGCTGGGCCTTATGGTCTAATACTTGCCCATTGTTGACTTGGCGTAAACGATGGTTATAATTTTTATGAGGCTGTGAATGGGAATGTGCTGCGAATTAATCTCAACGGTTTTCGGACCTAATTGCGGGCGTGGGTGCGGGTGCGGGTGTGGATTAGGTGTTGTGTTGGTCCATGCTGGCTGGTGATGTCAGTTGCCAAGTCTTTAATCATCTATTAACTAGCTTGGCTCTAAAGTGCGCCAATTAACTCGCAGAAATCCCAGAAGCAGAGCCAGAAATAAACATTAAACACTTAATGAACATAACACATAGATTCAAAAAAACTACATTTAATTCATTTGCTTTAACTAAGCCGAAAATGAAATTAGCTCATAAAAATAACTTAATAAATTGACTTATTTCTTTACCTTTTTGTGGTGAGCTGCTAATTATAGGTTTCTCTCTCTGTAGCACTTTTCACGATCATAATAAACTGTCTAATCCAAATTGCTCAATCATTTCGTGTGTGAATTAAACGAACTGCTAATCTAAAACAGATCCCAGCCCCCAAAACTCATTAATGAACCCAAAAAATGGGAAAAAAAGAAACAACGCCCCGAGAACTTTGAGGTGCGTTCAATGTAATTAATTTCAATTCGCCACAAGCCCCGTCCTTGAACTTCAAGAGTGACGTGTCCATTAGAACGTTAATGGATTGCCGCTTGGATCTCAAACTAACTTTCGCTTTTTTCTTGTTTTCATCAACAGATAAATGTGAATTCTCTTGAAATCCTAGATTGGGAAAAACCAAATGACACAAGAGGCTTACGCACTCGCATCTGGGCTGGAAAATATGTGGAGCATTAAGCATTAGGGCTAATTAGTTAATAAACCAAACAATGGACCATGGACACATGCGAAATGTTTCTCCACTCGCCAGCCGATTGTCTTTCTTTTTTTTACTTTGTTATGCATGTTTTTTTATTATTGTTTTACTTTGGTTTTCCTCGTGTTTTGGAGGCAAAGTCCGCCAGTTTGTGGTGGTCAATTCTCAATTGCAGCTGAAAATTGCAGCGGTGCACTGAAAAACTGCTTGATTTATGAGTTGGACTAAATGTTTTCAAAAACAAAAGAAAGGTGAAAGGAAACATGACACAGACAATTGAAAATATAAATATAAACGCCAGTCAAATAAACACGTAAAATTTGTTGTGAGCCAAAGAGTCGCTTTGTCGGTAAATAAGGTAATAAGGCGAGGGGCGTTTTTTTATACGACTATTTTTGGCCAAGTTTGATTTGAGTTTTACAATGTTTTTTCCAGTTTTGTGGCTGCTGCAATGCCTATAATTTCCCCCATTGAACCTGACCGTCGTGGCTGTCGTTGTCGCTTACTATTACTATTGCTATTGTTTTTTGTTGCAATTGCTGCCGCTGATGGGGCAGCAAACACAGTTATGATTATGAGAGGTCTTGTGACAATCAACTTCCTCGAAACGTGCCGCTTTTGAATGGCTTTGGCATGGCCGGGGATGGCTTCGAATGGACTTGGACTTTGCATAATGGCCGGGCCGCAGTTGGCCAGTTAGCCTGTTAGCCAGTTTGCCAGTTAGCCAGTCGCTTCGTGTAATGAATTTTTAGCCATGTTATTAGGGGGGGCCTAGCGCTGCCTCTGGCAGAAAGTCACCGACATTGAGCCAGCCGCCTTAGCCGCCTTAGCCGCCTCAGTTGCAGGTGCATTTTCCGTCTTATTTATATACAATTTCTTTTTGGCAAGCCCCTTTTTCCCTTGGCTGACTAATCCGGCAAAACATTTATTAATTATGCATTATAATTGAGGCACCCGCCTGGGAACTGCTGCCTGCGATTTTGATTAGCTGCTGCAATTATCTTGAGCTCTCAAGTCATGAAGTTGTTTGCGATTCGGTCACCAAACTGCTTTTGTTTTTGTTTGTTTATATGCACACTCTCTCAATATGGAAATATGTAATGTATTGTGGAATGGGCAGAGTGAACAGCCACTGAAAACCGAAAAGAAAAGCCAGCAAATTATGTGAACTTGTTATATCACCTCGGCGGGCTTCAAACACTTTTCAAACCACACCGGACTGCACTTTCTTTGCGTTACGCTTCTTTGCATGCATTGCCAAATCATTTATATATAAATGCAATATATACAAATGCTTGCTACCCCCCTCACCGGTCTTGTGTGTGCTTGAAGCTGCGGTCAGTGTCCAGACATTGAACGCCAAGCAATTGAAATGCTTGAATGCGGACCACCGAAAAAAATAAAAGAAAAGATACAGCCGCAGATTCAGATGCGGATTGAGATGCAGCAGCGGCAGAGGCAGATACAAGTGCAACAGCAGCAGCGGCAGCAGCAGCAGCGGCACAGAAACGCAAAAGTTCAACAGACGCCAACGAGTTGGAGGCGTTAGTCCCCCCGTCGCACCTCACACCTCTCCTGTGTTTTGTAGGCGTTTGCAGTATTGTAAATTAATTCATATTAGCTAAACAAATGCATCCCAGTGTGAGTGTGTGTCTGTGTGTAGCTTTTAGCATTTCATTCGGCGGATGAGTTGCCGCACAGGTTTCTGCGGTCTGAAGTTCGTTGTGGGAGCATCGCAGCCTCGCTGAAGAAACCGGCGCAAATGATTTTTTCTGCAACGGCAATAGCAAAAGCAATAGCAGCAGTAATAGCAATAGCAACAGCAACTGCAAAATAGCAAACATGCAAAATGCGCAGCGAAGGCTGAGAAAATCAACAGCGAAAATGTTAATTACACTATATCTATGAGCCACTTCTATCTGGCCGTTCGACGTCCACTTAAGTGTATCTGATGGCTGCAAATGCAAATGCGCTGGCGGGGGAGGCCTTTTTCCTCGAGGCCCCGAAACAGTTACAGATCTGGATGTGATGCATGAGTAATATCAATTGGCTTATGACTAATGGACGGGCCCAAATAAAACCGGGCACCGCGAAAAATTAGAAGGGTATGGCCAACAGTAGTGTTGTCTTTGAGCTAAATTTACGAGTATTTTCCTTACAAATGAGAAGTAAATTACAAAGGGCCAAAACATTTTAGAGTGCGTATTTGCCAAGCTCTTTAAGTTTAGAGCTTCTAAATATTTGGAACTATTTTTTTGGTATAAAAATCAATCTAAATATGGCTAAACTTAGCCTTAGACTGGCTAAATATTTAAAATTATAGGAAAGAAATGGTTTTATTATCGAGGAATATCCAATAAATCTATAAAAAATACCTTTTTTTTGTAATTTTTTCTAATATACCAAACAAAATGTTTTTGAATGAAAATTGAAATTATGTGTTAAATAAGTGATTTATCGGTAAATTGTTTATATTTATTTGTATTCAAATCTATAAATTTTGTTTTAAAATTCCTATTTTTCCCATCCTAAATACCCAGCAACCGCTGGATCGAATAAATCCATTTGCGGATCGCCATTGCCTTCTGCAAATCAAAAGACTTGGGAAACGAACTTGGCGGCAACGAGGAAAACCTCACCCGAGTGGCAGATACTTTTCAAGCCGCTCGCCGAGAATCGCTAGAGAGAGAGAGTGTCGCTGAGAGACTCCCTCGGAGAGAAACGGCTAGAGAAACCGAGTGGGAGAAGTGAAGGCGACTCTCCGATCGGAGCTCTCAATGGGCGGCTTCAGCCATGAGGTGGCTTTTGGTATAAAACATAAACAAGCCAAAGAAAGTCATTCATTTTGTTGTTCGACCTGGACGAGTGAACCGTTAGCAGCAGTGGCAGCTAAAAAAATTCGAAAAAGGAGAAGTGCTGCCTAGTGCAATCCAGTGATTATCAAGAATCAAACATTTAGTGACCCATCCAGCCCACCCAGTGATACTTAAAGTGTGATCCCGCCGAGCCAAGAGGATTAACACACATTTGTCCCTTCTCGCTTGTTTGGATACCCGAGAAGAATGCAGTAAGTTTCTTGGATCCACCCCCCGCCCACTGCTCCGAATTGGAACTATGAATCATGGTCTTAGAGACCCCCAACCCGGGGATTTGAACCTGGACTTGGTGGCCCAAAATTCGTGCTGCAGTCGCAGCCAATAATTAACATTTTGGGGTATTGTCTCGGGGTTCTCTCGGCCCAATTTTGTGTCTGTTTCTGTTTCGGCTTCGACCTGGCCTGGCAACCACAAAATATTCTTTTGGGCCGATTTCAAAACCAGCAGCGGGCCGCATACGTAACAAAAACAGAAACAGAAGCAACTACTTGGCGCTGGCCCGACTTTTCCTACCACGCCACACACATAATACGAGCACCTTTCCGTATTTCTTGGTTTGTTTTTTGTGCGGCGTGGGAGTTTTCGCTTTTGTTCGCTGGAACTGACAGCTCATTGAGGCAGCTGCAAGTCCCGCCTCGGGGGGGATACTTATGCTTGTACTTATTTTTATATACGAGCATGAGGCTATATGCCTGGACGGATTACCCAATCCAATGGATAATAATTTGGGTGGGCACTTGGGCGAGATCAATCGATTAAAAGTGGATTATGCACAGGATGTTAAAGTAATCATGGAAATTTATTTATTTATTTAAAGCTAACAAATAGTTCACAACTAAGAGCTAACTTAGGGCTAAGAGTCAGAGCAGCTTTCATGGAAATTCTACTTCAAATTGTTCAACTTTTGACATCTATTATTTGAGATTTACAGAGACATGGTCACATAGATTTATATTTTAATTGCTTTCAACTTGAAACATAAAAAATTTACTATTTGTTTATGGTTTTGTGGACATGTTAAGGCAATAAAACTCCAGATATGCAAATATATTTTGAAGCACAGCTGCCAGATGTGTTGGCTTTGCGAAAATCGAATGTCCGAGACAATCGATTAGGACTTGGACCGGGTCACGCCTTCTGGGCAGCGCGAGATCCAATCTCTGTGACAGATTGCATCACAAGCTCTGTTAGTGGTCCTTTCTAAAAAGTCGTATGGATTACTCATTCGCGGGTGAATTATATAAGCGACTGCAAACTGTATCAAATGCACGCACTGGCAGGGCGACGCACGGGGCGTATACGCAATATTTCATCGTTTGAAATTACAGCGACGCACAGAAATGCGCAATTGCCCAAGCGTGCCGCCAAATGCCACGCCCCCCGCGCCCACTGCCCAAGGGGGGAGGGAGTAATTGCTTTTGATTTCGATTTTTGGTCAGATACTGAGGAGGGGTGTGTTTGAAAGCAATTAATAAATTGCCATCGGAATTGATTTCTTTCACTTTTCGACTCCGATGGCGGTGGCGGTGGTGTTGGCTCTGGGCCGTCGTCAAAACCACACCAAATCACACACACACCCACTTAAGGCGGCCCCGGCGAAGGTCACCGATTTGTGAAAATTACCGTAGCATAAAAAAAGATTACCAAAAGAGACAAAAGCGAAAAACGGCTGCACATAAAATCCATTGCCACGCAATTAGAGGGGCGCCATTATATCCATTTGCCCGAAATCAGGCAAACGTAAATTTCCAGCACATTAAAAATCAACCTCGCCAACTGCACTCGCACACGCACAGGCACATTAGGAGAGTTTAATTTGTTACAGAAAAAAGTGGAGAAGAAAAAAAGCGAAATTGTAGCAGTGCAGCGTAATTTATTTTGTGGGTTTTCATGTTTCACACAGTTTAATGGCTTCGGGAGTTGTGTTAACGAGCTCATGTTTAATTAAGCACTCGAATAAAAAATAAAATAACTAGCATGCGGCGGCCAGGGCACAAGTGAAAACAAAAGACTTGGGCAACAAACTTGACTCGACATACCCAAACAAATTACATGCTAAAGAGCCGAAATGTAAATGGAAATGGAAATGGAAAAAGAAAACAGCGGGCAGCAGCCAGCAGCCAGGTAATGGTAACCGCTAAGTGGTTCAGGCTCTTCAAGCTCTTAATTCTTTGCAAACTGCCCAAGGAAAATGCAGACAGCCAGGCAGGCCATCACTTTAGTTATACAACCAAATGTACACTACAAAAATCAGTGCACTTATCAAAATGCAGGTGGCTTTCGGGTTGTCTGGCTGGCTGGCTGGCTGGCAAAAAATGTCGTAAGATTCCCCCCCTGGAACCCAAAAGTGCAACTATTTGCGCGCTTATGTCACCCCGAAAATGCCCGCCTAACATGACGCACACCCAACATTTAAGGAAATCAAAAGCAAATATAGTCCGAGTTCCATACGCAAGAAAGCCAAAACCCGGTGGCACACTAAAAATCCAACACACAGCTTTGAATGTATAACGAAACCGACAACGGCGTCTGGTCTGGCTCAAGAGTTTCGTGGAGTCTTGTGGTTTCCAGAAGTGGCTGCGAGGCGGTGTGCTCGCTGCAAATCTCGGGGATTGGGCTGCCGGGGGCCCGACGAAAAGCATCAACATCAAAACGCATCGCCTCTACATAGACACGAGTGTGTGGTGCCCGGTGCATGATGTAACCTGCTGTGCTATAATGTCTGCATCTGGACCAGGGGACATGCAATCCCAATTCCCCATTTATGGCAGACCCGCTGGCTGGACGAGCGCAAGTGGAGCACTCTGGGGGGATGGAATGCCATGGAATGCCGGGAGCAACATATATACTCATGTATTTAGTTTGCATGTGGCCGGGGGTGTATTTTCCCGAGTTCTCCCCCACGGATTCCCAGGGCCATTGCGCAAAAGGTTCGCTGACAGTGACAATGCAACAGGCAACTGCGGTGGCTGGCAGCGCTTAAAGTTCAAAGGTGCAACTGGCATCTTCAAGCTGAAACTGCCACCGCAACTGCAACTGCAACTGCAACTGCGGCAACGGATGCTACTGCCAGTGTGACTGGCTGACAAATTGCCAGCTGGAAAATTCGATAGACACTTGCATAAGAGGCTCTCCAGATTTATTGGTCTGCCCCAAATTCAAAGAATCCAGCCGGGAATCGGGTTCAAAGTCACTCGCTCGCTCGCTCACTGGGCCGGACGTGCAATTGTTTCGGCCCGGTGTGAAAAGTAAAAGTCCAGTCGGACTTTTGCTTTCATTTAGTGCTCGGCTCGCATATTTCACCTTGCCCAACTATTTGTGGGACTGTTACTCGGGCATAGACTTTATGGCCCCAATTAGATTCGGGCACGTAACGTTGGCTAATTGGACTGGACTGCCGGACTGCCAGCTCGGCGATTTGCTGGCCAGGAATGCCATCCCCCGCGAGGGGTAAGCTTGGCATATTGGCGGTTAATATACTATACGTATACGTACTTTATGCGTACGAACAGCAGTTGACATTCAGCCAAGTCGAGTGAGTGGGTCTCGGGTAAATGGCGTTCAAATTGAACCCGCCGCAGGCTGAGCATCTTCATTATACTCTACATTCCGCGGGGTATCCAGGATTTCCAATGACAGTTGGCCATAAATATAGAAATCTTTCGATCCCGCTCCAAGTGAAAAGGAAGAGTTTTCTAATGCCTCTCAGAGTTTTTAATGGTTTTGAGAAACTTCTTAGGCATCACTTGTGAACTGGTCCAGTGTATGCCATGATCAGCGAGATTCCCAGAGCCCAGGTCTCCTTGTCTTCCCAGCTGCAGCTTCATCTTCATGAGAGCTCCGTGGCCCGTTTCGATCTTGGGGACTTGTGTTGTGTGCCTGCTTGCCTGCCTTATAACAAGTTTTCTGGCCCGGCTGGCTGGCTGGCTGGTCTGGCTTGGCCTGGTCTCTTGCATAACTGGTCGGTCGGTCGGTCGCTGGGCTGGCGATGTCGATGCCGATGACGATCCAATGATGCTGCCTTCTTTGGCATCAATTTGGCGGCATCTTCGCCGCCGCCGAGCGCAAAGGTTCGCAGAAATATTTTCCCGCGTTTTTTGTCTTCTCGCTGCTGGCCTGGATTGCCGTCTTGCCGTCTTGCCACAGAGTTTCCCATCTCATAAAGCGCCGTCTGAGTCATCAATCGATTTCGTTTCGTTGCCATTGCATTGCAGCATCCAACCAGCCCTGCTGCTAGTCCTAGCCCTGGCCACTGGCTTCTGGGCCAGCGCTGAGGGTGCCGCCACAGGGAAGCCCGCTGCCACGGCCACCACCGCCAAGCCGAAGGGATTTGAGGCCCGATCGCTGGACGTGAATGCCAGCGGTGCCGAGGAGGAGGATGACTTTGAGACGCAGGCCCAGACGCATCTTGCCTACCGCCAGCAGCCGCAGCAGCAGCAGCAGCGCCAGCTGTACGAGTACAGCGAGGAGGAGCAGGAGGAGGCACCGCGCCAGGTGTACGTCAATCGGAATGCCAAGCAGCAGAGCAACTTTCTGAAGAACTTCCAGGGCCAGCTGAAGAAGCCGCTGAGCGAGGAGAGCGAAGAGGAGGAGGAGGAGGTGGAGGAGCCCGATCGTCTCTCCACGCTGCTCAGCAAGTCCTCCTTCAGCTGCAACGACAGGAACTCCGGGTGAGTTATGCCTAGAGCCCCCAGGGGTAGTCTTTTCAATGCTTCCTCCCGCTCCATAGATACTATGCCGATGAGTCACTGAGCTGCGAGGTGTTCCACTACTGCCAGGACAGCCAGAAGCACTCGTGGATCTGCCCCGAGGGCTTCACCTTCCACCAGATCCACCTGATCTGCATGCCGCCCTCGCACGACAACATCTGCAAGCAGTCCTCCAAGTACCACATTGTGAACGACTACCTGTACAAGCCGATCAATCTGCAGGAGCACCAGAGCAAGCCCAATGTGACGCTCCGCTACTCGGAGCGCTACTTCCCGGAGAACTACTACGAGCACGAGCGCTACGACGACGAGGAGGAGGAGGAGCCCGCCCCCAGGCCGCGCATTCAGCCGCAGCAACAGCAATTGCACCGCCCCCAGCAGCAGCAGCCGCAGCAGCAGCATCGCCAGGTTGTGGCCTACCAGCAACCCATCCAGCAGCAGCAGCACCAGCACCAGCAGCAGCCGCAGGTGCGTGTCCAGTACCAGCAGCCGCAGCAACATCAGACGGCGGCCCCCCAGCCCCAGGTGGTGACTCAGATCCGCCATCAGCCGCAGCCGCAGCCCACGACATTGGCCTACCGGAAGCCATTGCCCGCGACCACGGTGCAGCCGCAGTTGCAGTTCCATCAGCCGCAGCTGCAGCTGCACCAGCAGAGGCCGCAAACGCTGGCGCCCACCGTGACGCCGGCGCCGTATCGCTTCTTCACCGCCGCCCCCCAGCTGCAGCATCTGCAACAGCAGCAGCAGCAGGTCTTCCGCACGCCCGAGGAGATCAACATCTCGCTGCAGCAGCGACGGCCGCAGGTCTTTATCGCCACAACGCCGCGCTACTACGAGGATGAGTACCTCTACGAGCGAAGGAAGTGAGCTGGGTGTGGAGCAGGAGTGAGCAGTGAAAACAGTCTTGTCGTTCCCCTCGGATCCACCTCTTAATCGTGTATATTTCGTCATCGTCGCCCCAAGCCCCCAACTCTGTTAGCTTTAAGCTCTCTTCCCCCTTTTGGCCAGGCTTCCTGGAAAACCCATGCGCGAGTTTTGTGTACCTACTTGTAATATTTAATGTCCTGCTAGAAGAATCCGCCTTCTAACTCAATTCGTTAATAAAGAAAGCCACATATAAGTTAAGCGCTCACTGTATGTCAATCTCCATGTACTGGTCCGCATTGGACAGATGCACAGCCTGGCTGTGGGTGCCCTCCTCCACGACATAGTTGGGCCCTATGATGCAGTTTTTCAGCACGGAGCCAGTCTTAACCACCGCCCGATGGCCGATAATGCAGTTGTCTATGTTGCAGCCCTCCTCGACGACGGCGCTGGACATGATGAGCGAGTTGCTGACAATGTTTTTCGGATTGATGACACAGTTCGGGCCAAAGACGCTGAAGTTCAGCGAGGTCTTCTCCGACAGCTTGGCGTTGTCGGCGGCAATGATCTCCTTTGTTTGCGTGGACTTTACCAGGGCGCCGGGCGAGATCAGGGGATGCGAGTCGCCGCACAGCTCGCTCCAGATGCCGGCCAGCTTGCGATTGATGGCCAGGAAGCTGAGTGTGTTGTTCACCCGCACGCCGATGGCCTCTTTGGGCGCCTGGATGGCATAGCAGCGCACCACGTCGCCGTGGTAGGGCCCATGGGACAGTGACTGGTTGAACAGCGAGGTTTGCGTGATCTTCTGGTCTAGGATTGTGTGCGGCACATACTGCAAGTAATCAAATGGGTTTAAATTGTGTGTACAACCTAAAAACTCAAGTCTTACATGCAAGACATTGTCCTCGTTCTTGGTAATCACGCCCACTTCGGAGGTGGTGTCCTGCACTGCCTTGGGCGGCCGCTTGGCGTGTTGTTTCTTGATTAAATGCGGCAAAAACTCTCCCTTAAATGTGGATATGTTCTCCTTCTGCAGGGGAAATCGTTTTAGAGATATATTCCCAAGTAATCTGTGAAAAGCTTACCCTGTGCAGGTAGTCAATGACCCACTTCTTGAGGACATACACATGCGCGTCCACCAGGCGACTGTAGACATCGAGGCGGCCGCGGTTTTTCAGCAGATGCCGCTGGATATTCAGGGTGTCCTCACAGTCGCTGGCAGCGGAAACAAAGGCCAGACGCTGGGTATCCGCATGAATGCCAATGATGTCGCGCTCGGGCTTGTGCTTCGTCTTGGGGCCCGGCATCACCACGTCCGACTCAAAGCCGCTGGGGAAGAGGAGCAGGGACAGGGAGGCGTCGTGTTCGCGGAACTTGTTGATCAGCGGATAGAGGCTGACGTTGCTGACCAGGTCGCAGCTGAGCACCAGGAAGTCCGACTTGATTTTGTCGAAGATATAGCGCAAACTGTCGGCGGTGCCGAAGTCACTGTCGCTGGGAATGCTCGCATAGTCGAGCTTCAGCTTCAGGGGCGTGTTCTCCATTGCCGACTGGATCTCCAGCTTCTCCTGCTCCAGCACCACCACAATCACCTCTGCGGGAACGGAAGTGGGGCTTAGGGGCTGCAAAGTACGGTCGTGGCAATGGGATTACCTGAGAAATTGTGTTGTTGCAGCAGATTTAGGGGATACCAGAGCAGCGGGTAGGGGCCCACGGGCAGCAGGCATTTGGGCGCATCGCCCAGCACCTCTGGCAGGCGTGTGCCCCGCCCGGCAGCCAGAACCACGGCCTGAAACTCTGAGTTGGTCATATCTGCACAGGGAATAACAAATTAAAGTTGTCCAAGACTAAAGCGTGCAAAGGCAAAAGCTAAAGTCGCGCTAACAGCTGATTGGCGCGACCGCGAGCGCTGCCCAACACTGTCGACCAATCAGACATATGTTTGCTGTCATGTGACCCAATGTTTTTGCTATTGTATAAAACAAGTCAGATGACCCTTTTCCACCAACGAAAGATTCCTTTATTTTGATTTGTATGAAACAACAAGACTTTAATGCATGATTCGCGCAGCTTACACTACACTACAAAATGGAATACATACTTTTTGCTTATTGGAATAGACTACACACACTTGGCTACATACGTACAATTAGTTATTTTGTGGTTTTTGTGGCTTTTTGCGGGCTGCCCTTAGCGGTTTTGCGAATTTTCGATTTAAAATGGAACAGAAACAGTAGTAGATTAACAATAATATTGCTGGAATACATCCCGAACGCGGATAATACTTTAGAACAGCACATCGTCGTCGCCCTCATCCAGAATATTGGCCTGCTCGCGCACATCGATGCCCTGCTGAAGGAGCGCCGCCTTCTTGGCATCGGCCTTGGCACGGGCCTCGCGCTTCTTGTCCTGAATCTTCTTCAGGCGGTAGAACTCCTCACGCTCCAGCTCGTCCAGCTCGGAGATGATGTAGGCGAGGGTGCGATCGATGCGCGGGATGATCACATGCTCGATGGCATTCACACGGCGGTTCGTGATCTTGATCACCTCGTCCAGCGTCACAAAGGACGTCTGCAGCGAGGCCAGCTCCACGAGCAGCTTGACGGCGCTCTGGTAGTTCTTCTTCAGCTTGGCCAGCTGCTGGCCACCGCGCGCCAGACCGGCCAGCTCGTAGGTATCAGCACCGTCCTGGTACGACTCGAAAACGGGCAGGGTAACGCCCGCAACGTTGTCCTTCTTGGTGCGAATCTTGATCTGGGCCTTGGTGACGTTCTGCAGCACCACCTGGTTGATGTCGCCAGAGGTGAACTTGGCCTCGGCCAGCGAGAAGGCGGCCTCTTTCATAACGTCACCCATCAGGGTCTTCGTCTCGATAATCTTGCCCAGAATCATACGGAATCGCATCTGCAGGGCGTCCGCCTTCTTCTTGAGCAGGCCGTGACCCTTTTGGGCGCCCGCCAGGCGGGCCTTCATCAGCATCTGGGCGCCACGGGACGGGAAAATCGGTAGCCTATCTTTGCCCGACATCTTTTCGCTTCGACAATTGCTCGATTTTCTGCTGCGCACCAAAAAGAAAACTGCTCTACCACTGAGCACTGAAAAACCTCTAACTGGAATGACTGGCTGCAGTGTTGGCAAGCGTGCGGCGAAAATCGATAACCCACCGTGCTGTTAAATGCAGTTAGCTGCTCGAGTGCTGGTAAACTCAAAACCGCAGCAACAGCTGAGTTTCGATTCAAAGGTAAACAAAACGGAAACTCGTTTTTGATTTTGAATTTTTGGAATTTATGATGCTTTTGCAACGCCTATGGCTGCCGCATCTGAATAACCAATTGCGGCAATACGCCAAGAAGGTGCGTTCCCCATTGAAAGGCACCATGAATGGAAACAAGCGCATGGTCCACCAGGAGATCATGCATTATGTAAATCCCTATGCCAGGATCAACGTTGTTTCGGACGCTTTCGTTCGCATCCAGCCCGCCGATGTGCATCAGTACACCAGCGGCGATGTGTTCATTGCCCAGCTGACCGGCGGACAGGTAAAAAACTCGAATTTCACGCTCGACGTTAAGCTGGACAACGAGGACAAGGAGGTGAATGTTGTGGTCAAGAAAGTGGCCGATCCGGCCCAGCCTTTCGAGTGTCACCTCCAGATTCCAATCCGCTCGGATGTCTCGGTGCAGGGCAAGGCCGGTGTGCGCGTGGAGAACATACAGAGCGAGCTGCTGGAGATCAAAGCCGAGGGCCCCATCATCACCAAAAACGTAAAGGCCACCAAGGTTTCGCTGTTCAGCGAGAATGGCAACATCAACTGCCAGGGCACTCTGCTGGGCCAGATCACCGAAATAGAGACTCACAATGGCGTAAGCATGGCACTGATTGAAAGCGTAACCTGGCTAATAAATCTCTTTATAGAACATTGCCATGACCAAGCTGCAGGGCGACAATCTGAAGTGCTCCACCAAGGCTGGCAGTATCCTCACAGACTGCTGCTATGTGGAGAAGTCGAGATTTGAAACGCAAACGGGACGGCTGGAGCTGAAGAATGTCCACAAGACCAGCGAGGTGCATGTACACCAAAAGGCCGAGCTCAACATGAGTGAGTTCTTACTTTTTTGTTTGCTTTTAGCCAAGGAAATACATATCAGAATCGTTTTTCATGCAGCCGGCGTGCATGGCAACCTGCAGGTGGTGACCAAGGGCGGCAGCCTCAACCTACAGCTCTCCGAACTGGAGGGCCACAGCCAGATCGAGGCTGACAACCTGCAGGACGAGGCCGTCGTTCATATTTCGCAGGCCATTGAACAGGAGCTAAACATCGAGGTGAGCGCCTGCAAGGTGAGCTTGGCCGATGAGCTGGGGCACGTGGCGCATGCGCTCAACGAAGACAAGAACAAATTCCACCTGAGAAACGAGAAAAAAGGTCGCCTGCTGATCAACAGCACCGGGGACAAGGGCGTACGCCTGGGCAAGCAGTCGTGGAGCGATATGATGCGGCAAAAGCTGCAGGACATTGGCCACGAAGTGCCATAAATACAGAGAAAGAGATCTTATTAGGATACGAATTTATTGTGCTGTTTTACGCAACAATCTCAGTCATTTTTGTTGGATTTCCCCCTCCTGGTTTAGGCTTGGCCCTGGCTCGATTCGTTTTCCAAAATCTTGTTTAGGTTTTCGAAAGCCTTCGAGGCGAACGGATCTTCTTGGGCATTCAGGGAGGACATGAAGAGCATTAGCTTCTCCTCTCCGATTCCCTGCAGATCCACGCCCTCCGCCTTCACCAGCATGCAGGCGAGCAGGCGCAACACCTTGAAGGCGTTGTCCACATACTGCTCCTTGGGCACGTCCTCCTCCTCCTCCTCGTCCTCAAAGTCGTTGACCTCTTCATCGTTTTCGGTGTAGTTGTCAATGTGCTTTTTCAGCCGGAACCACACCTCCAGCAGGTTTGTGAATGCGTCCTTTTGATAGAAATACTTGATGCGCTGTGGGGGAAGGAGGAGAATTAAAAAAGTGATCGCTCGATGGCAAGCCAAAAGCAAGCAACTTACACTCCAAATGTGGGCGAGATCCTCGAGGTACTCCTCCTGACGTTCCCCCATGGGAAAGAGCTGCAGCGGCTGTTGCAGAAACTTGAGGATGCGCGTCAGGCAGCCGACAATGCTGGGCGCATACATGTCCATGGAATTCTGCGCCTCCGGCAGCTGAACGAGAATGGTGCATATGTTGAGGTAGGTTTGTATGATCTCCACGTCACAGCTTATTTTCGGCGCGCATGTCTCGTAGCCGACATCGTCGTCCTCGGCTTCGGTTCCTTGGGCGGCGCCCGTCACCTCGCCCGCCTCGCCGGCCGTCTCCTCGTCGGCCAACTTGGCCTGGTCGTCGCGCATGAGGCGCAGGAAGGCGTGATTGACGCCCTCGCAGAGCTCCTGGACGAGGAAAACCTCCGAGAAGGGCTTCAGATTGAGCGACGAGTTGGAGTTTTCCTCCTCCACCAAAGCGCAGCTGGCCAGGATGGCATTGGTGGCCTTCAGGGCGGCCGTCAGCAGGTCATCGCTCACCGACTGCTGCAGTATGCGGCCCAGGTTGCCCGCGGAATTCTCGAAGGCGGCAAAGCAAACGTACCAGTCCACGGCGAACTGCTCCTTGCCGCTGAGGACATGGGCCATGATGAACTGATACAGGCGCATCAGCTGCACCAGCATGGCGGTGTCCATGCAGGTGGCCAGCTTGAAGAGCGTCTCCATAAACTCCGGATTGCTGGTCAACAGCGTCGCGCACTCCACCTGGCAGCACATGTTGCCCAGCAGGCCGACAAGGATCTCGTACAGGCGGACATCCTCGCAGGCCGATATGATTGTGTACATGATCGAATCGATGGCATCGTTCTCCAGCAGCATGCTGACCACCTCCGGGGCGGTGGACATGTCCCACACCTTGCACAGATCCTCCTCCAGCTGCTGTTCCAGATGCGAATCGGCCTCCAAATGGCTGAGCTGCATCATTGTCTGGAGGATGAAGCGACTGCTGTACATTGTATCGCCCACGGCATCAGCACGCATGCGTTTCAGCAGCTGTTCCTGCTCTTGCTCCTCCTCCTCCTCCTCGTTCTCGTCGTCGTCCTCATCCTCCTCGTCTTCCTCTCCCTCCTGCTCCTGCTCCCCCTCCTCCTGCTCCTGCTCCCTCTCGTCGCCATTCTTTTCCCCACCTTGGACGGGGGGCGGGGGCGTGGCCGAAGCGCTGCTGGCGCTGGCAGAGACGGAAACAGAGGTCGGGGCAGAGACGCCGCCTTCCTTTAACTGCGCGGGCTCCGATGGCGGCGCCTCGGTTTCCTTGATTGGACCGACGACCGGAACGTTGTTTGCCGCATCTTCGTTGGGCATGTTGCTCGTCAGTGGGGTGCCAGAGGTGGTTAGCTTTCGTTTGAAACGCAAAGACGCGACAGGATGAACAAAAACTTAAGGACGATAAATCGCGGTCTGGCCGAGTATGACCAGGCGGTTTTTTTGGGGCAATGCTTTAAAATCCGCCATTGCGCAGCAGGGTCACATTACCCAAGCGCAACCGGTTACCTTCTTTTGGCGGTTTTCTTGAATCTCCTAAAAAGGCTCAAAGAAATTGATCGGATTCATTTATTTCCAGCAGTATATCTTACGTGCAGTGAGTCGCTGCTTTTTATTACGTCAAAAATTCCCATTTAATTTCATTTATTAAGACAAAACAACTAAATGCGAATGTTAATCATTACATTAGAAATTCTTAACTGGTTTCCAATAGATAAATTTCAATATCGTAGTTTATTTGTACAGCTTACAGAGAACTGCATAATTGCCTCTTTTTCATACTACTATTCATACTACTAAGCTATTACTAAAAACATTCGCATTTAATGTTAATCAATGGATTATCATGAAACTATTACATTAGAAATTCTTAACTGCTTTCCAATAGATAAATTTTAATATCGTAGTTTATGAGGAGTGAGTCGCTGCTCTTTATTATAGAAAAAATTCCCATTCAATTTTATTTATTAGGACAGCTAAATGCGAATGATAATCATTACATCTGAAATTCTTAACTGTTTTCCAATAGATAAATTTCAATGGCGTAGTTTATTTGTAATAATTAAAGATGCAGGGATCCCGCCATTGAGTTTGTTGTTGCAAAAACAATATCAAAAACAATAAATTTAAGTGATTCCTATTAATCGGCCTACAAGCCCTCTTGCTTAATTGCTGAGATAAGACAGATTTTTCAATGAAATCGTTGAGTAACACATACGAGTAATTACTTCATCAGTTTCGAATAATCAGTGACAGTGAAATGTTTTGTTTAAAGAGATCTTTTTTAGTTTTTATTTATTTGCTCTGTACCTTCCAAGGAGCAATTTCGATGGAGGTGTCTGAGAAAAATGGCCTAGATAAATTCGAAGCCACCAGCTGCCTTCAATTCGGCAGTTCGACAAATATTCATGCGATCCGACAACCCGGAATCGATCCGTTTTTGGTACCCTGCAATTCAAGTGTTTCCGGTGCCGGTTCCGGTTGGATTGTGATCCAGCGTCGGGTCGACGGAAGTGTAAGCTTCAATCGCAGCTGGGAGGAGTACAAGCACGGATTCGGCGATCTTCGCGGAAATTTTTTCCTCGGACTCGAGAAGATCCACCGACTGACCAGCAATCAACCGCACGAGTTGTATCTTGAGCTCCGGGATGTGCGAGGAACAACTCAATATGCACGTTATAACAATTTCCGTGTTGGGAGCGAGGAGCAGGCCTACGAACTGATTGATCTCGGAGAGTATTCGGGAACAGCTGGAAATTCGTTTGTTTACCACCAGGGTAACAAGTTTTCAACCTTCGATCGGGACAACGATACTTACGATGGACACTGTGCCCGCCGTTATGGAGCTGGTTGGTGGTATTTCGAGTGCCTGAAGTGGTAAACGACTAGTTTTCGCTTGCGTAAGAATTGTTTTTATCTTACATTTCGCTTACAGTTTGCTCAATGGAAAGTATATGGAAATTGGGCTGAGTGATCTTTTGGAAGGAGGCATTGAATGGGGCTACTGGAGCACCGGTAGCTGGTTGGACTATTCTGTGTCGCTCGTTTTTACTCAAATGATGATCCGGCCGAAGGAGCTATAAAATGTTTCCAATAAAATATGTTGTTGTCCCCCCAAAGAAAACTGCAAATGTTTTAACTAACTTTTTTAACTATTAATAACTGACTTAGATGCAATGCTACAAATGAGAGGTAATCACAGTTTATGTAGATTTTGACTTTCCCTCGCCTCGGAGCAGCAAGCCGGACAGATTGCTGTAGGGCAGCTCAAAAGCCAGGGAGAACACGATGGACACCAGGTACACGATCAAAGCGAACCCGCAGGAGACCACACTCTGGAAAAACATAGGGGAAAATAAAAATGTTTGAATGTTAAATCAAGAGTTTATTACTCACCAGCATGAAGGGATCGGCGTGTGTGCTGGCACTGGTCAGACTGTAGACTAGGGCAATCACCAAGGGATTTAGCAGGTAAATGGCATACGACAGCCGATTCAGATGCTGAAAGCACTTGGCCTCCAGGAGACGTGACCACCACACTCCACTTTCTTTGACACTGCCAACGACCATCCAGCAAACGGTGAGCGAGAACAAGCCACGCCCCAGGACGAACAACGAAATGGTTATCAGGTGGCCCAGATCCCGCTTCACAGTCGAGAAGATGCAGCCCAGGAATATCAGGCCACTGAAGTGCCACAGCCATCGATTGTGCTGCTCGGTGAGCTCCCATTGGAAGCGCTGCTCCTGCAGACCCCAGGCGGCCATGGACCCCACAATATAGGGCAGGATCCGCACAAAAGGACTCGTATAGATCTGGGTGCCAGTGGCATAAGTGGAGTCGAAGGAGAACTCGAACTTGTAGTTGATGCCAATGCCATAGGACCAGGTAATGGTGGCCAACAGACCGCTTAGCGTTATTGCTTTGCCAATCCTTGGATGCCTACAAACAGAAGACCCATTACATTAGAGAATTTCAAAGATCTGTGAACCCTTTTCCGACTTACTTGGCATAAACAAAGAGCACCAGATTGGCCAGCAGGAAGAACTGCATGTCACAGGCCAGGCTCCAGCTCCAGTTTGCGCACAATTCGCGATGATCGAAGAGGTTCTGAATGAAGAGGAGATTTCGCCACCAGTGCTGGGTACATAGCTCGTCGAAGCGCTCGTTGATGTGGTAAACCGAGACGTCGCCAATGTAGGCAAAGGCCAGATCCACGCTGCCCACAACCATCAGGTAGAGGGGCCCCAGTCGCAGGTACCGGTGGAATAGGAGTTTGCCAAACAGCTTGGCATTGGCCCAGAATCCATTGGCACGTACTGCCTCCAGTTGGCTAGCATTTTTAAGGAAGTTGTACGTTTGCAGGAAGCCACTGGGGAACCAAAAACATTATTTAACGAGACTTCAAAAGACTACACCCAATAACCCACCTGATTGTAAAGAAGACATCCACCAGGAGCGGAGCCGTGGAAACATATTGAAAAAGGACCTTCTCAGCGTACGATATGAGCTCCGTTTTGTTGTGCACCGTAAAGTACATGTACCACATCACATGGAACATAAGGATCCAGAAGGCGCACACCGAACGCAGGCCATTCATGATCGGGATTTCCCCCGGTCGATTGGCCCTCGTGGCCGACATCCTCTGCCAGTTGTCGACCACATCGAAGCAGGACACAAAGCCATGCAACGGTCGCCACTTGAGCAGCGAGTCCAGGGCCTGCCACAGCTCCGATTCCACGGGAGCCAGGCCGGGATCGGGCTCATCGCCCTGCTTGGCCACACGCAACTGCTGGGCACAGATCATGAGGGCGCCGGTGATCAGGATGGCGGCCACCACCAACTTGAAGGTCAGTCGCTGGTAGAAGCGATCGCTCAGCTTCAGATCCTTCATGTACAGCACTTCCGGTTGCATGTCGAAGATGTCGTCCTCGGTAAAGGTGCCGCCGCCAACATAGTCCCTGGCCAGTTGCTTCACCTCCTCGGATCCGCAGGCGCTGGGCAGGCACAGTCCGATGTGCAGCACTTGCTCCGACATCACCTTGATCTCCACCTGCCACGGCGACCGATGACGCAGGTAGATCACCCGGTAGTCCATCGGGAAGGGGGCGCTTTGGGTCAGGATGCTGTAGTGCATGCGCCGTTCGTAGTTCCTGGAGAGCGTGATGCCCACGGGCCTCTGGACGCCGCGACACGCCTCCCGGCTGCCCAGCCAATAGTTTTGGCCAAAAAGAAAGCCGGAGGGCTTTGTTCCCGATGCATCCAGAACTGGGCGGGTGCGAAAATTAAATGTTTGGGTTACATTGTTTGCAGGTCGTAAATCCAAAAAGTTACGAATATGTACTAGTTGTTCAAAGACAGAAAATAATAATGCAATTGTGAAAAGTGCACTTGCTGGCCAACTAAAGTCTAGAGAACATTCGAGTTTCGGTTTCGACTTTTCACATCCCCCTACGAAATACCTACGGGTATTCTGAGAAAGTACCACATTTTGTGTACTTTTATTACTCACCCTTCATGGCCCACGGCTGCTTGCCGAGTATGCCCCTTTGCACCTGTTGCAGGTGGGTGTGGCAGCTGGGATTCACGTTGCTGCCGTTGGCCACCTTGGTCAGTCCAAAGATGACCGAGCTGCGAATTAGGTGCGGCTCGTGCGGCGGGCGATCGATCCGACCGGGCGAGGTCTCTGTCCTGTGCCCACTGGCGTTTCCCGCTTCCGTGGTCCAAACCAGGCTGGTATTGTGGAGGAGTCCATAGTGGAAGTGATCGTGGCGCAGCGTTGACTCATTGACAGCCGCCTCAGCCGGCAGCGTCAGCAGGCAGAGTGCGAGTGCAAGTGCAAGCATCCCGGGGCGATGGAGTTCCATGTGTGGGAAGCCCGGTGACCGCAGGCGTGCGGCAACTGGAAGCGATCAGAATGTTTGCCAATTAATTTAAGTGCCACTCTCTTCCGATGTGAACTACAAAGTGGGCCCTTTTGTACATTGGCTAACCTTTGTCAGGGGCAAAATAAATACAATTACGAGATGACTTCCTACCGGAACAAATCCATAATTTTCAAGTGCTTTGACGCACTGGCGTCGTAATCGATTGCCAATCAGTTAACCCTTTCCCGCTAAACAAAGGAAAGCTGTTAGATTTTCTACAGTAAATATAGCACAGGCCATACACTTTTGAATTTAAAACTTGCTAAGTATTATGTACAACAGAGACAATAGATGATTTAATTGGGTAAATACCGCAACTATTGTATAATATACCAATCGTTTTGATCTCGATCAAAGACGACAGCAAGGGACAACATCGAGTTGTTGGGCTTTTAATCCACTTGGATCGGGGCCAAGTCGATCAAGCGATCGCAGAACATGGAAGTAACATCGTCGTAACCGAAGTGGTAGGTGGAGTTCCACTCAAACATCAATTAGCCGCATCCGCGCACGGGCTGAGTGGGTTTCAATGTCAGGTTCATTGCAGCAGCGGATTAGTTTGATGAATTCATGCGAAAATCGCTCGCAAAAGGTGCCAATCGTACCTGTACCTGAAGGTTTATGGACCGCCAGAGGCGACAAAGCTATTCGAACTTGTCACTCGCGTTGATTCACCAGATCTCAAGTACTATTGATTGTTCAGATTTGTTGCTACTAACGCGCAACTTTTGTGATTAAATTGAGAGAGGTCAACGACTAGAGTGCCTAGGGGTGCGGGAAGTGTTTTAACGCTTGTTTTGGCCAAGTGACTACATTTTCAGCTCATCGCACGTGCGTACGAATTTACATGCATACATTAAGTTTAAGACTAGCCACGCGAATCAGACAAACACCAAATATAGTGCTTATCCCATTTTGGACAGCCGTGTTTGCTTAGGTCTTTCAGGCTGATCGACGGCAGAAAATGTCGAGAATTTATGTGCACATACAGGCAAGTGGGTATGTGAACATCCCCCGGGCCATTTCTTGGCAAATTTTGGCGAAAATCACAAGTAATTATAATATTGTTTACCCAGCTCTCGAGGGCTGAGTCTCCAAGATTCGCAGTTGTAAGCTGCGCGAGTAGCCCGTTTGCATTTTGTGGCAGCTAATGGCTTTGCGATGAAACGATTTCAAGGGTAAATCGTAAATCTGCCGCTTGGTTTCGCATCGGGTATCGGGCATCGGGCTGTATCTCTCCATATATTTGTCGTTGTCCATTATCTTTTTCTTTCTTTGGCTATGCAAATGAACCTTCACCTTAACTTTGCCAGTGAATCGGATCCCGGTCGCCCACTTTTTGGGCAAGCTGCGGTATTTTGTAACTAATATTCGCGAACTGGCTCTGCATTTGCCATGTTTGTTGTCCGCCATTTGGCTGGCTTGTTCAAATATTTTGCTGATTTTAGTTTTCTTATTAATGGAAATGTCATAAGCATAAATGAGATTTATTTTGTAGTCCCTTTTTTCTGGGGGTGCCACTGCTTGAATTAATCTATTTTCGGTTTAATCGCGATCAAGGGTCAAGGCGCGGCAGAGAAACTGGATTTGGTATCAGCTTAAGTCCCGGATTGGATCAGACACAAATTAATTAACCAACCATTTGACCTACTTTCCCAGGTCATATAGAACTGTGTTTCAAATGAAAAGCTTGTAAGCTTAATGGGTTTTTGTTGAGACAATTTTTGGAGAAACAATTTTTGAAAATTTAAAATTTCTTTTACCAAGTAATGCAAAAAAATATCCAATAAATGTAGAAGTGTCCTTGGATAGCACTTGTATTTTCCACACTTTTATTTGTTTTAGCTTCTGGAGATTTGATATGTTTATTTTTTTTTACTACTCGAAACTAAAATAAAATTGGAAAACGTTGTTGGAGTATCGAGCGCGGTTCACGCAGCTTCGCGTTTTGCCGAGAAACTGTGCCGCCCTTCGCTGCGCTGCAAACCTTTATAAACTTCGCGAGCGCTGGACGCACGTGAACAGGTATCAAGCGGCCGATTAAAGAAAAAAAAATCACAAAAAACCAATCCAACAACAACACGGCGAGCGATGAAAGCGAAACTGTTTGTGAGCTGTTTATTTTCGGAGACGCTGGCGGCGGGCAGGCAGCTCGCATACGTCACAAAGCTGGGCTTGTAATTGTCTGTCTTGCAGTTCTCGTTTTTACATCTTTTGCCTCGTTCATTGACTCGCCGCCGATGATGATAATGAGCATGATCAGGGGGCGGGTCTCTGATTTCGGGAAAGTCAAGGAGTGCACCTTGATATCGGGTTGCCCCAGAACTTTGTATCTTTGATCTTGGCAACATTACAATCAGTTGCCTGTAGCCGTACATTTTGGGTCAATTATCTCCAATGTCTGGCAAAATTTGGTGCTTGGTGTTCTGAGGGTTCCAAGGAAATTGAAAGGAGCCATCAAAAACCGGAAGCTGTAATTTGCAGTAGGAAACAGCATGTAATCTATATAATGATGGCTTCAAGTCGAATAATAAGATGGATTTCGTATTTGAAGTTTTTGAATTGGCGCCAAAATACCAAAAAAAAATACTGCAGCAGCGCCAGCCCTGTCAGATGCTAAAAATACAATAGAGCAAGTGCAACTATTTCAAACCAACACCTTAAAATGGATCTAAAAAATGCTTTCCTGCAAACTTCCGCCGGCCAAGAGCTGTCGGAATACCAACTGAAATTGCTGCAAAGAAATGGCATTGAATCTCTGTCGGATTTCTTCGAGACGGATGAGCAGAAGCTGCACGAACTGCTGGCCATCAGCTTGGAGTCTGTCAAGGAGCTGAAGAAGCAGCTGGTGGTTCTGATGGCAAGCAATTGCGCGGAGCCGCACGTCCCAGACATAAACTATGGAACGGGAATGGAGGAGTGCGTCCTAAGTCCCATCTTGAGGTTGAGAACACAAAGAATAAGACAAACACTTCTTTCAGGTTGGACAAACTGCTGGAGACCGTGGAGCAGCACTTCAAGCCGGGCAGAGTCTGGGAAATTTGTGGGGCCACGGGCGTGGGCAAGACCCAGTTCCTGTACACTCTGATCCTCAACTTTGTGTGGAAGCACGACCAGCAGGCTCTCTTTGTCGACACCAAGCGGGATTTCTCCAGCAAAAGGTTAAAAGACATGCTCTTTGCGCGCCAAATGGACCAGGCCACCTGTGAGCGAGCATTAGGGGCCATCCGTGTGTCTGAGGCTGGCACGCCGCGAGATTTAATTGACCTGCTCCAAGCCCTCTACCAACAACTGCAGGCCAAGCAACCGGAGGCACAGCGCACCAAGCTCTTGGTGATTGACTCCCTTCCGGCCTGCTTCTTCGGTATTCGCGGCAAGGCGATGTGGCGCCTCCTGCAATCCCTGTTGACGGAGCTAGCCTGCGGCATCCGCAGACTGGCCGCCCTGGGCATGGCCGTTGTCGTGGGCAATCTGTCATTTTACGACATAGACGAGGGTATTCGCTTAACTAATTTAATGTAAACTACCGATAACTAATTGCTATCTTAACTCACAACAGAAAAGTGCAATGAGAATGGCGAGGATGAGAGGCTGTCGCCGACGCATCTGGAACCCATGCTGGGCACCTACTGGGGTTCGGTGTGCACGCTCCGGCTCTCCCTGGAGCTGCCAGTGACTGTTGTGGCCGAGAACGATGACGACTATAGCCAGGACGATGGCATTCGCTTGTTGAATGTGATCAAAAACACGTACGGGCCCGTGGGTGACACTTGCCTGCTGCGTATAACAGAGCCCGGTCTGGTCTAGCGCTGCAGGGCCTGTTGCTGTTGCCTGTAACCCTTCAACACCCGCTTGCCCGGCTCCAGATGATCCCCCAGTCCGGGATGTTTGCGTTTCTTGCTTTGCTTTGCCTCTGCCACCTCACCAGCGGTAGCGGCAACTGGCGTGGGGGTTTCTGGTGGATCTGCGAGCCCATCCACGGACAAATCGGAGTCGTGGGCGAACTGGCAGCTGGTCCCAAAGCGGCAGCGTCCCCTCCGGAAGTTCCAGCAGATGCGACGCCCGTTCTTCTGCTGCAGATGATCGTCGTTGCTGACCATTTTCACGTGCTGCTCCAACGAGGCCTTCTTGTGCAGCTCCGCCTCCAGGAAGGGATTGCTGAACACATCGCCCTTGCTGCCCTTCTGGCCGAGCACCTGGCTGGCGCTGGGCAGCTTTGGAGGAGGAGGCGCCTCCCCAACACTCGGCGGGGGACTGAAAGTTAAAAAAAGTCAGTAAGTTAGTTTTCCCTTCACTTTTTGGCAGGGAAGTGTGATCACCTCTTAGGGGACTCGCCTTCGGACGTTTGGCTGGCCGTTTCCTCGTCGGAGGAGTCAGAGGAATCGCTATAATCGGCCACCAGCGACATTGTTTATAAATGAAAGTATTTGTTTGTTGCCACAGCTGATTGCAAACAAAAGTGTGGTACCGCATTGTGAGACGAAAAAAATACTGAATTGACCAGATGATGGTATATTTTACCACCTTTTTAGAAAATAAATTTCAAAAGAGATAACTCTTAAAATATTGTTACATTAACAGCATAGGTTTGAATTGTGGTNTTAAAATATTGTTTCATTAACAGCAATTACATACTCGTACAACTTTAAGTTTGTAGAAAAACTAATAAGACAGTTGAGATCATTACACTCGAATAAAACCATTCCAAATTAATATCTTGTACATTGTAACGACTTTATTTTATTTTTCTCGTACACAAATTCTTAATTGCAAAAATAGATTACATCTTCTAGATTCGTCTAATGATTTTTCAAGCCAGCATGCTACAAGAAATTAGAGCTTCATAAGAATGAGGTAAATATTTCCAACCTCAGTCACTTACTCGGGCATAAAGTCTGCACCCTTATCCGGATCAAGGTTCAGCTCCTTGGCCAGGTCCGCGTTGGGTTTCCGAAACGCATTGGCCATCAACAAAATGTTTTTGGCAATACGCTTCTGGTCAATGCGTCTTTGGGCCGTGTCTGTTCGCCGGTTCGCGTTCTCCGACATCCTTTGCTCAAGCGGAAGGTCCGGTCCAGGAGGCGATTGAAGGGGCTCTGGGTTGGTCCAGATCTCAGTGCCAGGCGTCTCCTTGCCCGTGGTTGGCGATATAGCCGGTCGGGCGGGTATTAAAGGCGAGCGCACGCAGACTCTGAGCAAAAAGATTGCTTAATTAGTAGCGAAAAATAAGTGCTAAACTTAACAGAGAAATGTCATCAAATCTCTGGAGTTTTAGGAACAAAAACAAACTTTTATTACAAATCCCTATATAACTAGTCACACTCTATAGGTTTACAAAAGCACACGGGCCATAAAAACTTTATAAATACAAAAAACATTTTGGTTTCTACATAGTTAATTTCTTATTCTGCTGGGCGGGTGGTTCCTCCTTGCTTGGCTCATTGTCCTCGTCCCCGCTCGGTTTCGATCTAGAACGAAGAATGGGAGAGAACAATGAGCCAAGCCACCTTCCCAGCATCCTGTTTGGAACCCCAACCCGTCACTCACTTGTTTACGTCCTCCAGCTTCTTGAGCAGCCGCTCGTTCTCCCGGCACACAATCTCCTGGTCCCGCAGGATCGTCTCGCGCACAGTGAACAGATGGTTGTTCTCTTGGCGCAAGGACTCGTTCTCTGCCATATAGAGCTTGACAAGCTCGGCCAGCTCGGAGCCGTCTAGCTCGGGCAATCGCTCCAGATCCACCTTGGGCACCGGCACCGGCGCACCACCACCTCCGCTGCTTACGCGATCCAACTGCAGCTCCAGGAGATTCTCCGCGCCCACCCCATTCGTGGCCGCCTGGTGGTGCAGATTGAGGGCCGCCTTTAGGTGCTCGTTCTCCATCTGAAGAGCATGGATGTCCCGCTTGAGGCTGAGGATGAGCGCTTCCCGGGGATCCATCATGATCACCGGCTTGGTGCGTATCCTCTTCGCCCGGGAGGCATAGCGCAGGGTGTTCAGCGTCTCGGCGTGATTGTAGTGGGCCGGGGACACGCAGGCGATCATCAGGGTGACCCCGTTCCCCGCCAGGCTGTCGGCCAGCAGTTTGGTTAGCTGGCTGTCCCGGTAGGGTATGTGGCCCGATCGCTTCTTGGCATCGCTCAGCGAGGAGATGCAATAGCCCAGCACCATGAGGCTCTTGTTGATGTTGTTCGCCTCCTCGAGGGTCTTGCCCTCGCTCATCGTCTTCTTGGTCAGCTCGCTGCCGGCCAGGTCGACGAAATTGATCTTTCCGTGCTTGGAGAGGAACACACCTCCGTCCGTCTGCTGGTCGGACAGGATATGCACGGTGAGGATCGTGTGCGAACGGGAGGAGTGATCGTTCATGGCATGCGATCCAACGGCTCTGTTTCTCATGCCTGCGTCGGTTTAAAGAATTGTAAATGTTTCAGAAACAAATTTCAATGATGGAAAGGGGTCTGCTTTAGGCTAAAAGATCGGGTAAGAAAACTTACCCTCTTCCAAAACGGCCAAAAGATCGTCCAGCTCCTCGCAGTCCACCGTGAAAAGGTTCTCGACAAAGAAACCGCCCGATTTCTTGGACCATCGCACCGCCAGCGGTTTCCGTGCACTTCCCGGATTGAGCAAATCGATTACCTGTACGGGGGGTCCGTTCAAATATTCAATTAAATTTGCGAAACCAATAAGCAAATGGAGGGCGGTGCCCTGGCAAAACAAATCATTGAAAATGCCACGCAAAATGCAAGAACATTTCACGCATTGTGACAAACCAGGACGGGGCTTCAATGGTTAGCTGGTTCATTGGGTTAGTTGCTTGACTTGAGTGAAAAGGGGGTTTGGTGCTGTGCGGTTGGGGGGTGAGCGTGCTGACATCCATTAAATGGAGGTCAATGCAAGACAGGCATGTTTGCTGGCGAGCAATCAGTATTATGGCAAATGCAATTTCGATTTAAGCTGAATGGTCAGAGGTCAGAGGGTAATTGCAGTCGCATTTGCCTACCCGCTCATTGTAGATCTCCATGAACGAGGCCTTTAGCACGTAATTGACATCCTTGCGATTCTTAATCAACTGGAAGAGATACACAAACGAGCGGAAGATGAGGCCATGGCGTGGATCCTTGGGATTCGGTTTGCCATTAAACTTCAAAAGGGATACAAATTATCATTAGGTATTTGGAGGTATCATAAAATACTCATAGGTACGTACTAGTTCTGGGGGACCGGTCAGTGTGTGCGTTTTTCCCGAGCCCGTTTGACCGTAACAAAAGGCCGTGCAGCTAAAACCCTCGATGCCCATTTCGATAATGCGCTTGATGCCCGAGTAGTCAAGGATATCCTCCTGTGTGGCCCCCGGCTCGAAGACCACATTGTAGGTGAAGACGCGCACACTGTCGCGGTTGTGCGACCTCTTCGGGCCCACATCATTGCCCTCGATCTGTCGGGAGATTCGTTATTAGTCGAGGGTCAAGGACGCAAGAATAGCTGCCAGGTGCTTACTATGACCTGTCCGTTGCCAGGAAACTGAAGTGTGGAGCCATGGCGGTCGCGTTTTTCCTTTTCATTGAGCGGTCGAACTCGGACCACCACATTGATGTTATCCTCGGGCGTGGAGCATTCCTCGCTGCCCGTGGACTTGGAGGCCACAATTTCCAGGGTGTCAGCACTGCCAATTCTGGTTTCACAAAATTTTTGAGAAATTCACAAAAGTCAATAAATATGAAATGTTTTAGTTAATGGGTTTCTTTATTGCTGGATTTCTGTACGGTTTCCCCAACGACATAATCGCAATTAATCAATCAGAGTGAAGGCCTTTGTTGTTTTATGGATTCCCAAAAATTCCGAGAATATACTATATTAGCTTTGCCTTGAACCAGACCAAAAATAGTCAAGGTTAAGGTTGGACGGCATGCCCGTGGGTTTTTTCGGTTTTCTCTGAATCACAAAAAGTCCTATTAGTTGAGTCAAGGGGTGTGAAAGTCGTATTTCTATTGGATTAGCAAATCGCCTTCGTAAGAAAGCTGCTTTATGGAAATATGCAAATAAAAAGAGCTAAATTATTGATTCGAATTCGCAATGTTTTTGTTAGCCCTGTAATTAGCCAACTAATTTTGTGGTGTGCCTCCAAAACCAAAATGTTTCCAATACAAACAGTTTATTGAACTGCCAAGAAGGCCCGCCGGCCATGCAGGCGCATGTGAAATGTGTGTGACATTTAACATTTTCACGTAAATGACTTGTTAAACATTCATGTCCTAATGGCCGTAGCGCCATACACGTACATATATTAATCAGACATGAGTTGGGCCTTCAGTGTGCTCTTGGTAAATATTTCAAGAGGCGCCAATGGAGAAAAATTAACACGAACCCCGAGGAGTAAGTCTCGAAGAGTTCAATCAACTTTTATTCGACCGCTCGGACCTAAATAATTTAGTATCCTGTGGGGAAAAAGTTTTTATTCGATTCGAAAATTAAACTAATAATTAAATGTCTAAGTGTTTTATCCATGCATTGATTTTTAAATTGAAAGCTGGATATGGCATTTTTTCCAATAAATGGACTTGGGTAATGTAAAGGTAGAAAGGATATCATTGTAATCTGAATATCCAATTATTTTTGCTCTATCTAATTTAGTCTAGAAGATCTAGGTGTTTATACGTACAGACGGACGGACGTACGGACGGACATGGCTAGGTCGGAACTGTCCCCGTCTCCCTATAAAATACATTAAAACAAATATTCCTTTAAAGGTGAATTGTCTGATTCCGATTTGCTGGCCACAGACAAACAAAGGTTCCAGTGAACAAAATTTCAACCAGAGGCTCTTGTTTGTAAGTCAAATAAACAAACTGCCCTGGGTTAGAACTGTGGGGGGACTCTCACTTTTATTTCCCAGCCATGGATTTCTAGACCGAACCCGAGTACGGGAAAAGCGCGGGGCTACCGATGCGATACACTTATTGGCCATGCAAAGTTTAGGCAACGAAATGTCAGCTCTGATGATAGCTATCTGTTTGGGGGCTAGCGGGTAATTATGACCTAACTCGTGTTGTGCATGCCAGAAAATCCATACGGATGTGTGCGTCATATAGATTGTATGGATTTTAAAAACTCCAAACCTACTACTTCGCACGCGAGCTCACTTTCCGGGGGTTTCACCGCAAATGGTTTGGGCTGGGTCCGGGAATTTCGCTAATATCCACCCACGAACTAAATAATATTGTGTATATTGTGTAGTTTTGTGCATTAACGACTCCAGTACATCCAATTCCAAAGTGTGTCGTCAATCATATGGCTATCAACGCATTCATTAATCAAGGGGCTGGAGCACATGCGTGCTCCAAAATAATTATAACGCAACTGCTGGGATTAATCACATCCTATCTATCTATTAGGCAAATCAATATGGTCAACCATCCAATAAATTACCATACGACATAGGTGTCAATTTTAGCCAAGTTCATCCAGAAACGTATTCTCAAAGTGGGAGAACTTTTCTCGAAACATGTCTTTTGTTTGTATGACCCAGTAACTTGGATCAAAACTCGTTTTCATTAGCTTGCCACTTTTCTCTGTCTGAATAATTAATGATCTTCCAGACCACAAGCTTGTACTTAGCTCGCTTGTCAGCGTGCGCCCAGAATCGGGGTCCTTAACCTTAGCACTCGAACCCCCAAGAACGAAGCCGAGAAACTGTCACTTTCCCTCTCAACTCCGGTCATTCGGTGGCCACTGGCCACAAAATAGGTACACAAATGAAAGGCTTCAATATGCTTTAATTGCAAAATCGATTTGATTCGTGCTCGGTCGAAGCTCAACCCCCATAGATCTCTTTCGATTTTTTTTCCATACGAGACCCGAGGGGAAAGGTCCTGAAAAGTCCGGTTAACTGCTCGTCGGCTTGCCTGTCCGGTTGTCCGTCTGTCTGCCAGCCTTCCTGTCTCTAGGATTATTGTGCGTGGTCATTATGGTTTGGCTTGTAGCCTTTCCTCTACTTCCTTCAAGTATTTTAATGGGTCGCCCATTAGGGGTGAGCTGTCTGTCGTGTTATCATTGCACCCCCTCCCGGCCGCTATTGCCGCCTTGCCAGCAAGTCGATGCAAATTAATACATTTCCTTGCTACACCCAAACAGTCACTATTATTTAATAATACACCAGCTACGTGTATTACGTTTAGAACTGCTCGGGCAAGCTTTAATATTTATAGGGCTATTAAAAGTATAAAAATACATCAACGGTGGGAAAAAAACACTGCAGCTTAAACTACAAATTTGTGGAAAAGTTCTGCCATTGGGATATGGTTTTTTGACTTTTTGACAAGGTAACAGAAATTGATACATTCGGGGATCCCCACTGTCCCCAACTTGGCACCTATTGATTACGGTGGGAAGCCACGCATTCCTTGGAACCCCCGACTTACTCATTCTCACGGGAGCGCAGGAAATACGGCGTGTTCCGAGAGCTTCCGCCGCCACTGCTTCCGGTTCCCTTTTGGGGGCTCAGGCGCCGCATCCCGTTGGTCAAGCTGCGCGACCGAGGCACACTGCTGCTGCTGCCCGAGCTCTGGCGCTGGCTCTGGCCCGTGGATGTGGAGGAGGGTGCCTTACGGCCGCGGGCACCGGCACCGGCAACGGGTGCCCGGCTACGCCGACTGCCCGCGGTACCGGCACTGTCCGCACTGCTGCCGCCGCTGCTATTCAGGTGCGGAACACTGGAGGCCCGACGGACCATGATGCCTAGACGGCACCGGGTGCTATACTTTGACTCGAAATCGGATGATGACCCGTGGACATGGCAGGCGACACGCAAGTCGAGGCGAAAATTCAAAATTCCGTTGCCCGCTGCTGCCTGTCCGGTTAACCGCTCGCCGCAAAAACTCAACACGAACTGGCCGGCCAAGTTCACCAGAGCAGCCTTTTTCATTCGAGCCATCAGATTTATGGTAATTTGTACGCACGCAAACTACGCTGGCCGCCGGCCCCTGAGCACCACCCATCCGGCAGGCGGGAGCGACCATCAGCACCATAAACCAACCACCACCACCACCTGCGGCTGTGGTTGTTGCTTCCACTCGCTGCCGGACACTCGCTGGTTTCTCCTGCCACACTGGCCGTAATAGCAATTAAATCAACGTGCTGTTTGGTAAACAAACCGAGACTCAACCCCACCCAGAATGCATGGTGGTTCAGCGATTGGGTGGGTGTCTGGTGTTTTTATTTTACTCTTTTTTTTTGGTGGATATGACCCCACCACTGACCCTGACGGCTTTCGTGCCCATTCATCGTGCGCGACTACAACAACATTGGCCAGCTTGTCGTGGCTTATTTGCATTTACTTTGGCATAATCAGAACCGGGAACGTGAAATTCTTTTTATAGGATATACGAGTATATAAAATCCTGTACTCGCAGAGGTGGGTTAACCCATTGTTCGGAATTAATGGCATTTGCTTGCGGAATTCCCCGAAAGGTTTTTGTTTCTATATATTCTAGCTGGGAGGAGCAAGGGGATTTAATTGGTTAGGAACTTCAAAGATAATGAAATCATAAGATAATTCATTAATAGGAGGGTCTTGTCCTGCATTGTTGATGTACCTTACTATTTTTGCGGTATATTAACTTTATGCAAATGTATGTAACAGGCAGAAGAAGACGCCTCCGACCCTATCAGCATCAACAGCCGAGTTAATATAGCCATGTCCGTCCGTCTGGATGTCTGTATGTATGTACACCTCGTTCATAGAAGTACTCCGGACTTACCTGGATATAGTCTGGGCATCTTCGTCCACATTGCTAATGGCTGGTCATGAGACACGGTAATATAAGGAGGGAAAAAACATTAAGGGCGGACAAAACTAGGTCGAGGATTAGGGTCTCTGAATATACCTGTTAGTAGCCTGGAACTCTTCTTCCTTGTTTCTGGTTGATCGCCTTGCCCTCCGTGTTCCAATTGCTCCTGCACAGGGTTGAACAACTTTTTGATGCAGTGGATCCAATGATGCAGGTCCAAAAGGCAGGAGATTACGTCAAAGGGGGCAATGATCCTCCATTCTCCAGTAGATCATTGACGGGGAGATCGGGCGGAACCGATGCTGGAGTTGCGTTCCCGTCCAGGAAATAGGCGCTCAGGTCGATGGCCAGCGAAGGTGAAAGTCTAATCCCTAAGCGGGGATATGTGGCCAAAGGGGGTCCGCTCGATCTCGTTTGCCTTGGTCTCCAGATATGGTGCAGGATATCGCTTGGATGCACTGCTTCAGGCCAGATGGACGATGAGTGTCTTGGATGACTGCCAGCGCAAGTTACAAGTCGAGTCAGTTTGGCGCGGAAATGAAGCCAGCTGGGTCCAAAAGGCGGGAGATGACGTCAAAGGGGGAATGGATCCTCCAATTCCCAGTGGGTCGCTGGCGGGGGGATCGGGCGGATCCGATGCTGGAGATGCACTCCCGTCCAGAAAATGGGCGCTCAGGTCGACGGCTGGCGAGGGGAACTGGTGGGGACCTGGAGGAGAGAAGAAGAAGATTAGTTGACTTACCCAAAATATCGGGCTCGATGGAGCTTAAGTAATGAATTTTGTGCTAGAACCAGTTGGGAATTATAGTTACGCGGTGTCGAAAATTTAAAAATGTAAAATAGTTACGCGGTGTCGAAAATTTAAAAATGTAAAATAGTTACGCGGTGTCGANCGCTTGGATGCACTGCTTCAGGCCAGATGGACGATGATTGTCTTGGATGACTGCCAGCGCAAGTTACAAGTCGAGTCCGTTTGGCGCGGAGATGAGGCCAGCTGGGTCCAAAAGGCGGGAGACGACGTCAAAGGGGGAATGGATCCTCCAATTCCCAGTGGGTCGCTGGCGGGGGGATCGGTCGGATCCGATGCTGGAGATGCACTCCCGTCCAGAAAATGGGCGCTCAGGTCGACGGCTGGCGAGGGGAACTGGTGGGGACCTAGAGGGAGAAAAGAAGAAGATTAGTTGACTTACCCAAAATATCGGGCTCGATGGAGCTTAAGTAATGAATTGTGTGCCAGAACTAGTTGGGAATTATAATTGCGCGGAAGGAAATACTAATATTCAAATTTGGTATACTGGTTTTTCAAAAAATATACTATGTGAATATTTTTATTTTAGTTTTTTACATTTCTATTTTACATTTTTAAATTTTCGACACCGCGTAACTATTTTACATTTTTAAATTTTCGACACCGCGTAACTATTTTACATTTTTAAATTTTCGACACCGCGTAACTATAATTCCCAACTGGTTCTAGCAGGTAGAACATTACTTAAGCTTCATCGAGCCCGATTTGTTGGGTAAGTAAACTAATCTTCTTCTTTTCTCCCTCTAGGTCTCAACTAGTTCCCCTCGCCGGACGTCGACCTGAGCGCCCATATTCTGGACGGGATCGCATCTCCAGCATCGGATCCGCCCGATCCCCCGCCAGCGACCCACTGGGAATTGGAGGATCCATTCCCCCTTTGACGTCATATCCCGCCTTTTGGACCCAGCTGGCCTCATCTCCGCGCCAAACGGACTCGACTTGTAACTTGCGCTGGCAGTCATCCAAGAGAATCATCGTCCATCTGGCCTGAAGCAGTGCATCCAAGCGATATCCTGCACCATGTCTGTAGACCAAGGCAAACGAGATCGAGTGGACCCCCTTTGGACACATCTCCTCGCTTAGGGAATAGACTTTCACCTTCGCTGGCCGTCGACCTGAGCGCCTATTTCCTGGACGGGAGCGCAACTCCAGCATCGGATCCGCCCGATCTCCCCGCTAATGATCTACTGGAGAATGGAGGATCATTGCCCCCTTTGACGTAATCTCCTGCCTTTTGGACCTGCATTATTGGATCCACTGCATCAAAAAGATGTTCAACCCTGTGCAGGAGCAATTGGAACACGGAGGGCAAGACGATCGACCAGAAACAAGGAAGAAGAGTTCCAGGCTACTAACAGGTATATCCAGAGACCCTAATCCTCGACCTAGTTTTGTCCGCCCTTAATGTTGTTTTCCTCCTTATATGACCGTGTCTCAGGACCAGCCATCAGCAATGTAAAAGAAGATGCCCAGACTATATCCAGGTAAGTCCGAAGTACTTCTATGAACGAGGTGTTCATACATACGGACATTCAGACGGACGGACATGGCTATATTAACTCGGCTGTTGATGCTGATAGGAATATATATACTTCATGGGGTCGGAGGCGCCTCCATCTGCCTGTTACATACATTTGCACAAAGTTAATATACCATTAGTACCTTAAAGTACATAAAAAATGTAACACTGAAGAAAGCTGAGCTTTTGGTTTGGAGCTTGACTGTTGTAAAGTAGGGATATTTTACTGTCCAAAAAAGCTTTCCCTTATTTCCTTTTCCCCACTATTTTTATTGGATTGTCCTTGATTAAATTTATAATCTTTAGTATATGGTTTTAAGAACACAACACATTTTTAACTTATAAATATATATAATGTTACATTACCATATCAAGACAAAAAGCGAAAGAAATAACTTTAAACGTTTTCCATATTTATGGCTCTGTTTTGGTTCCATTTTCTCCTTCCATTTATTATGTGTGTAAATATTTGTACTTTCTTTTCCCTGTGAGGGGATCCCCACCAAAATTTCCAAGTGATGAAGGAAAAGTGTGAGATTTTTGTGGACCACCAGTCTCTGGGGCGTTAAATTGGCAAATTGCTTTGGCGTTAGATTTTATGGCTGCTTAAATGCAAATTTATTCAGAATTTGTAGTTTTTCTTAAAAATTATGAAAATTTTAAACCTTTTCGAAGCTTAGGTTGTGTTTGGGCCCTTACGGTTAGTCTCTGGTCTATATCGCCAAAATAAACTCAATTTATAAGCAGACGCATAAATTTAAACGCGATGTTGCCACTTCAGGCGTTACACACACGCACCCGTTTCAAGGACACTCGCTTAAGGATCAAAATGTGCAAAGTTGACAGCTGACGTTTGGGAGGGGCAAGGAGCCGTGTGCGTGAGCAAAGGGAATGCAATAAAAGAAAATGTGAAAAACAGAAAGACATCCTCAAATCACAAAGACAACAAGGGAAACAAGGACAACATTCTGTAATAATACACAGACACACATATTTGCTTGTCAAGCAGTGGACATTAGCATTTCACACAAAGAAAAAAACATTTTTAAAGAAGGTGCAATGCCCTAATTTTGTAAATAAGGTAAAACAAAAACAAGTAGAAGCGCTGTAGTCGAGACAACTAGATACATGTGCCTAATGTGCCTATCAGATTTTCCGGCTAAATATTTTAACTAGAATTGACTCTGAGAAGGCAGTATCTTCAAAGTTTATTGTCCGATTTATGTAAAATTTGGCATATGGCTAGATATTTAAATTTTTAACTGTGAGCAGAAGTATTTTGCTCTCTTGCTCTAACAACTTCGGAGATATAGACAAATATGGAGGAGAAAATGTTGCACTTGTTTTTCCGGTAAGGGCAAGACCCTTACCAAATCTGCATTGTAGACACATAAATTAAACCAAACTATTTTCTTTTGATTCATTAGAACTGAGATTAAATCTTTAGTTTTGTATTCGTACGATAATATTTTAGACTCTAGAATTTGGCGTACAGTTTAGAAGGAGTGAAGCGCAATCCACACACTCACCCTTAGTAAGGGAGATAACGAAGTTATCAAAAGTAATTATCAACAAAGAGACAGCAACAATGCAAGCGGCTTATGGAGTTTCCCGCCTGCGGCACTCTGAAAGGTTCGGTGGGAAAATAAGGCTCCGACGAGGGGTATAAAACAACAAGTGAGTCAGCGGTAATTAAGTCAGGACACAAAACAAATGGTCAGCGCATCTAAAAGCTCATGACATTCCTAATTTTTTGCAGGGAAAGTTTTGGTTAAAGGGGTTAAGATGCCCCGGGATTCTCTTACACTTTATTTCACAATATTTGAGACAATATTGTATCCGAAAAATGATATTTTATAATACTTAACCTCTAGATTTTAATTCTATATTTTAAAAACACAGACCTCTAAATTGTGTGCTTCTGAATTGTGTGGCTCAAAAGGCGTCTCGCCTTTTCTTCAATGTCTAGGCTCTTATTTTAAAACTGCGCTTAGCTCAATGCCCTTTAAAATCGCGTTAAAGTTGAAGAGCTGTGCCGCCTGGCGGGCAGCATTGACCCTGCGCTCAAATAGCCCCAGACATGTGTAATTGTGGCAGCAATTTAAGCTGCATCATGCAACATCGCCAAACCGGAAGCCACTGAGAACCGCAAACCCAGAGGCCGACACAGACACAGAGACAAGTGATGGGTGGGGTTGTTTTCCGGGGGAAAGGTGAGCGAGTGCATTGAATCCTCCGTACGGCATAAGGCAGGGTACTTGGAGTCTGATGCTTGTGCCTGATGCCTGATGCCTTTATTAAGCCAGCAAATAAAATCCTAAAACGTCAAGGATGCTGCCGCACTCATGCATAGCCAGGAGCAGTGCCATCGCCAGCACACTGGGCAAATATTATTTGGAATATTAATACAGAAAATAATACTAATAGGTGACAAACAAATACATGTCTTGTCTTTACATTTTGGAGAATCAAATTTTCTTGAACCCAACATTGAATTTTTATTATTGTTTGATACATAGTAAGGTTTTTTCAATCTAAATTTTAAACAAACTCGATCTGCGTACACCTATAAAGGACCTAAAACAAAAAGTATTACGTCTCCAGCTATTACGATCTCGGGGAACGACGTGTTTATAAATACAGAAGGAAAGACAGCCGGACAGACGGTCATCCTTCTTCCAGTTACATTAATTTGCACAAACTTAATATACCATTTGTACCTTAAGGTACATGGTATACAAATAATTGCCAATAATGCACATACAAAACAAGAAAAGGTATTTTTTAAGACGTGATGCTACCAAAATTGACCCAAATATTGGGTCTTCAAAGGGTCTATTCCATCTGATAAGACATTGCAAATAGTTTATAAGACATTGACGAAATTACTATATTTAGTTTCGAATCAACCGAGCCAGCGAAATGTAGATCTTAAAACGGCCGGGTTTCTCGCGTTTGCGTTTGAGATTCCAGAAAGTTAAATAAAATGTTGTTGAGTGCTGCGAGATAGCATCCACATCCGCATCCCATCCCGCACGTGTTGTGTATACAAGCCCGGGCAGTTGCAATTTATGCACACAACTTGTCAACGCAGGGCGGAGCCTTCAATGGCTCAAAGGGCAATGAGGGGGCGGTGGGAAGGTGGATCAAGAGACGATTGGGGGGCCGCCAGGATGAGGGCTCGGAAGTACTGCATTGGTTAGCCAGACAGAGGGAGGTCTGGGGTTGATGGCGGCATGCAATTTACACCGCACAATGCGTTGACACACGTCGGCCGCAAATGTGCGGCCAGAAGACAATAGAGAAATAGGGAGCCAAGGACCGAAGACCGAAGACCAAGCCAAGGCGATGCGATGCGGCAACAGCTCCGTGCCTCATTAAGCCTGAAAAGTGTCAAATGTCCTGGCTGGCGATGGCATCGCATCCTCCAACGGGGCCAGGAGCTCATCTCATTCCGCTTCACTTGCAGTTTGCTCGCTTAAGCTCTCTAATCTTGAGCCTGAATTTACGAGTGCAGGACTCCGAGTCCTGCAGACAGTTGACTTCCCCATACACAGCCCGTCTCATAATTCACAAGCGTGTTGACAATGAAAACGAAATTCCCATTAAAATGCAATATGTTGCAGCAACACTGCCACACGAAACTCACTCGGTGAGGACAAATGTTTATCTGGCTAAGTGGGCTTCGAGTCTCCGAACCCGGACTATGAATTCAGTGCCTGTGAAAATTTGCGCACTGAATTTAATTCACAAATTTAAGACAGGCCAGTTGAGTGTGAAAAGTTGAGGGAGATTGAGTATCTCTTTAAAATAAATCATTGTGACAGGCAATATTTGAAATTCTTATGGAATCCTCCTGACTTTCATTGCTGCTTAATTTAGAAAAATTTCTGAGATAATCCCATAATCCTTCCGGCTTTATCTCCAACAATATGCCACATACTCGTACAATTGAATTAGCAAATTAAAGCAATTATTTCACGTGAAATTTCATTTATCCAGCCTGCACCAAAGGGAGTCCTTTGGTAAACAAATCAAAGCTTTATTTGAGGCGACGCTGCAGGGCATTTTGTGTGGCCGCCTAATCGTCCTTTTGATCATTTTGCGGTTGAGCAGCACCAGTGCCAGGAACAAGAGGTGAGCGAATTAAAAGTCACGCCTCAGTGGAGGAATTTTAAAGGGATCCATGAATGTTTAGCACTCGAGGGCGATAAATCTCGGTGGGCTTGTGTAAAAATGACGACCTTGAAATCAGTGCGGCAGCACACTCACACGGGATAAATAAAAGTCCCCTGGAAGTGCAGTAAAAGTTTCTGATATTGCCTCTCAAAATTGTGTTACGCATAAAATAACACATTTTCCCGCTCACTTAGCCAGCAAAAAGACTAAGAAGGAGTCGCTCGCTCCGGGAATGTGCCTTGAAATGGTTGTTTCCGTTTCCTATAAAGGAAAATCGGAAACAAAACCCAGTAACAGATTTATTCCTACTTCGCTTTAGCTTTCCTTTGTTGTTTTTCCTTATTTGCCTCTCGCATTTTTGTGTGTTTGTTGGCTTAAACAAATTGAATAATACCACATACACACCGCACATGCTTATGTTTATTTCGCGCTGCCACATGGCGTATGCGTGATATCGAAAGCCAAAGTCAAACACTTTTCTTCTTCATCTGAAGCTTGTTGCTTTGATTGGCTGACTCGGTGCTGCTATTGCTTTTCAGCTCCTGTTTGATGTTTGCTAAACTAATTTGGTTAAAGCAACAGCGGCGGTAGCAGCAGAAATAAAACGAAAGGAAGCAGCGATGAAAGTTTCTTTCCTGCTGTTTGCATATCAAGTATACGCAACGTTGATTGGATTTGTAAACTGACCAAGACACGGTCCGCTACAAGCTCACCCTTCAGCCTTGTTAGAGGCTCCAGCATAATCATCAGCTCGCCTTAAAGGGCCACTGAAAAAAATCACAGTAATTACCTTAAGATTGCATCAGGGTGGCTTCATTTTAAATGCAATTTAATTAAATGGAAAACTGTTAATAAATCTCAAAGTAGCCATTCGTTAACGTGTTATAATTCTCTGTCTGTTTCCCCGGTGTCGTGTAAAAGTTCGTAGCTGGTTGTGTGTCCTGGCGTTATCCTTGGCACGTCCTGCAGGCATCGACATTGCGCCTGTCATGTTCACCTCCGCCATGGAAATCTGACAAGATACGGCATCTGCTCACCCTGTCGCCGTGCGTTTGGGCACACTGGTAGGTGAATGCGAATAGATATTGCACTTTGGGTAGTGTGGGCGCCATGTCCGCGCTCTGATAATCGCTCGCATTCGAGTCGTATAAGGAGGACAAAACCCGAACCTTTTCCTGGGGCAGGAACTTTTTATTTTCTATATTTTCAGCAGGGTTCACATTAAATCTAACCTTTAAGTTGCGAAAAATACATCTCAATTTTAAAGACTCATTGGACTTTTCATTGCACTCGCTTCCGTTTGGCTCGTTACAAAATTTGCAATAAAATGTTTGGCAAGAGTGCGGCACATCTATAAACTTTAGGTGGCAACTAAAAGTGACGTCATAAAATTTGGCGAGCACTCTGAAAGTGACGGCACTGACTCCCCAGCCTTTTCTTTTGTCTTGTGGCTAATGAATTTATGTTGCCGCTTCTGTTGTCGTTGCTGTTTTTTTTCACCCGGTTACTACTTATTTTGATGAACACGATGATGAAGTAACCGAAGCTGCAGCTGAAGCTGAACTTAACTTTAACTGAGCGTTTTGATTGTCGTGCGGTCGTGCACTTGATGGCCCAGCCATCTCAAACTTGTTACACAAAGATTGAAATGTAGTGTTTTTAGGGAATACACTTTTTTGCCTTAGTAGTCGAGATTCTCGATAGTACCTACATATTTTCATTATCAATTAGTTTTTCCGTTTGAATATTTTAACCCTAAATTACAATTATTTAAGTCAAATGCAAATTTTATATGAAGACATCCTTGACACTCAGAAGGAGCATTTTTTTGGCCGTATCTTCATCGTTTATTGTCCAATCATTCTCAATCTTGACACATGGATAGATATTACAATTTAATAAAGTTTTTCCCCTGCTATTTGTTTATTTATTTCATCAGATATTTCCTCTGTGCCCAAAAACATTCGCTGCCGGACTCACTGGACGGAATGTAACGAAAATTGTTCCATTAGCATCCGGAAAATCCATCAAAGTGTTCAAAGAGTGATAGAGAAGCGTCCCCATCTGGCAAACACACCTCAGGATCTCCTTTGGGAAGTCAAATTATGCAGCATGTGCATGATTGATTAACTTTGAATGGGGGCGTTGTCCGTGATTTAGCAGGAAAAAATGAAAAGGAAAAATGGAAAAGGAGAATGAAATGTGAGCGCCAACCCAATGAACGTACAAAAGAGTGAAAGGGAAATGTGGCAAATGGGCGGCAAAGGGGAAGCGGTGAGTGGGGGGAATGCAAATGCGGGGTTTTGGAAAGCCATGGGGCACGGACGACTGACACTTAATTAGAGGCACGCCGGAAACGGAAACGAGATGCATGGCCATCAAGTGTGGGTCGTGTGCACTGACAGTGGAGACGAGCAATTTGCACCGCCGGGGTGGCAAGGTCGCAAGGATGTCGCCACCCTGATGCCTGTGGCACAGCCAAGATGGTAATTTACTAAATTTAACAAGTGTTGCATGGAATATGTAATTCATGACTTGCTTTAGATAAAACCAGTTATACAATTTCAATATAAATAGCCAAATTCCATGCTGCATAGTTGCATAATTGTATTAAAAACAGTATTATTTTTTGCCGTGTTTACCTATTTTTTATCAGTCCTTTGATTCGCTGCGAGTTGAGCTGCAAAATAAACAGACAAAACAGGAACGGGAAAGGACTTTGCAGCGGAGTCACAGCTGCCTCGCATATTTCGTTTTCGGGCAAGTTTTCTATCTGGGCGGGCACATCATAATTGCGGCCACAACGCAGGAAGCTGCACAGGATGCTGCAGGGTCGGGGCCGTGGCAGCGGCATTCCTGTGCATAATTGAAATTCCAGCCTAAGCGCGTTTGTAAACGGGAAATTGCGCGAGTGGCCCCCCCAAAAAAAGGAGCCAAACCGGACACAGGAATGCAAATGCGGATGCCAAATGTCCACTACCAAAAAATGTATATATTTATAATTATTATGCTTGACAAATAGACAAATAGCAAATCGATTTAGCAGCCATAAATTCGAATTTTTTGTTGTGTACTTTGTGCAGTCTGGGAAGTCAAAAAGAATGCAAATAACCAAAAACACATGCAATTAGTTTGGCGCATAATTAATAAAGGAATAAATCGAATACCTTTGGGTGACATTTGGCCAATCGGGCCATGTGCGTGGGCCGCAAATGTAATTAATTTCAAGCCAAACAAAAATTATTATGATGCATCGTCGTGGGCTGCATTCATTGTGGCCAGTGGTAATTACATTTCGTAAACATATTTTGCCACCGGGGATTACCGCCTGCCCCCCGCCCCGCTCTAGGCACTCATGGACTTACACCGGAACCCCCCAAAAACGTTTTCAAATTTGAATTTTCCAACCGCCGTTGTTGCAGCGTTGCCACCTTGTTCGGTCGGCCGATGCTGCGCATGCTTGGATTTTCCACAGAGTTATCGGTTAGAACTTCCAGCGAAGCTGCTGCTGGCACAACTTGGCTGCTGATAAGTTGGCCAGTACACGCTGAGCCATCCAAACGCCAACACGCGCGGCAGTTTGATATCGCACCACCCGTGGTCTGCTTGACGCATCAGCGCGCATCAACCTGCAAGAAACGCAAGCAAAAATCGTGTATATTCTGGCTCGAAAATCGAACTAACGCAAAACCAAAAAACCTTTAACCATGGAAATGGAAAACTAAAACCGATTAGCGATTTTGAAATTGAACGCTTTTCGCGCCATCTGACAACCCTGCCCCTGGCCAGCTGGCAGTGCTGGTAAACGCTGCGCCGCCAGTGCTGCAAAAGACGCGTTTATTTTCTACCATCCCGAAATGTTTTTGTGCGTGCGCTAAATGTTAATGTTTATTTTGCTGGCGCCTCGTACGGCCGCGCTTTTCCGTCTGTGCCCATAATGTGAAGCGTTCCCTCACCCCGGCCCCAATGTCGCTGCCCGACCGCGCCACGCCCCCCGCGATGTGTTCGCTATCGCTCTCGCACCCGCCTCCCTCAACCGTCCCCCTCCCGCCCGCCCCCTCGCCATCACCGCCAGGCTCCCGTTCCCGTTGCCGTTCCCGCGTGAAAATCATAAAAGAATAAAAGCCAAAAGATTGAGATTCGTATTAGGAGGATTGAGACTCCCATAGGTGTGAAGAGTGCAGTAGTGCAGTAGTGCAAGTGCAAGTGCAAAGGGCTAGACCTGAGATTCCAAAAGCGGAAAGCGGAAATGCGCGAAAACTGAGACGAAAGGGAAGAGGGACAGGAAAAAAGCGCTAGCCCAGCAGCAGCATCGCGAGAGAGAGATAAGATACGATAAACGAGTGTAGTAGAGTGAGCCGGCATGCAGGCCAAGAAGCGCTACATCCTGGTCTTCGTCTCCTGCGCCTTCCTCGCCTACGCCTACTTCGGCGGCTACAGGCTGAAAGTCTCGCCCCTACGGCCCCGGCGCGCCCAGCACGAGTCCGCCAAGGATGGGGGCGTGCAACCGTACGCCCAGCTGCCCGACTTCATGGGCCGCCAGCTGGAGCTGGAGGAGCTGCAGCAGCTGCAACGGATGCAACGGATGCCGGGCAACCACACACACGGCCGGGAGGGAAGGCGGGCCGGCGGCGATTGCCGGATGGAGACGTGCTTCGATTTCACGCGCTGCTATGACCGCTTCCTGGTCTACGTTTATCCACCCGAGCCGCTCAACTCGCTGGGCGCCGCCCCGCCCTCGTCGGCCAACTACCAGAAGATTCTCACTGCCATACAGGAGTCGCGGTATCACACCAACGATCCGGCGGCCGCCTGCCTCTTTGTCCTTGCCATCGACACGCTGGACAGGGACTCCCTCTCCGAGGACTATGTGCGCAATGTGCCCTCGCGGCTGGCCAGGCTGCCGCATTGGAACAACGGCAGGAATCACATCATCTTCAACCTGTACTCGGGCACGTGGCCCGACTATGCGGAGAACTCGCTGGGCTTCGATGCCGGCGAGGCGATCCTGGCCAAGGCCAGCATGAGTGTCCTGCAGCTGCGCCAGGGATTCGACGTCAGCATCCCGCTCTTCCACAAACAGTTCCCCCTGCGGGCCGGCGCCACCGGCTCCGTGCAGGCCAACAACTTTCCCGCCAACAAGAAGTATCTTCTGGCCTTCAAGGGCAAGCGGTGAGTCAAGAAACAACTGGGTGGCTGACCCAAGAAATCTAAGGGGTTCCCTCTACTTAACACATATTTTGTTATTTTTAAAACATCTTTTTTTGGAGAGAATTGGAAAAGTGTTGAATCCAGAGATGTTCTGCTTGCTAGACATGGAAGTTTTAATGAAACTAACTATTAAATTTGACAAAAACCAGAAAACTATGGAGTTAAAACAGACTTGCAGGTCGTAAATGATGAAACAAGACTTACCAGCCCAAGAAATCTGCATGGTTCCTTCTAATGAGTAATCAAAAAATTGGGCATGAGTCTTCAATAAATGTGATTTGTTGGTACATCTTTTGTACAAATTTTAACAAACACTTGGATGATCAAGGAGCTAGCAAGAACGACTGCAAAATGTTGGAAACCAGAGATTTTAAAGCTCTTGACAAAACTCTTGATATTTGCATATTGCATAGGCCCAATGAGTCTGAAAGAACAATATCAATGACTTGTTCAATGATAAAGGATGTTTCCTAATAATTTTCTCCAATAATTCCCAAAAATTCTATATTAGGTCAAGATCTAGGGATTGGGATTACTTCTTAAGCTGTTTCCTAAAGGTAAATTACCCGATCTTGAACTTAGTATGACGATCTTGCAGATCATGGTCTTGCTAAATGCAGAACTCTCTTGAATTTAAGGCAACAGTTGCCCGTAAAAGTCATTTAATGCCAAATTTTAGCCATTTTGTTTATACAGATCAATTGTCTGAGCAACTTAACTAGGCTAGGACATTTAATCAGTTTGTAGTGCCATCAAAAGCCTGCTGGTGAAGTGATCAGACATCTGGCTGGGCTTGCTAACATACCGAAACACGGGGAGAACTCCCCATTAGTTTTGGAGTTGCAAAAAGCCCCCTGGATGTACTCGCAACTTGAATAACCCCATCGATGTTGACCCCATCGTCTGGCCTAGTCAGGCGGCAAATTGCAGGTTGCAACCATCGATGGCAATTTCTCTGCTGGGCCCCCGAAAAAAAAGGAAAACGGGCCGGCAAATGCGAAAACCCAATCGCAATCCGAAACGTTTCACTATTCAGGCTTCGAGTTTCCAACTGGCCCGGCCATACCATCTTGGTTTTTTCGTACGATATTTGGTGCGCAGGGAATGGGGGCCATTCAAATTGAAAAATTGTCTAGCAACGCGTCATTCGTCATGTCCTTTCCCGGTGTGTTGCAAGTTTGCTAGTTGCTCGTGTTTTCGTGCCTTGTCCCTTTGGAGAGTTGCTTTTTTGTTGTCGTTTTTTGCCACTCTTTTGTTTGTCTCCGCTTTATTGTTGTTTACTCGCTTGTGCCGCCCACAAGAGCACAAAAAACTGGGTGGGATGACGCTTCCTTTGACATGTAATTCGATTCAATCGGAGCCTCCACTGCACAGAGCCAAATATCGATGAATTGATGCATTTTTATCGCTTTTCTCCATCCAAAGTATAACAATAACTTCTTGTGTTTGGTTTTGGCGTTAGAGTTCTGAAATACTTTTGCGTTAAATCCTCCAAATTGATGGGTTTGATGACCCTTGTTTTCCTCACTGTAGGAAGCCCTAGCTCGTCTGACCTGTGTCCTATTGTTTGGTGGGTGGGTCCTTCCTTGCTTGCCTGTCTATATCACCTGATATCCACGTGGCGACATGAGCTCATTGTGCTCTAATTTAAAATTGATTTTACCCCAACCACCATCGAAGGGAGCGCAACTTCAGATATATCTATGGAAATTCCTTGAGGACAAGTTTCATTAAGTTAAGTGATGTCCAAACGGCACTTGGCGCTCGAGCAATTAATATAGTACAACTATGTTGAAGCAGCAGGAAAAAAAGGGACTAGAGTGGCACTTTAAAAACAGAGACACACATGCCAATGTCCCGGGAAAAAGGTTTATTGGGCAAAGGATTCGCTTTCCCGATTTCCATTACGTTAATTAAGCCCTGACAGAGGCTTTTTCAAAGCTCTATTTGAAAAACATTAAAACAATGCAATGGAGTTCGAGGAAAGGATTTGAAAGTTACATCAAATAACCCTCGTTTACCATGATATGCCCCAAAAGATTAATCCTTGATATGGCCTGGTATTCAAGGGAAATCCGCATCGAGGGAGTACACAGCATTTGCACAAAAACACAACGCACTTCGGTGTAAACGTTGGAGGGTACGCCAAAGTGATGTTAAAGTTGTTAACAACATACACGCACTTGCTCCAGGGTCCAAGTGGGAGAAGGTTTGCAGGTTTGGCAAGGCTGGGTAGGCTGGGTAGGATGGGTAGCCTGGGAAGGTGGGACTAGCTCAGATCGGGCGTGCAATTAAAAGCGAAAGGAACGATACAGGCCAGGCCACTTTACAATTATGCTCCCAAACGCCAACGCCATCAGAACACAACTGCACTACGAACAATTAACAAACGGATGTGCAGATAAAACCAAACACTTTGTAAACACTTGCTAACTCATCGTAAAAACCCTTATCACAACTGAGATAAGATAAATATTCACCTAGTTTCGGTGCCGCATCGCATTTCAATTAAAGTATTTATCATAAAGATATGAACGTGTTAATAATGGGGTTTTTCCTTGTGTACCAATAAACGGGCCGAAAGAAGCCTTTGCCCCAACTAGTCGCAGGATAACCACCCACATTTGCATGCCTGGACATCCTTTGCGGCTTCCCCATGAAACTGTTGGAAAAGTTTCCTTTTCCCCGTTTAATTGCTGCTCGCTCTCGGTGCTCGTGTGTGAATGGAGGGAAAACTGTGGGAAAATAAGCACAACCAAGCGTAGGAAGAGGGAAAGTGTGTTGCTGGGGTCAGAGTTAATCTGCGGTTGGATGTCTGCATTTGACATTCTTCTTTCTTTGGCCCCGACTCTGGTTCTGGCTCTGGCTCTGGTTTTTGGCATTTGCTCCGAGATTTGAGACCAAACAGGTTCTTGTGAGATCATCCCCAGAAGTGGACAAATATTCCTCGATTATCAATCATTAAGTCGGCGGAATGCTTTGACAGTTCCATCGGTATATCTTGTTTCACAAACACTAATTCCAAAAGCATCAAACAGTCTCAAGAACCACCACCTTTGATTATGCAAACCATTCACTTGCCCGAGAAATCAATAAACTTTTGCGAGCATTTAATAAGCAAAGAATGAAACAATTTCTATGGCAATTCGGCGGCAATTCCTTCAGCTAACCCAGAGGACAACATCAACTTGCAAAGTTTTCCCACAAGGAAAACGTAACAAGAAGAAGAAGAAGAAGAAAAAGGAAAAACAAGTGTAACCTTTCCCCAGGTGCCGACGCCATGGTTTCGCACGTTCTTGTCACTGGGTTTTATTAACTTTTCATATCACACAACGATGGCGTGCGAATTTCATATGCTTCGGCACATGTGGGTGGTTGTACGAGTATCTATAACTTTGCTCGGTTTTTGTGACAATTGCTTGGCCGCTTAACAGCAAGTTGATGGCAGGGGGTCGGTTTTATGAGTGACTTTCCGCAATTAGAGGGAAAACTTCGCCATGACTGCGAGCAATTCACCTTGAAGGGCCTGGCTGGCAAGTTGTTCTCATAATTTGGTTTCCTCCAATTAGCAGAGGAACGAGGACGTTTGCAACTCGCTGCTGCTCATTGAGCAATTATTTGTTATTACTTCTTTTTTTAGCACCACTACCCTTTTTTATTTTTCTATCTGGATTTTTATTTTTTCGATTGACCCGGAATGAAGTCTACTGACATTTGAAATTCGCTGCACATGTCCATCCATGGCTCGAAGGGATGTATATAGCTGGCTTTTTCTGGTTTTAGTTTGCTTTGAGTTTCATTTGGTTCGGGGATTTGGCCCTGAACGTGGATGCGGATGAGGAGGTGGATGTGGATGTGGATGTGGATGCGAATTTGGGATCTGGATGTCGGTTGTTGCGCTGCGTGCTGCGTAGTTGGCCATGCCAAATTGCAATTGCATTTTACAGGCAAACATTTTTTGCTGCCACTCCGCAAATCGTTCAAATCAATTCGTTGCGGTTCGCATTCGGTTTTATTTCATTGCGATTCGTTTCGCCTTTGGTGTTGGGTTAAAAATTAGCTTTCAGCCATCGGTGCGAGCTTTAAACTTAATTAATTTTTGCACAAAATCGCAATTCGATCCATGAGAATTTCCTACAGCCCTGGGTCATCATCGGCCTTGTGGGAATTGTGTGTGTGCAGCAAATCCAATCAAAGTCCAAGTAAATTGCCAACACTCCGGTACAAAGGAAATTGTGAAGATACTAGAAATATGGCAAAGAAATAAGGAAAATATAAAACAAATACCTGGAATAAATTGAACAGACAATCGGTCGCACTTCAATCTTTGCCTGACGATAATTCAATTTTGTCATTTCATAAAATTGCATTTTAATTTGTTAATTATCATTTCATTCAATCAGTTTCAATTCAATTGTGAGAGTGAAAATCCAATATTTGACAACAATAAATGCCGGGACAACCAAAGTGGGACGAGATTCTCGTTTTCATAGGAGTTGCATGCGGCAAAGCTTTGTTATAGCCGGTTCTTGGAAAAAACTAGGGTATATTGAATACAATAACAGGGAGAAAGAAGTATTTCCGACCCCATAATGTTCATATATCAGCCGAGTTGGTCTAACCTTGTCCGTTTGTCCGTCTGTCCGTAGGAACGACTAGATTTTGGGGATTGTAATAGATGCAGAAAATCTAATTGCATATTCAAAATTGTGAGATACCACTTCAGCACAAGTTGGTTTTTAAAATCGGCTACCAACCCCCGCACACCCGCGAACCGCGAACCGCGAAATTCTGTGGTGTCCAGAATCTTAACTCTACAGGCCTAAAATTCTGATAGCATATTGGTAGACCCAATATCTATTTGTGCTACGAAAATCAGCCGATTAGGCCCACTTCTGTCCGCGCCAATAACAAAAATGTGTTGCGCTCACAAGCTTCTCCATAGAAAAATGCCGCGCACTTCTCATCCGCAATGTTTATTCATGTTCTATAAATCAGGAAACTGAGAACCGGGTATTTATAGTATAGTCGTGACACTCGCCTATAATAGTTCTTAGTTGTTTTAGAATGGAATTGATTATGGGCCGCAATTTCTCGGGTGCCAATAACCCGACAAGTTCTGGGAAAGACGGAAGCCCGCCCGTTTTAGTGGCCTTATCTAGGGAATGAGGCTGGGCCCCAAGTACTCGCTACTTATGACGTGTAAGCGGCTCAAACAGTTTATGCGTTTTGCAGCTTTATTGACGGCACGTGCCGAAGCGGCCAAAAGAGGGATGGATGGCTGAATTGCGGGTATTCCCCAGCACCCCGCCCCCGGGAACGTGTGAAATATTATACGCCTGGTGCTGATGCCACCCCCTAATCTCGGCCATCCCCAAGACCCCTCGCACAATGGCAGTTTTACTCGAGAAACTCATTATCAATAAACTGAACCCGGAGAGGTTATCGCACTGGAATTCCGCTTCCATCTCATTTCAGTTTGGCGACAGCCGCGAGCAATTTAAAAACTGTTCCTAAATTGTCTCGAATTTCAGTCGTGCCATCAGCCAGTGCACAAATATTCTCGGCGACGTCCACTAAGTGGCATTACTTGGCGTTTTCCGTCTTCTCCAACGGCTAGCTTATCCGCCTTTACCCCACCGATCGTCCCCTTCAATTGGCTTATGCAGATTTCGCTGTTTTTCTTCATTTTTTTTTTTTTGATTTTTTTGGGTTTTCTTGGGTTGGGGTTTAAGGTCAGCCAAGTTTGTTTGCTTTGCGCTTGCCAGCCGATTCTGGCTGCCAAATAAAAGTCAATAAAACAGTAAAGCAACTTGATGACCATAAATAATTTTTATGTTCCAAGGTCTCTCGGCTTTCGGCCGTCGAGCGTGTTGCTTGGTATTAACTTCACCGAATGATTCGCCGATAAATAGATAATATTAAGGCAAGAAAGGAGGAGGCCACAGTTGTGTTTCATCCGAAATTGTGGTTAACATTCGTCACAGGGAGTCGAGGTCATAAAACCTACTGATTTTTACTGTTTACTGCTTGTTTTTCGGGCTAATGTGGATTAAGCAATCTTATTCCTGCTTTTGATTAGCATATTATACTGTTGCTGTGGAAAAGCTATCCATTTGCACTCAATTAACATTCCCGCACATTCTTTGACTTTTGCAGCCTCAACAGCGAGGCATCACAAAAATCTTCCAGCTCCGAACTTTGTGCAATGGCCAGCCACATTCTGGGTACTCTCAACAAATTATAATTCAATTGCACTCAATTGAGTGCCACCCAGAAAGATACAAAAAAAGATACAAAAAAAAGAAAAAAATTGATGCGGCTGGGTCAGGGAAACCACTGAAACCACCAAACAATTCGCTTGGCCAGGCCAGGCGGCGGCTGCATTTCCATTTTGTGATTATTATTCGGCATGTGGATGGGACAGCGTTAATAAAATAAAAACATTTAATTTTAATTTCATTTTGTAATGAGTCGTGATGGAGTGGGTGCGCGCAGGATGCGAAGTGCTGGCAGGATTGCGGAATGGCAGAAAGTTTGGCCTAAATATGCGTTGGCCTGGCCCACTCTGCTGCCTCTGACCGTTGGCAGCAAAAATGTTTTTTAATTATGCCTACCATGTGTGTGTGGGCCCCGCTCCTTTCACTTGGCTTGACTTTCCTCTCGGCCTCTCGGCCTCCTGGTTTTGCGGTTCGGATCCGTGCTAAATGCGCATATGGCGCGAAATGAATTTTCGTAAACCCAAATGAAAAATATGGAGGAGGAGGAACTTTACTGCGCGTTCCTTGCAGCATGATGAACGCAGAGGATATCTACTAGGAATCCGGCATTGTTTCATTGTAAAATTTGGGACCTGGGCTAATCAAATTGAAGCAAAAACCTATCACTAATTTGGTATTTTTTCCTTTAAATGCCGGAGATTGCCGGAGCCTTAGCACCTGGGCTCTTTAATCTGAGTAAATCTTAAAGTTTTGTCAAGACAAATAGAATTAGTGTGTTTTAACGACTGATACTTTTTAAAGGGATATCTAGTTATCAGTGATATTTGATTGACCAGGGGATAGATGGTTTTGGATATCCCATATGCCGCGAAATGAATTTTCGTAAACCTAAGTGGAAAATAGAAAGAAAGAGGAACTTTACTGCGCGTTCTTTGCCGCATGATGAAGGTAGATGATATTTACTAGGAATCCGGCAATGTTTCATTCAAAATTTGAAACATAGGTTATTTTAATAGATAAATCTTTATGGAAGCAAAAATCTCTCACAAATTTGGTATTTTTTTCTTATAAATGCTAGGGATTGCCGAAGCCTGGCCTCTCTAATCTGAGAAAATCTTAAACTTTTATAAAATCAAATGGAATTGTTGTTTATTTCATAGAGATATACAGGCCAGGGGGTAGATAGCTTTGGATATCCCATTTTTTTTTAAGAAAAACAACAGGGTTACAGAATTTACATGCCTTACTTTTTTGGAATGTAATTTTTGCCAAACGGGCCAAGTCGTATACGGACTCGCATTGATGGAAAACCACCGCACACAACAGCTGCAGTTGCTGGAAAAACAGCAATGTCTCATGCACTCGCATACATAGTTGAAATAATATGTCATGTGTGCACTTCTCAACCAGCAACAACAACAAAAACAACAACAACACGAAGAGGAGATGCGAAAACACGCATGACAGAGTTTTTGTTGCTGTTAGCCGTTGTGGTGTTGGCGCCACTGCAGTGCATTTATTTATGTTTGTTGCCGCTGTGCTGCAGCAGCGGTGCTGTTTGCTTTTTCCATTATTTTCCCAACTCGCCAAAGTTTCGGCTTGAAGTTGCGTTGCTTTAAAGATTCCGCGGCTTGCCTACTTTCCGGGATCTGTTTTGAATTTATGGCCCGACGTGTCGGGGGCGGTTGGGGCGGTTGGGGGAGTGTTAATGTAATTATGATAAAATGCGTCACCGCAACGAGTTGAATGGGCCATTCCCTGCCCTCCCCCCTCCCCCCCCATCCGATATTCCCGCTTCTTGTTCAACAAATTTGTTGCCAAAAACACGCAACAACACTTGAGTACACGCGTCGTAGAAAACAATAAATTTATAAACGTTCTCTATGCGACTCCTGCTCCTCCAGCTCCTCCAGCTCCTCGCATCTCGTGGCTATATCCTTTTTGCCTTTCCCTGTGTGCGGAGTTATGCCAACAATAATGGCGCAAAACGTTCTCTGAAGAGGAACCAAAAACATTGAGCACGGCCCGGAGGATGGGCGTCCTGACAAATGGGTGTTTTTCAAGGGGGATCGGGGGTGGGGGGCGGTCGGGCGCCACAGGCGGAAGTAGGCAAAAAAAGAAGGCTCTTCTGGTCTGCGTACGTGCTTGGCAAGGGGAGTTTGTAAAGGATTTTTCACAAGGACTGTCTGACAGGAGCGGGGCCAGAAGCTGCAAGATGGCTTGGCGCTATGTTGGCTTTTTCGTATGCCTTTACCCTAAAAAATGCTGTCCAATATCTCTGTGTTTTGGAGATCATCCAATAAACTGATTGATGGATAGGACTACCAAGATCTCTAAATAATATCCTTTAGGGATTCCGTGCTTTAGCGGGCCAAAAATCTGTTTTTCTGTTTTTAAACTATCCAGGAATATTCTCTCAAAATTTCATGTTAATACGTGCAGTATTGACGAAGTTGTAAGTTTTTGAAGCGGTCAATTGAAAAAAATGAACTTTTGATTTCAAACTTTGTAAAAACATGAAATTTTGACTTAAAAAATGGGAGTGTCACTTAGAAGATGGTATTACGAAGCAAAATGTGTGACAAAAATTAAGGACGCCACAATGTTCACAGCCATAAGGTAGTCAAAATGTAGATGACGCCTTTTCACTTAGTAAATATATACCTACATTTGTTTGTTATCTATTTTGTGTTTTAAAAACAACATAAAAAACTGCTGTAAAAGTTTCAAAACGCTTAAATTTATTATATCCGAGAAAACAATTCTTGAAAATCAAGTAATTTTCGGCCGTTTCAAGCAGGGAACCCCCTTAAACTAAGGGAAAGTAAATTCTATGTTTTGTGCTACTATGTTGCTAATTAATTAGAGCAAAAGTGTATTCTTGCCCCGGGTCTTTGCTTAATGGAACCCATGGAAAATAAAAACAAAGCCCCATATGTCTGTCGGAGCTTAGTAACTGCGAAATTCAACAATCTAGAATGTTTTTGCCTTGGAAATCCCTGAAATCCAGCTTAGCCATGTCGCCTGCAAGCTCATCCGAACTTCGTTTCAAAAATGTAAACTTTATTTCCCTTTTTCAGTTGCTCCTTTTCACTTCAAATATTATGGCCCAAAAGAAGCGTGAGTGTGTGCTCTGTGGCGTGCGGTTATTCCCGCTTGCTAAACAATGAAACTTTATTTGCGATATTTGTGCCCAAGTTTCCCTCCATTTTCCGCTTTTGTTTCCATTTGGATTCTGCTTTTGTGTCCCTTGTTGTTGGTGCTATTATTGCATTTTCATTGTTTGTTATTTACTTTGGCACTTTTGCTCTGTAACAATTTTTAGTTGAGCGACCGACAGACGATGTACCCGTCGACGACGGCGACGACGCTGATGTTATTTATTGCCCAAGAATAACAACAAGAGCGCGCGGCGAATCCGCTCACGTTTCAAATAAATTGATTAAATTTCATGACACTTCATCATGCCACACACAGAAGCCGCAGCCGGAGGCAACAACAATCAAATTTCCACGCTTCTCGAGCACTTTTCCGCCCTGCCTCCCCCCCGTCCGTATTTGCTTTTTTATTTTTTGGGCAACTTCTTTGCCCAGAGCAAACATTTGAGGGGAGGATGCTCCTTTTTGGTGGCCATGATTATTATTATCATCGTCATGCAAGCAGTCGGCGGCAAAAACCGCAGCATACTTTCCAGGAGCTAATTAACCCACTTGTGCCCCTTGCATTCACCATTCGCCGTTCGCCATTCGCCCAACCGCACAGCGCTAATGAATATTTGAAAAGCGTTTTTTAATTGAATTTACAGTGCAAATTCCGTCGCCAGTTCTCGCCGCTGGTATTCCTGTTTCCTAAAAAGGTATATTAAATTCCTACGAATGTATGTATGTACCGAGACAGAGACGATCTAGCCATAACCGGGTGTCCGTCCGTCCGTCTGTGTGCATGAACGCCTAGATCTTGGGGACTATAATAGATAGAAAAAAAATAATTACATATTCAAAATTGTGTGATAGAAGTTCAGCACAAATTTGTTTTAAAATCGGCTACCTCCCTCCGCAAACCCACAAACCGCGAAATTCTGTGGCGTCTACAATTTTAACTCTAGAGCCACTAAATTGGGTTAGCATATTGGTAGATCTAATATCTATCTGTATTCTGAATATCAGTCGGTTACGCCCACTGCCGCTCGCGAAAATGAGAAACATGTATTGCGCCCACAAGTTGCACGCCCTACTCATCCGCAATGTTTATCCATGTTCTATAAATCAAGTAGAAACTGAGAACCGGGTATTTATAGTCGAGACTACGGCGTTTCAACTTTTGTTTTCTATTTGTTTAAACACCCACAACATTTGTCTTTTGCCTATAGCATAAGGGAATATATTAAAAAACCAAAACCAAAAGCACAAACAAACACATAATCAAATTAAAAAGCCAGCATCCCCCACAACGCTGTGTATGTATTTGATTTAATTAAATTTTTTACCCCCGCTGCCGTTTAAACAATTTTTTTTGCCGGCCCTTCTCTTTGCTTTCCGTTTGGCAAATGAACTGCACGAACCGGAAAACCCAAATAAAAGAATAAGAGCCGCACGAAAAATGTAAAAATAAATATGCTTGTCAATAGGGAAAAGCCGAGGAAGTATTTCTAAATAAGTACTAAAGTCTTTTTTTCGGTTTCGCCTGCTTGTTTGAACCTTTTTGGGGTAGCCTTTGCATTTGAACTCTGAAGTAAAAGGGCAGACGAAGGTTCGCTTCATTCAGGTCGGGCGGGTCATTTGCGTGGGTTCTGCCGTTAACGGCAGCGAAATTAATTACCCGCAAGTACGAGTGTTTTGTGAATAAACAAATTGAACTGAGTCAGCGCTGCAAGTAATTTCGGGACATTATTTTGCCAGCAAACTATGAACTTCGAATGCCAACTTCAACTTTCGGGATAACCACTTGAAAATGGCAAACAGCCACTGGAATGCGTAGTCCTTTCGCATAATGAAAAAACTCCAATGCCCTAGAAAATCTCTTCAAAGTTAGCTTCATTTTGGCACTTGACTCGCCAGCTCCACTCGCATTCCCTGCATATTTCCCACTTTTATTTTAATGTTAATGTAATTCCCATTTTGCGCTTCTTTTCGCGCTGCCCCAATGGAATTTCTGAAGGACTTTTCATGTGGATAATTAAGCAAAATACCAACAAAAGAAGCCAGCAATCCCATAAAAGGGCAAAAGTGAAAAATGAAAAAATAAGTAAGCGCCAAAAGAGCCGGAAAGCCGTGCATTCAAGCGTAGTTTTTGTACGAGTATATGTGCCCATTTCCACGGCTTCCACAGCCTCCGCATTTTCCCTTTCATTTCTTTCACATTAAATTTTATTATGTTTGTTTTGTTAATTTCTCAAAGAACTTTGTTTATGGGGATTTTTAGAATTTATTTATATTTTAAGCGAAGCCTGCAGGGCTAATTATGGGGGAAATTTACGAGTTACTCGCTCAAATTTGGGAAATCAAAGTTCGAATCCAATCACAAGCAGATGTGCAATCTTAAATCTTATAAAGGATTCAATATGCTGTGCTAAAATTGACTTTCTTCATACAAAAGAGCTTCGTTTAGGCCAACAAATTGCAGTTCTTTTTCATCGATTAATTGAAAGTCTGGCTCTTGGTGAACACTTTTTAAATCGCTCGATTTTTTTCGGTTCTGCTCGGGAGCACAGAAAGCTGGAATGGAGGTTGAAAATGGAGGAGTGCATTCAATTGCGGCAGCTGCCACATCCTGCCGCATGGCCAGGATATGGAGTTTGGCTCTGCTTGCGCGCCTGCAATCGACAAAATGTGCTTCAATAGTTTTCTAATGGACTTCATCCGCCATTTAATGCACACACGAGCACATGGCCATGGCAATTGAGGTCCGAAAAAGGCGAACGAACACGTTGCCAGCCTGCAAAGATTAATGATCAATGCAGGCGCAGGACATGGCAGGATACGCCCAAGACCCTATAACACTGCCCCCCCCACTCGCACACATGACGCGATAATATGCGATTTGGTGCCTGGCATTGGGGGCGTATCAATAAAAATCCTCCCTTGCCATGCCCCCAAAACCCCTTTGGAAGCACTTCAGCCAGAGCCGCCGTCCAGATGCTGCGGCTGCTGCTGCTGCTATTGACAGAGCCATCGAGCAGCGACAGCAGGACACCCACATCCTCATCCTCATCCTCATCCTCATCCTCATCCTGAAGCTCAACCTCATCCTGATCCTGATGCTGATGCTGGTACTCGGCCGCCATTCAAAGCGAATCCTTTGGCTGGGGGGAGGGAGGGAATCGCTGCGCAGCGAAGCATTTGCCATGCATGAAGTTATTTAATAAAAATTGAATAGCTCTCCCTCCGCCGTCGCAGGAAACTTTCTGTTTGTGCTTGGTTATCGATATGAGCAGCAAGCCAGCCAATCGGCATCGCCAGGACGAAAGCTCCTGCCTTATTTCGATGCTATTAAAATCATTGCGAGCAAACCAACCGGGAAGGTGGAGGAATGCCAGAGGTACGAGAAAATCTCGAAAAAAATACAATAAAATTGGATTGGCAGTCGCTTGACAGAGCCAGAGCATTTCCAAAGAAAGGCTTTAAATAGCTAAAGCTTCAATCTTGTTGATTTTGGGCATACATTACGGAATGTATTGTTAATAGTTCAGTTTCATTGTGTAGTAAATGAGCCAATCCCCTTCCAAAATCCCCAAACAACTGCAGGACCAGAAGTTTGCCCTGCACCGGGCATCGGGATAGCGCAGGAATTTCAATTCGTTATGTGAAATGTAATATTCATTAAAATTGTAATGTGCACACGTGGTTTAGAACTAGGTAAATGAGGCTCTGGGCATCAAATTCCCAAACGTTGCCCTCTGATGTATGTGAATTTCCCCCCCGTTTTTTCCCCCTTGCGGCCGCATTTGAGCCGTTTTGCACTCAATCCGCTCAGTGCAGTTTGGCAAATTGTGCTGCGTTTTCAGCAGCCACTGCCACACAACTTTTCGTGCCTACGGACGTGATGAGGGCGGGAAAAAGAAGGGCTTTCCGGGACTTTCAGACATGCACAGAGACATACACCCACGAGTGTCCGCAGTAATTGCCGCCGTGCTGTTGATTACACTTCAACGGTCGCACCACCCCGCCACCCCGCCACCCAACAACCCACCCGCCCAGCGGCTCAACTCAACGCAACTCGACTCGAACCACTCCACCCGCATAAACTTCGCACATACTCGCGGCCCCACATCTTGCTTCTGGTGGCACTCGCCCGCTGGGCTTTTAACTGCGCTAGTTTTCAGCCATAAACTCGCAGCAGAGTGCGCTGCTGCAGCTGCAGCGCCAGAAGTGCAGCATCTGAAGCGGAGGCCGAAGTCGCAGCTGGAACAGGGCCATCTACCGGCAAATGATTGCCAGCCGACAAAGGCGGCTCTGACGTTTTCGTCGAGCTCTGGGGATCTTTAATACCAGCGATCATAGTTCCCAAATTAAAGTTGTATCAAGGCGTATTTAAGAGCCTGAAACTATGATTCTTTTAATTCTGAGAAAGGGTTACCACTAAAAATAGTAATAGGCCTTTTTTTTATTATAGTGGTGTAAATAATTTAGTTACTCTTAATACTAAGGATCCTAATTCCAAATAAAGTGCTGTCAATAGCTTTAGAAAAGCCTGAAACTATGATTCTTCCAGTTTCATAAAATTCGGAAAAGGGTTACCACTTAAATTATCTAGTGAATATCTTTAAGCCTAGTTTAGGTAAGCCAAACCAATTGCCAACCATTTAAAGTCACAAGAATCCTTATATTTAAATACCTAAAGGTACCGCTGCATGGGGGATATTTGCCATAACTTCTTATACAATTCTGTTTAAAGGAAAAACAAAACTTAAGAATAAATTACCACAACCAATGAGTAGGTAGTTAATTTCTGTTAATGAAGACTACAACCTACGTAAAGATCTTCCAGAACTCCAGCGGACTTTGACATTTTGGTCTGCTTGCGGCCTATGAATATGGATGTGTGCAACTGCTCGTGTCCCTCTTTAGTTCGAGAGCGCTCTGAATCCCCAAAACTAAACGGCTTCTGTGCCACGCCATCCGTCCCCACCCAGTCCCAGTCCCAGTCCCCGTCTACCCCTTGGCAGGCTCTCCTGTTCCGCCCCGGCTCCGGTTTAGGTTCCTCCTCTGAGCTGTGGCAACAGCTATATTTGAATATTTAATTTTTTAGCGAGCAGGGAACATTTCGCACTTCGAAACCTGACGCTAAACGTTGCCAGAGAGCTATCGTTGTTGCCCCACAGCTATTCCAGCTGCCCCACAGCCCGTCAATCCTCGGTGGGTTTTCCGAAAGCAAACAAAATGTTTTCTACAGCAAATGAATCAGCTTGTATATATGCCGGCATCGTTGATTGCGAGTTCAATGCTCGACGGAATGGCAACGAGGACGACGGCGCACACACAAATTGGCTTCAACGGAATTGTCCAAATTCATAATTAATATAATTTGGACACGATTCTGTTTGGATGGGACACGCCCTCCTGCCCACACCCCACGTGTTGGCAAAACTGTCCATTTTTCACCTGTCATCTTTTTAATTAAAGAATTTCGCTTTAATAAATTTAACATTGATGGCATCAGGCCGCCAGAAGGTGCCAGGAAAATTAATGAATGAATTGTGTGAATGAAAAAAATAAATATGAAAAAACGAGGAATACTTAACTCACTGCAGGCGGCTCTCGTTTAAATGTTTCACTCGTTAACCGTGCAACAATTTAAACGCTCTTTCAATATTTAATTGCCTTTCGCCGGGGGCTCTCCAAAAGGATTCCTCGACAGAATGCCATGGCAGAAAAGCAGAAGCAGAAGCATTACCATTGGTAGTCTCCTTGCGTAATCGATTTGCATTTCTGTACCCAGCATATAGTTTTGAATCCATTGGGTTCTTAGATATTACATGTTGTTGCATTGATCGAAATGGGATGCCTGCTGGAAACACTTTTTCGCAAGGTAAAATCCCATTAATCCATTTGACATTCCGCCATTGGAGGCGACCCAGTTTGGTGATGACTTCACTGCAAAAATCACGAATCATTTTTATTTTTTCTTTATATATTTTTGTTGGTCCTTTTCGAGTTTCGCAAAATAACCCAAAAAGTGCTGCTGCACATTGAAAGGGGTTGAAGGGGGTTGGCAAAAGCCAGTTCGCGCCAAACTGTATGACATTATGGCCATTGCCAGTGGATGTGGCATTTGTTGTTTTTATTGTTGTTGGCCCACGCGTACTATACTACGTGAAATGTCACCCACTCGCTGTAGGTCGGCCGCCCACTAGCAGATACAAAGAAATCCACTCACACCCGTGAAAACTTCCGCTCCGGTTGCATTGTTCATTTAAATTCTAATTTGTATTTGGTGCACTCGACTACTCGACAGTGGGACTTCAGCCTTCAAGGGAGGATTACGGGGGCTTTGGGAGGAGGTGGTGGATGTGCTGGGTTAGACGGTAGGACACGTTTCCTGCCAGTGGACAGGTGCTGGTGCAGCAGGTACAGCCCGACCGACATGGGGCCTGACTTCGAGATACCCAGCTCTCGGTGCCCCTGACAAAAAAACTAGAATCGCTGTAGTATCGACCACGAGATACCATGTATCTGTTTTTAAAATAAAGTATATTTTCCTTGCAATGATGAGCGGGGGAAATTTTTCATATAAACTCGATCTGCGTACACATATAACGGACATAAAGCTAAAAGAATTACGTCTTTATCTATTACCATCTCAGAGAACCAAGTGTTTATACAGACAGACGGACAAACGGACAGAGGGACGGACATGGATTTGCACAAACTTAATACACCCCTTGTTACCTTAAGGTAGATGGTATAAAAATGTACGACCCCGGCCATGTCTCAATGATGTCCTTGAAAAAAGGCAAATTCAAGTTGGCAACTTTCGGTGCCGAGTTTCGTGGGCGTAGGTGCGACACACACAAACAATTTGCCACCCGCTCTTCGGAGTCAAATTTGAATTTTTGCCCAGATTTGCAATCATTTGAAATTTTATTCTCCGCGAAATCTGGCGCTAGCATTGAAAGTCCATATAGCATTTAATTTTCCGATTAACGAAAGTTTGTTTCAAACTTTTAGGCACTGCCAAACTTGAAATAGTTTCGCTTTTTGCTAGACCATAAATTAAATGCTAATCCTTTTTTTAGGCACTAAATGTTTGCCTGAAATTGCGACAATTTATTGATTAAGTTTGGTCTCTGGATCTGGAAATGATTAGTTTCGTGAAATTAGGCTGCCAAGGTTAATTTGAGGCAATAAATATTTATATTCGTAGTGGAAATTGTACATTCTTTTTCCGCCCAGTCCTCCCAGTCTAGAATTCTCTTATCTCATTGCATGGCTTTGTTGGCAATCGGCAATTCCAATCTCTAGGCCCCTTTCCGCGGCCAGCATTTTCCAGCTTTTCTGTGTGTTTTCCCTGCATTTTCCCCGGCCTGTTAAGCCGACATGTCGTTTCATTTAAAGTTTATCGCGTTCTCGCTGGCCATCGCTTGCTTCCCACCCATCTTCATCTCTCCATCGTGGTATCTTTTTTTTTGCCTTTCCTTGGCTTTTAGTGGGCATTCTCTGGGTTTTCCCCCTTTTCCCTTTTTTTTAATTCAGTTGCAGTTTGTTGTTGTCGCTGCTTTAGTTGATTAAAAACCGCACTCAAAGTGGAAATGCGCTTTTCTTTGTTTGCCCCCCTCCCGGGCGGGCACTGGGATTCCCCTTTTCCTTTCGCTCGGCGTGTCTTAGGGCTTTTGTTCTGGGCCCAGCACTGGCGCTGGAATTTATAGCAGGTTTAACCCACTTTGCCGCAAATGTTCTCGATTTCAATCCCCCCCAAGGCTGTTGGCCATGTAAACTTTTTAAATTAGTTGTCAAATGCAAGCTGCTAAGCGGAATGCGATAACGCACACCCCGGCACAACAACCAAAATAAAAACCCCACCAAAAAAATCTCGCTAACTGGCATTAATTAAAAGGCACAAAAATATTTTAAAAGTTTTACGTCCGCTATGGCAGGCTGCATATACGATATGCGAGTTCACTATATCGTATTGGATTGCGTGCGTTGGGTGCATTGACTCTGGAATTGAATGGGAAATTGCTGTTCAAATGCTCCAACTTGCTTTTACTTGGCTAAAAACGCAAACTCTTAAATCTTAGATAAGCCCATTAAACAGAGTTCAACTGTGGTTAACCATTATCGCTGCACTGAAACGAAAAACGCTCGATTTTCAAGATGTTTTTTATTTATTCCTTCATCGGGAATTGCTGCTCTTTCGTTTCCTAATATTAGGGGTTTTTATGGGTTTTTAATTGTTACCATGCTCTCTAAACATTTGATCAGGCTTTGTACTCCAAACTTGTTGTGAAATTTCGATAGTTTCGGGTCTATAATTTCTCTGTGTGGCCTTGGCTCTTTGGTTGCTCCTTCTGTTGATTACCCCGCTCCACAACTCTCAGATCTCGTCGTAGTTGGGTTTATCCCCAAACTTGATGGATCCCCGCTGTCGGATATTTTCGCGCGTCTGCCGTTTGTACTGGCTCTTCGGCTTTTTGGGGGCCACCACCGGCTCCTCGAAGGCCACCGCACTGGGTCCAATGGGACTGGCCAGCTGGAAGCTGCTGTGCGCCACCTCCGATGGCCACTTGTCGCCATGCATGGCCTCCACCAGGGCGGCCTCCAGTTCCTCCTCGTCCAGTTGCTGTTTGTGCTGCTGCTTCTGATGGCGTTGCTGTTCCTGAAGGCGGGCCCGCAAGCTGCTCATCGAAAAGCTGGGCGGTGTGGTGCTTCCCTCGCCCTGATCCTCGCCCTCTCGGATGACGTACACCTCCTTGTTGCCGTGATGGTGATGGTGATGTTTGCGGGGTCTTCGCGTCGTGGTGACTGCAGCAGCCGCGGCAACCTCCCTTTCCCGGTACTTTTTAAGGAACGCAGCCGGGTAGTTGGGTGCCTCGGTGGTGCTGGTGATGGATGGGCTGCCCGTGCTTGAAGCGGGGCGACTCCTGGGCCTTGGGGTTTGCTTGAAACTAACCCCTTGGCTGGGGACGAAGCCACTCTCCATGGAGGTCACCGTTTCCAGTTCGCCGCTGCCGCCCTCGCCGGTGTGTTCGGTTACCTCGTAGCGGTGACCCATCTGCTTGGCCACCTCGTTCTCGGCCTCCTCGTCCTCGTCCCTCTCGTACTCGTAGCTCACCAGCTTCTCGGGTTTCGGGAGCATTTCGTGATCCCCACCACTGGCAATGTCGGTGTGCAATTGGGTGAGAGCCTGGGGCCGCAGGGTCACAAACGATGAGGGCTGCTCCCCGGGCTTGTAGACCGGCTTCCAGCTCTGGTACTCCATGATTTTGCCCGTGATGACGTCGTTGGATGAGGCGCCGCCGCGTAGCCTCTTCGGGAAGTACTTATCCATGATGGCCTCATCGCTGGTCATCGGCGCTTTCCCCTCGGCAATCAGCTCCTGCTCCTTTTCCAGCTGACGCATCCTTTGATCGTACTTGATCACCTTGGTCTCCGTAACAGTGACGGGTTTGGGTATCAGCCTCCTCATCTTCACCACCTTCTTGGGCGATGGCCGCATCTTGATGATCTTCATGGGCTTGTGGTTGTGCGGATTCCGAATAATGTACTTCACCCGCGTCATCTCCGTCGGCAGAAAGTCCACGGTGGTCTTCTGGCCACTGCCCGCGGCATTTGGCAGCAGGTCCGTGATCATCGACTTCATGGCCCGGGCCCCGTTGAACATGCGTCCCAGGACGCCGCCCATTACGGAGTTGTTCATCTCTTGCCACATGAAGCGCCGCTGGATTCTGGGCGTGAAAGATAGGGCAAGATTTTTCCAGGAATTTAAAGCATTAGTACAAGTTTTTGTTGGTAAAAGAAGCTATGTTTATAGGTGATGGAAACTCTACTCACCTGTGATCATCTGCCTGCTCTTCGGCTTTGACCACTAGCAGCTGGAGCAGCAGCATTAATCCAAACCCGTAGATCTGTTTTGTAATCCAATTCGAAGCGGATGCAAATCATTTGACAATTTTAATTAGCTGACTGACTGGTTGCACTTCCTCGGTAATCCGCTTCTGGCTTACTTACGCAATGCTTCCTCATGTCTCCCGGCTGCGCGAATATTCCCACCGAACCGATTTGAATATTTGACGTGCAAATTGGCAACTGGAAATTGGCAACAGCGAATTGCTAGCTCGTTTTGGGTCTGTTGTCGAATCTCAACTGTCGGCGCCTGCGCGGCAAGCACTTGCTTTTATATACTAACCGCAAATACTCGTAGTTGCAAGTAGCACTGGTTGCAAGTTGCTGGTTGCTCCAATTACGCGAGCTCGTTGGCTTTGAGCTTGGCATTGGCATTTTCACTTTCGTTGGGAACAATGGGCTATAGTTTTTGGGCTGGCCTGGCCGCCTTTCGTCAGGCAATTAGTTCCATTACTTGTGAGTAGTCTGCTTGCTTGCTTACCTATCTTGCGGTTTTGTCTACAGGCATACCCATTTTCCTTCCTTTCGGTTTTATTTTTGCATTATTTTACACCGTCGTGGCAGCTATTTCCATTCGGTTTCCGTGTGCATTTACTTGCTGCTTGATTTCGCGTTTCGCATTTCGCAGCTGTCTATCGCATCTACCGGGTGGCGTGAACTGAACGCTTTGGATACGTTTTTAAATATCGCTTGCATGGCGTCGAAAGAGCTTCTTCGATTTGCACCAGCCAGCACCAGCAACAGTGCGCATCGCAACTGTTTAATTATGACTTAATATTTATTAATGAGCGTTTTTTGGGCTTCTGCTTTGTTGAGGCACTTCACTTCAATTCATTGGGCGCCATCATCATCAAAGCCATTGACGATGACGCTCATCTGCTGGACAAAACGTGCCAAACGATTCGCTGCGGCAAATGGCTTTGTGGCGTGTGTGCATGATGATGATGGTCGATGTGATGTTTGCTGCTCTTCCAGATATATTCATTTTGTTCGGTCAAAGTGCTTCCCACTTGAACAGCATCTGCATTTTTGCATCAGGTGTCAAGCGACGTGTAGGGTCAACATCAATAATTTTATTGGATTGAAATCCCTTTTTGTCTAGTTGAGTGGGAATGTGAAGAACTTAATGAAGTACTTGGAAATGTGTAAAACGCAAACATATCGCCCCAAAATGCGCACATCCGTTTCAAATTAATTATTAATAATGTCAGCATTTACTTTGACGCCCTTTGAAACGAGTTGTTTGTTCAGCGACAGCCAAATTAATATAACTTCCTGTTTGCAAATCAAATGAATTAGGCGGTTCCCTTCCTGGATTTTAGGGATTACAACTTATTGTTAAACTATCTAAGAGTATTGCCTCAAAATTTCAAGTCAATATGTGCAGTATTGACGAAGTTATAACTCTTTGAAGCGAATAGGTCGGGCGTAACCTAAAACTTTAAACGCGCTTTTTTTTTCGTAACACGATTATTAATATACAACCGAACCGATTTTACTCTACCATGGCTCATTTTAGAGATAATTAAATTCTCTTCGATATGACACTTTTTATTTTAAACCATGTAAACACATGAAATTTCGACCTTAAAAATCAGGGAGTGTCACATAGATGATAGTATTAGGAGTCCCAAAATTTGGGACTGAAATTAAGGACGACAAAATGTTCACAGGCATACGGAAGGCGCAATGCCTTTTCACTTAGTAAATATATACAAATATTTATTTGTTAACTCTCTTGTGTTATTAATTCATTATACTTAATTGTCATAAAAGTTTCGAGACCTTTCAATTCATTATATCCGAGAAAACGTTTCTTCAAAATCATGAATTTAAATAACACAATCTAGGGATGCACATTTTATCAGAGTTAAGTTACTTTACTCTTTGCAACCCCGAGTGCCGATTAAATCGCTTTCCATAACAAGGCTGATAATAATCTTTAATTAACTGTCATATTATCTGCTATAATTTACAAATATTCTGCAATGCAGTTTATTGGCCAAAGTCTTAGGGCAATTTAAGCCGCTTCGGCTTGCCCTTTTTGCAAGGTTATCGAGTTGCAATAATTGCGTTTGTGCACTAATTAAACATCTGTTAAATGGAACGCAGGCCCTGAGTGAGAAATTAATGCCTTTACGTACATACTTATATATATTCCCTTCATCGCATCAATTGTATTTGCGCAGCTCTTTGGTTGCCGACACATTACGCATACGCAATGTTGAGCGTGCCACGCTACGCGCTCCACGCTTCAGTCAATAATGTATTTTAAATGCCATTTGTGTAAATGGATTATGTAATCGATGCAACAACGTGGCAGGAGCAGGAGAAGGAGCACGAGCAGTGGCAGGAGCAGGAGCTTCCCCATCCACCTAATGCAATACCCACCCCTCGCATTGTACATGCTCCTCGCATTTAGACATATTTGTATTATTGCTGCCTAGCCTGACTTTGCTGATAATGCTAGCTTACAGGCAGCGAGTCCTGAACTCCTTGTCGTTGTTGTAGTCGTTGTCGTCCTTGCATAAAAGCAAATTGATGCCCTAAGCCAAATATAAACACAATAAAACCAAACAGGCCGCAACAACAATGAGCCAGTACGCACAAGCACACGGAGAAAAAATAAAATAACAATGTCCAAGTAACGAGTAAATGTTTCTGTTGGCGTGTAAATGCGTTATCATAAAGCTCCCATCGAATGGAGATGTCCAACCGCAACTTGATTGCCAAAGACTGTCATATTCTGTAATATTTTGTCGCCGTGCAGGCGTGTAGGGGTGTCCTAGTCCTGTATCAGTTGCCTAAGCATAAGGCGAGAGCTAACTGCAAATTGTGTGAGGCCAAAATTTGCCTCGCTTCTGGGAGAGCTTCCACTGATTTTTCCCCTTCGGCCCACCATCCACCCCGGGACGGGGCCATCTTGAATTTCGGGTCTTAGGATAGTTCAGGATAACAAAAGCATTGCCTGCTGCAATAACTTGGGGCAGTAATGGGGAACAGGCCTGCGCATCGAATCTCCTGATTGATACGGATCGATGGACACAGACATTAGGCAGGCCTCTGGGAGCATGGTCGAATTTTGGAGTGGCGCTGCAGTTTTCAGGGGCCATCTTCTGATATGAGCTTAAAGGTATTTTGCATGCCAAATATTTGTAAAGCTTATGTCTAAATTGAAAATGTATATCTCCCTGAAATCAGGTTTTATTTAAAGACATTCGGATGTTTTCAATTGTCTTTAAAAGCCATTCAATGGATGCGGTGACGGCGATTGCACTTAATGTTATATTTACGTTTATTTCTCCGGAGTAAAAATGCATTTACCTGCCCTTTTATCCGTTTCCCCGCCCTTGGGACTCCTCTGATGCTCTCTGATGTCCCGAGTTGTCCGCATACTGTATTCCTGTTGTTGTTTGTACTGATTTAATGCCAGGGGCGATTCTGTTGTTCCTGATATTTTTCTTTTATGATTCCTTTTTTTTTACTGTTGGTCTCGTTGCATTTTTTCCTCCAATGGCGACACCATTTTCTGCTCCACAAAAGAGGAGCTGAAAATATTGCGCATACGCCACGTATTCTGCTCCGTTTTCTATCCATGGATGTGTGAATGTGACGGGGCCATCACAAAAGCTTTGAAGTTGCATAGATAAGCTTCAGCCGGAGCAAATGCTGCATAACCCAAGGCGATTGGCCCGCGAAGGCGACAACTTCCACAAGAGGAGCTGCCGGAGTGAGCTGAGCCTGTGCAGCAGCAGAACATAAAAAAACATAAACTTATGTCATAAGCCATACAGAGCCCCTTGGCAGCGCACAAGGGTGTCCGTCCACCATGGGCCTTAGCCCATGTAAGCCGGAGCATGGCAGACAATGGCCACGGGGGCTTCCAGATACTCGCAATCGCACTAAAACCAAACCAAACCAAAACCCGAAACGAAACGAAACGAAGGGAACGCAAAGTATAGCCTGCCGGGTCCGCGCAAACACACATTTTAAGCTTATTTAATGCGCGCATAAATTATTCAGAGCGAGGGTGGGCCCCTCGCTAAGTGTGAGGCCAAAAGCTTCGCGTCCTGGGCATACTCAATTATTTTAGATTATGTTTGGATTAGTGGTCAGGAGCGTAGGACTCCACTATGGGCCCTGGGTCCAGTTCAATGGTCCCTGTGTCTGGTTATTGCACTTTATTGTCATTGGAGCCGCACTGGTGATGACAGGCCCTCCTCGTCGAAATGCCATTCGGGGTCCTTTGCCCTTACTTCCACTTCCTGTATTGTTTTCGCTCTTTTTTTCATTTCGGTGGGTCGTGGCCTGCAGTCCGGTCCAATCAATATTTAATTGACCCATTTCAGGGCTTTTATACTCCAGCGTGTCTTTCTTTTTTTTGGTTAAAACAATTTCACCAATTGCAACCGATTAAGAGACGCCACTACACCTTTTCTTCTTTAAATTTGCTCTCACTGGCGTAAATTTCGATTTGTATCTTTGGTTACAGTTGAGGAGCATCTTTTGTGCGCACATTTATTAGGTTAGTAACTTTTGGGAAACAGTTTCCAGATATTCTGCCTTCGCTGGCTTCAGCTAATGTTCCCTTTAAATTTCTAGTTGAAGGCAAGAGCCTCTTCGCATCTCCCGGTTGCTCGGATACTCCAGGCCATTGAGCCATTTAGGGCATAAATTAGATTAGAACAGAGCATGGCCAGTTCGTCGTAATGGGCGCTGAAAGCATTTGTTTTTTTTTATTATTTTTTTTTTTAGCAGCTTTGCCAGGCCTGCACTTAATTTATATTAATGTGGCTGCCATCTCTCTATCCCGTTGTATATCTGCGAACGTCCTAAATTAATTTACACGAGGCACGACAAAAAGCGGGTATCTGCCAAGTCCCTGATGCCCCATAAAATTCCCGTCCCCTGACATTTTTTAGGCTTCCAATACACAGCAACGAAGTGGATTGGTTTCCTTTTTTTCTTGTCGCCAGGCCTGTCATATTCAATCAAATTTGTTATGGAAATAAATTGACAAATAAATTGTTGCTTCAATTTATTCGTATCATTAGCGTGTCCCTTGGCGGCAAATTGGTTTTCAATTCGATTTATAAATGAATTGATGGATTTCGAAAAGATTTCGTTGTTACAATTTGCTCTGTTTGAATTTGTATTAAAGACGATTACAAGGCCCAAATTTCTGGGCTTACTTTGGCCCTGCTTCAGTTTTTATTGATATGTTTTTAGCAACCCGTGTGACCAATGTGGGGCGCCGTCATTCGTATTGGTTTTTGTGGTCGGGCGATTTTTCCATGCCCAATTGATACGCACACATTTTGTTTCATTTCGATTCCGGGGAAGCAACCTCAGAGTGTGCCGGCGGCAACGACACGCTGATTAAATCAAATAACTTATGGCTTAGCCGCCGCCTTGGCTCCGGCTCCTCCTTGGAGTCGAAGCCCAGGCAGACGTTCCATCGTTTCCCTTTTTTCCTCGGAAGGAGCACGGAGCAGGGATACACTCCCAGTTGTCGGACAACGGAAATCAGCGCTGCCCAATCTGCTGTGTGGCCGAGTTTGGTTTGGCTTGGTTTAGTTTAGTTTAGTTTGGTTTTTTTTGTGTGGCTTGTTGCGGCCTGGGGGGCTGAGGGCTGAGGAGCGGTGAAGTGGGAGCCACCGGCGTGGCTCATTGTGTATGAAATTTGCTCAACTGCAAGCCAAGCAGAAGGAAATTGCACACACACCGCACAACCTTATCCTGCTCACTGGATTCCCTATTTTTTTATTCATTTTTTTTGTTACCAGAAGCTTCTCCTTTTCTGCTCGACTGCTGATGCGAATGCTTCCGATCCACACGGGAAAAAATTTAATAAAATTGAGTGTTCCTATGCCAAATTTTATAAAGAAAATTTACAAAACACAGGATTGTTTTCAGNTCGCAAAGAGAGCGTAAGAGTAAAAACGGTTGACAGTTATTTGCAAGCTCTGATTTTTAGTGGTTTTTTCTCCAATTTGTTTGATTTTTAATCCTTATTTCAGGAAAGAACTAGAGAGCTATGATGTTTTCTACTAGGGTCCTCTTTGGCACTTGAACTTCGCTAACATTTATGTGTAAAAAAATCATGACAAACCATTTTTTTGCAGTGCCCAAGACGGCTGGGCCATATATACTTGAAAACATTTACTGCCCATGGCTGGCTGGCATCCTGTTTGTGGCCGTGTGGGGGGTTGTGTGATCCGAGATCCTTTGTTAGCCTCGCTGTCGCAATGTTCATCTTTTGTTTCAATTGCTGGCTCTGCTCCGCTGACGGTCAGCTTAGATTTCAGCCCGTATCTAAACGGAATCATCCCGTCCCCGACACTCATTTTATTCGCCCCGCACTCCACGCTGCCAGCTCTCCCTTTAGCCGTTTTCCCGTGCGGTTGGTTTATTGCAATTGATTTTGACGCCGCTGTTTATGCCAACAACTGAACAATCGGAGCAGTTTAATCCAACTGCCATTGCCACTGCCACTGGCACTGGCACTGGCACAGCTATTGCCCTAGCACGCTTTTGTGTTGTGTAAGCATTTTTCGATACGACTTCAATGTAAGACAACAACTTCAAACGCTGCAAATAAAATCGAAACTTAGGTGAATCCGGGTCCCGAATATTGAAGCAATCACATTGATAGACAGCTATAAAACAAATTGAGATATATACAGATAAACTGAACATTCTTCGTTGGTTTTTACATTTCCTGGGATTTCTTCAGTTTCAATTTGCCATGGTTATGACAACTGAAAGCCATCGGGTTTCGAATCTTAGTACTCCCAAGAAGAATATTTGGAATTGTTGGTTTTTCTTTAGTGTACTCTCGCAATTCTCCGAAGTATTCAGTAATGACAATCCTGTTTCTTTCCCTTGATTTTGCAGCTACGTGCACGGAATTGGCTCGGAGACGCGAAACTCGCTCTTTCATTTGCACAATGGACGCGACATGGTCCTGGTCACCACCTGTCGCCATGGGAAGAGTTGGCGGGAGCTGCAGGATAATCGCTGTGACGAGGACAACCGCGAGTACGACAGGTAAGTGTAGATGAGGTACCGTACCCCATGCTGTGAGCCCTACGAATGATGATGATAATGATAATGATTGTCGCCGGCAAAGTGGCCAGAAATTGTTTCTGGCTGTCATTGGGTCTGCAAGTAATTTGTTTAGCCTCCGCCAGCGTGCTAATAGCGGCCACGCCCCATCCTTTGGCCATTAACCGAAGTCTTGAACTGCTCCACCCACATTGCCTGTCCTGTCCCTTCATCTCCATCTCCTGCTTCTGCTCCTGTTCCTTCTCCAGCTCTATCTGTATCCTATTTTGCTGTGCCGGGGTGATTAATGTGCTGAAATCCGACTTGACAAGCTCATTTAAATGGCACGACACTCGGGCCAAAGGCATTTGCAATGCCAATGGATGTCGTTTAGCGCCAGTGTCGGAAAATTCTGGAATGGGCACAAAGGCGGTGACTTTTCAATCATGGTCAGATGATTCGAAAGGTTTTTTTTATCACCCGAAACTTGGGTCGTTTACTTTCGTTAAATTAATGGTAGTATTGAAGTTATAGAAAATGTTGTCACCGATGAACTCTTCGAGGTTGATAAAGTTGTTGATGGGAATGTGGATAATGATACAAAATCACTGCCCCAATTTACTAAAACTCGGTCTGCGGACCTTAAAAGAATAATGGCTCTTGCTTTTTGCCCCTCCGATATATTACCAACATAAGAAGTATTATATTCGAGTGCCCATCTGATTTTTAGAACCTTATAATACCATTGATTGTAGGTGCTTATGTATGGGAAGTGCGCGTCTTGTTTCTATAGAGAAGCTTGTGGGCGCAAAACATGTTTGTCATGGCTAGATCGACACGGCTGTTGATCTGATCAAGAAAAGCTCCCTTGTCCCTGTAACATACATTCGTAGGATTTCGATACACCCTTGTTATTTTTAAGAAGCGGCCTAACAAGTAAATGAAAATATATTACTTTGACTATCTCGGAGAACGACGTATTGAGACAGACTGACGGACTGCCCGGACATGGTTCAACGATCTGATCAAGAATATATCGGGGGTCAGAGAACTTAATAAACCATTTGTTCGATGAGGTAAATGGCATAATTTTATTTAGCGTTTGCTTTGTTAAAAAGAAAAACATCAAGTAGCTACGATCTTGTGTACTTTTGTTTTTAGCAAGTCTTGGGACTTGCATGGGACGTTCTTGAGTACAGTCTTGGGAGGTCCGGCCGAGCTGATGAGGTGAGGTGTCCGCAAAACAGCATTTCAATTGGTAATCGACAGTGGCCGTAACATGTTGAGCTCAGGACGATCAGTGCTTTTCGCAATTTGCGTCTACTTAACGCTTAAAATAAATGTCTCTTTGGTGGCATCCAAGGAGGTCAGTGAAACCGCACGGATCGAGAATCAGTATACCTTAATGGACATATTTCTCGATCAGTTGACGAAATTGCAAACGGAAGCCAAAGCGACGGATCAACTCAAAGAACAAGTACATTCCTTGGATGCAGCAAATGAAAAATTGCAAAGTGAATTTAACATCAGTAAAACAAATTTATTGAACAAAGATATGCGAATTGGGGTTTTCGAAGAAAACGAGAAGGCCAAGAATAAGCATATTGACGATCTCCGGGAAAATTTAAGGGTTATTGCAGGATTGCATAAAGAGAAATCTGATCAATGTGACATAATCATATCAAAATTAAATGAGAAGGAAAAGCAAATTGACGATATCACAAAGGAAAAGGACCAGCAAGTTTTTGATTTGCGAGAACACATGAAATTGATTTCCAACACCCAAACTGAAAAAAACAAACAAAACGAAGAGGAAATTGTACACTTGAATGAAAAATTGAATGAAAACCAGAAGACTGTTCAGGAAAAAGAGTCGCAAATTGAAAATTTGAAATCGGAGGTGGCGCAACAAAAGCAAAAGATCGAGGCAACAAGCTGCCTGCCATTCGCCAATTCTACGGACATTCATGTCATCAAACTACCGGAAATAGATCCATTTCTGGCACCCTGCAATTCGAGTGTTTCCGGCTCCGGGTGGACTGTGATCCAGAGGCGTGTCGACGGAAGTGTGAACTTCAACCGCAGCTGGGAGGAGTACAAGCACGGATTTGGAGACCTCCGCGGAAACCTCTTCCTCGGACTCGAGAAGATACATTTGATGACAAAAAACCAGCAACACGAGTTGTATATTGAGATGAGGGATGTAAATGGGACCAGTAAATATGCCCTTTACGATACCTTCCTGCTTGGAAGCGAAGAGGAGGATTACGAACTGAAGAGTATAGGAAGGCACTCAGGATCGACTGGTGATGCGATGATGACGCATGTNATGTCATCAAACTACCGGAAATAGATCCATTTCTGGCACCCTGCAATTCGAGTGTTTCCGGCTCCGGGTGGACTGTTATCCAGAGGCGTGTCGACGGAAGTGTGAACTTCAACCGCAGCTGGGAGGAGTACAAGCACGGATTTGGAGACCTCCGCGGAAACCTCTTTCTCGGACTCGAGAAGATACATTTGATGACAAAAAACCAGCGACACGAGTTGTATATTGAGATGAGGGATGCAAATGGAACCAGTAAATATGCCCTTTACGATACCTTCCTGCTTGGAAGCGAAAAGGAGGATTACGAACTGAAGAGTTTAGGAAGGCACTCAGGATCAGTTGGTGATTCGTTGTTGAGGCATGTAAAAAACAAATTCTCAACATTCGACCGTGATAACGACCAAGATGATGATTCTATCAGTTGTGCACAATATTTTGGTGGCGGTTGGTGGTTTAAGCATTGTTACACCAGGTATTATTTCAAATTTCATCTGTTCTGAGCAAATAGTTCTAATCTCTTTTGTTAACAGTATGCTCAATGGAAAATTCGTAGAAAGTGGAGTGATTAACAAAAACGCGCCAGGTATTGTCTGGGGTTCCTGGCAGGAGGGGGAGGATCCAGACTATACTATTTCCCTTATATATACGCAAATGTTGATTAGGCCGATAAGTGGTTAAAGTAACGCCATGCAACATTTTTTAGTGGGTGCATTGAACTTTTACCTACGAGTATATGATTGTATTTAAAATTTCTAAAAGTTTAATAAAATTTTCGAGTCCTGTGAGGTGGAAGCCTCAACCCATGTGTTTTGTATACAAGCCAGGGTATTTTCATTCATATGTTTCTACAAGAATTTATTAAATCATTTTAATACTCCCAATCGACGCTCCTCTATTAAGCTTTTGCAAATTTTACCTGATTTTCCCGCTGATTAAAGATGTCTACATCGTAAATGGAGAAAAGGGGCCATCGCAACTTTTTTTACCTCTTACCTTTAATTGAATGTAATTTTTTGCAGATTTCATGCCCGCCAAGCGTTTGCTGGCTGCCACTTTCTTCGCCGTTCGTAATTTGACATGACTTATGCGACAAATCTGCTTTGGCGTCAAGCGTCAGCGATTTATGCTTCCCATTCCACGGCAGCACGACGGGCAGCCCTACTTTTATCCATCTTCCCCTTAAACCTCCGCATCTCCCCTCAACTGTTCTACATAATCAAGCAAATTGCTTTCCCACTCACATCATTTTTTATCAAGGGGCCCGCGCTGTCTGGAAACTTCGTTAATGCACCTGTCAGATATATCTTTTGCGCCCTTCCTTCCTCCGAGTACCTATCCTGCACATGTGAGCTAGCCGTGTCTAACTATATATAGTGTGTATATTTTGGTAAAATTGCATAATACCCTTGAATAGCATCAGCGATTTTTTGCACACAATCTCTAAAAGCTCATGAAAGTTCCTTTTGGGTGAGTAGGGCTTCTGTATTTTTGATGAGTTTCTCCCTTCCCGACATTAATATGCAAAATGCTTTGTTGCTTTTGCTATTGCTGTTGCTCTTGCCGCTGTTAATATACATGGTGATGAGGGTATTTCTATATATACATAGATTGCTAGAGAGAATCTGAAGCTGCAAACCGAAAATCCATTCAATTTGACAATGACTTAGTAAAGTTTTCTCGTTTTCTCAGGCCATCATGCGAATTGAGAAGCCGCAAGATAGCCAGCCGGCCAACAGAGCATCAAATTGAGATTATTAGCCGATTGGGGGGGAGACGGCAGTATGTATTTTTAGAACCTTTTCCGAAATTAACGTTTTCAAGGATTTGCCTTGAATGATTAATGTAGCTTTGCTTAGGAAACGGTGGACTTGAATTATCCTTACCAGTAGTGTAATAAATTGCTTATTCAAAGATCGTAAAAACTCTGCTTTAATTGCCGTGACTTTACCATATACATTAAAAATTTTGATATATACATATATATTGAATATACAGCCAGATTCTTTGACGCAAAATCCATTAAAAAGTTTTGTTATTTCTTCATCTTGCCCCTCGACACCCTGCCTCCGAGCGAAAACTTTTTTCCAACTGCATTCAAAAACCTTGAGCTGCTTTTAATGAAATTGTTGTTGTGGTTGCCGCCGCTGTCGTTTTGCGGACGTTTTTTGGGTCCTTTTTTTTGCTGTTGTAATGAGCCTAAGGCGCCAATGGCTTTTGCCGCCGCTGTTGTCATGCAACATATGTATGCAGCCAGGACCCCAGGCATGCCCGGGCAGGGGGAAGGTTGATGAGCCACCGATGAGTGCAAAGGCATGGCAGCTGTAGTTCCGCGTGTTTCCCTTTTTGTGGCTTTCGATACGAGGTCAACGATTTTATCCACTCCTTCTACATTTTCGACTTTGTGGTTTGAACTACCTAAAGGATCTTTTTGTATTCCATGTATCTTAAGGTACCAATGGTATATTAACTTTGTATTTGTCCGGTTGTCCGTATGTCCGTCTGTTTGTATAAACACTTCGTTCTCCGAGATGGTAAGATCTAGAGCCGTAATTGTTCTTTGCTTAGGTCCGTTTTATGTGTACGCAGATGCAGTTTATTTAAAATGTTTGCAACACCCCTTACAAAATCTATTTTCGTCCTTAGATGTGAAAATATCTTGAAGATAGTAGCTGCTAGAGACATAATCCGACTTAAGTCGTTATAATTTTTGGTTAAAATATTTAAACGTTAAAACTAATTCATAATAGAAATAGATACATGGTATCTCGTTGTCGAGAAATCTCGACTACAGCATTTCTACTTGTTTTTGGCTATTTTGGCTGAGCCAAAAAAGAAACCCAACTTTTTACCACACCTCGTTTGTCGCATAAATCACTTTGAAACTTTTGATGGATATGTTACGAATAATATATATTTTGGTCACACAAACGCTGTTTAATTTTGTTGTCTAATAAATAATGTAAGTGGAAACATCAAGATCTCCGTATAGGACCTATTTGTGTGGTTGTGTTTATGTGCCTATTTTTGAAGTCACCTCGTAGTGGCAACTGTGAGAAATAATGAGACGCCATGTAAATGTCCTTGGGAGTAAAAGTTGTTCCTCATTTTCTTTTCGGCACTTTTTCTGTTGTTTTTTTTTTGTGCCGCTAACAGCAGACGCGACGAAATTACGTATACGCCACGTAGCTGCCAAGCTGCGCCAACTGTTGCAGCCACACGTAACCAACTTTGCCGATGTGTGTGTGGCACCCTAGTGCCTCAAGGTTGTCCCGCGGCAAGTTCCAACTTTTTGTGGCCCTTTAATTTGGGCTTAACAATTTATAAAGTTTCCTTTTATTTTTTGTTGCCCACTTTTCAATGCGTAATTTTCGCAGCTTAGTTGTATGGTTGCGGATGAGTTCAAGGTCTCCGGGGAGACTCAATTCATGGTTGAAAAAATATTAATTTTCCGTATGGAAACACAAGCATATTTCTATGATTCCTCCTGCTGCATTTTATCCTCATATATTCTAAAACACGCCCCCTGAAGTTAATTTGAAATGCAGCAGCATTTCGAACATGAAAACTAATTTAAACATATGAAAACGAAGAATCCCTACTTTGGCAGTCAACTCATTACAGGACTCGTGTGCCGCGCTCCCCTTTCGGATCCGGCTTTATGCATTTTTCATAATGTAATTTCCCAAGTAATAAATTTTCATGCCAGCATCATCATTATCAACAACAGGAGCCGGAGCCGGAGCCGGAGCAGGAGCAGGAGCAGGACCCGGAGCAGGGGCAGAAACGGGGTAAAAACTTTAGTTCGGTCCAAGGTGCAGCTGCAGCTGCCACTGCACCTGCACCAGCTCGTTGCTCCTTCCCACTCGTTGCCACTTTCCACGTTAATCTCAGATTTCCACATAAATCACTTTAAAAAGGCGACACACTTGCGCAGGAGCAAAGGTAGCTGCTGGAACAGAAGGCGCCGGCTCCTGGGAAAACGGCAAAAGCAAAAGCAAGTAACCGGTAACCAGTAACCAGTAACCAGCGAAGGCAGCTCAGTCCTGCAATGGCAATTTCTTTGAGTACTTTCTCCCTGTTTCCCCCGGTTTTTGCTATTATACGTCGTCGTCGTCGTAGTCGGTCGGTGTGTCTGTAAGAGTTGCCCCAAAAAACGTGCCAAGTAATTGCCGGCCATTGCCTTAATGTCCTGGGCATAAGGACCTGCCATGAACTGGGAAAATAATAACCAGACTTACACCAGGCAACTTTTGATTTTGCCGACTGGGTATATTCATTGAATTTTCTAGAATCTAAGTAGCTGCGCAGCAGTTTATAGGAACCAAGCTTGAAAGAATTTCCGCTGCCTAGATTCGCTAGTTTGCCAACACATTCCTTGGCACCCATTGTCGCATTTGGGTTTACTTTTATTGTACGAATCCCACCCATTTCAAGTAGCGACATTGCAGTGCCTTTGAATATCTGTAATAGTCATAAATGCATTTGTTTTCATGTTTTCTGGCATTAGACAAACCTTTAGCACACGCATTTTCACTGCTGAAGCTGAGCTGCATTCGCAATTGCGCTGCGTCTTCGTGCGGTTGATGGTTACGGGTATGCGATGCTTGTTGTGTTGGTGGTGGTGGTGCTGCTGCTGCAGCTTTCATTATGAGCCATTATCACAAGCTGGCGACAAGCGACTACCACGATGGCCACAAAGGAATGGCTGAGGAAATGGCCAGGAGAATGGCCAAGAGCATGTGGGTAGGTGGTGGTCTCCAGAGGACGTTTGACGCGAGCTTTGCACTTGTAACTAATGCGGCATGTTTAATGTTTCGCTGGCATCTCCACTTATTTTTTGCTCATGCCTTGCACGGAGAAAAATGCATTAAAATAAAGTGAATTAAATGAAAGCCTTAAATTTTCTTCAAAATTATTCAAATTAACAAGCTTAAAGTGGAAAATGTTGTTTGGAAAAGCTTCTATTAACAGGCAACTTCTACGCTTTGTATATCCTTTTTGTTCGTGTGTGCTTTTTGCTCCTTCTTATCATCTTTTTGCCATGACTGCTGCGCACTGCTTTTTGGGCAAACAATGGCAACTTTTACAGCTGCGTTTTCCTCCATTTCTCCCCCATTTTGCTGCGTTTTTGGTGTGTACTCGTAGTTTTTCTATCTTTGCAGTGCTCACCCCCACAGGGTTTTCCCTGCCCTCTGCATTTTGTTTTTCAACTGGGAACTGGTGGCGCATTCGAAATGCTTTCCAAATTGTCTTTATTTCAAATGCTGTTTTTGAAAAATTTCACTTCCATTGAAATTCATCGCATTTTCGCTTAAAGCAAGCGAAAACTTTTTGCCAACTTAAGATTTCGCTTGACATTTTGCCCCCACTTCTTGCTCATTTATAGTTTTTCCTGCCTCGTTTTTTTTTTGTATTGCCCATTCTGGCTGTTTTAGGATCTGTTTTAATTAATTTTGCATTTCGCTGCAGCTGACAAGCAAGTTCAGCCACGGGCAAAATTGTGCGTTGAATCCACTCCGCTCCACTTCACTCCACTCCACACCGCTCCAATCCACTTTCCGCAATTAAATAAATGTTGCGTATACGCCACCGCGGCATCAAAAGCGAAAAAAGGAAATTTGACGTAGAAAAACGAAGCCAAGGAGATGGCTTGGCAAAAAGCAAAGATGACAGGGCACAATGCAAAGCACAAAAGAACGATCCATAAGTACTACTTCGAAATAAAGAAGCTGAAGTGGTTGTGAGCCGATATGCGGAAAACTACAAAGGGCGGGGGATTACATGCCAAAGGTAGATGCTGCTGCTGCTACTGCTACTGCTCCTGCTACTGCTGCTCCACCTGTCAAAGGCAAGGCCCAAATGATGGGACTAAATGGGAAATCACAACGTCAGTTCGTCCGTCTGTCAGTCACTCACTCACTCAATCAGCTCAGGCTCGAACTAAATTCCCCGAACAACAACAAAAGGGGCCACAGGAAAAAATCAACACAGGCCAGGAAAATGAAACCACAGGCGGGGCAACCTTTGACAGCTGGAAACCACTTAAATTATATGCCCGCTGCGAGCCGGGGGCGAACACCACCCCCACAGTTGCCAGTTGCTTATGTTAATTTTGTGCCGGCCTAGGCTCCAGCAATTGACATGAATTGAAGTGACTTACTTTGTGGCCCAGCCAGCACGGCTTCCCATTCACCATTTTCCATCCGCCAACCGAAAATCCCCCGCGTTCTATAGGACAATTACTTGCCAAATCGAAGGCAACAGGTGCAGACTGTCAAAGAACTGAACCGGCTAAGTAATTGCTTGGTCTTGGATGCATTACTAAACAAAGTGTTCCTTGTTCTCTGATTTTATTGGTCACAAAAGATGAGAAAAGCACGACTCTTACCTTGAGGGCAAAGTAGTCAAGGCTTTGCAGAAAATGTAACATAACTTGTTGCGCAAACAGCAAAGTTCGTTGAAAACTTTTCAAAGACGAAATAATCTCTCTGCGCATAACTAAGGGCCAAGGACACAGCAGTAAAGGCTGCTTAAAAATGCAAATGCGGAGAATCAAAGGCAATATTAATTGCTGCAAAAATGCCAGCAGGCATTCTTGGCTGCTGCTGATCCTGTTAATTCCCGGCCATCTGTCTAATGCCTAATGAAGTGGCCCAGAGCCATTCCGAGGGCTTAACTAGGCGCAGGGCCAGCGGCAGCGGAATAAATACAGAAAATGCCAGGCAGCAATAGAGCTGTAGCGTAGCAGTGGCTGTGGCAGCAACTTTTGACAACAAACGCGTGTAAATAGCAAAAGTTTTGCTCGCATGACGTTCGGGGGAAAGCCAGAGCACTGCCAAACTTAACTGAACCGTACGGAACAGAACAGAACAGAACAGAACTGTTCGCTTAACTTGGCTGAAAGCTAAAAATCATTTAATTAAAGTTGGGCAGAGCAAACAGAGGAGGCGAGGGCGACGCGGGCCCTGAGTTTGCAGGGAAAACTAAGCTGATGTCTAAACAAAAACAACAACGTTGCATGTTGGCGGCTCTTAATTGCTTAAACAAGTAGCTAACAAGCAAAACAGCAAAACGCGGGGCAGGCAAAAGCAAGCCAGCCACCCAGCTCGGCGAGGATACTACTGCTGCACAGTGGCAAGAGCAGTGACCTGCATAAGGAGCAGCTGAATGTACTTTCAACCTGCACATGTACTTGCGCCGCCAAACATGCAACTATGCATAATGTTGTCTAATTAGTTAGAGCCCCGAAACCACGCCCTTTTTTAATGTGTTAAAGAAATGGGAGGAGTGCAATAAAACTCATTTTATCTGTTTCATAATCAGTACATGTAAGTTCAACTAAGAAACAAAACAAGTAAGAACGAGTGTCTCGACTATAAATACCCAGTACTCAGTTTGCATCACATTTTTAGAACATTATATCATTGAAAATTTGTGAGTAACAAATTTTCGTAGTTTGTGTTTGAAGAAGAGGTGCGCGGGATGTTTATATAGAGAAGCTTGTGGGCGCAACACATTTTTTTTTCACTTGCACAGACGGAAGTGGGTGTATCCGGCTGATTTTCGCAACACAGATAGATAGATAGATATAAATTTAATGCTTTTAGAGCTAAAATTGTGTATGCCATAGAATTTCTAGGTTTGCGGAGGTGCGGGGTGAGGTAGTCCATTTTTAAAACAAACTTGTGCTAAAATGGTATCACACAAATCTGAATATGAAATTATTTTTTCCCTATCTATTATAGTCTCCAAGATCTTGGCGCTTATACGAACGAACGGACAGACGGACATGGGTAAACCGACTCGTCTGTTGATGCTGATCAAGATTCTAGAATATAAACTTTATATGGTCGGAGACCATTCCTTCCCCCTGTCACATACTTTCGTACGATTTCAATATATTCTTTTTCCTTATAAGAACGGGGTATAAAAACGAATCGTTTTGCCTCGAAATTACTCGCCAAAAACTCGTCTGTAGTTTGGCTATTCTGGTTTGTAGTTTTTGTTTATGAGAAAAGAATTTGTTATATTTCGCTTTAGTTTTAGAAAACAGAAACAATCATTTATAATGCAATGTTGAATACCATGTAAAATTGCTGTTCCTGAGCTTTAATTTAAAGTTTTCTGTGTATACGAGAACAGTATTTAGCCCAACTTTCAGCATCTCCTTTGCCGACCCCTTGGGAGTTTTATGCTCTATGGCAATTGCTGCCTGCCTATGCAGTTGGCACAGTAATTTTTCAACTCTCGCCAAAAATGTCAGAAGCAAGCCAACATGCAATTTATGTTGTTTGCTCAAGATTATTCATAGCAAAGTCGTGGCACTGTTGCAGGCAGGCGGGCAGGCAGGCAGGCCTTCCTGTTCCCTCGCCCTTTTCGCCCCTTGACTATCCTTCCTGGCCGAGGTCCTGGCTCGTTGGGTGCGTTGTCAATGTCCAAAAAGCTGCGCATGCAGTTTTCCTAATAAATGTTTTTTTGCTGATTTTGCTTTTCAAACGCGAATGTACCGAGTTCAAATTGCTGACCATTTAGGGGAAGGCTGCCGCCGGATGGGGGAGAAGTTGCCGGGTGGAGCGGACGGAAAGGGAGCATTTGTAGCCCGGAGGGCTGAACATGACCAACTACATGTAATTTTACGCGCAACTTAACTTGTAAACTGCTAGCGCGGACCAAAGCCCCTCTCCTCCGTCCCGAAAATCTCGACTAATTCCTCCCCATCCCCACGCAGAAACCACCCACAAACCGTGAACAAAGCGTATGGGCCACCCAACTACCTGAATCAATGTTTGGCGTACATGGCGTATGGGTATTATGGCAGTTTGAGGCATTTTGTGGCTTTGATTTTGAAATTAAAGATTAAAGTGGCTCCCTCCCCCCCCGCCACCCGGACACAAACTCGCTCGCCTCGCCCACGCAAATCGCGTTCACTGTGGTCTCACATTCTGACCGCCGCAACCGCCACGGCCGCCTCCTGTGCGCCCCTTGGGCGGATAACCGGATAACGTGGCGTATGAGTAATGTGATCAAATGCTAAGCATACGCCATGTTGAGCATTAAGCTGGCATTACAGGAATTTCGCCAGGAAATATCAAAGAGCAAAGCAAAACGAGTTGAATGAAACGGATTTAATTTCTAAGCATCCCTCTGCTGCGTGGCAGTTGGAGGTAAAGGTATTTTGCCCGAAATTAAAAGAAATGTAATCCCTTTTGGGGAAGTGCTCGAAAAGCATAGGTTTATCAGTTCTCATTTCGTAACATTTGCAATTCTATGTTAGCTTGCGGCGGAGCTATTATCATTGCCTGGGAAACTGGGAAATGCCGGAAAAGTTTTCAACATCTCTCCTTGGGGTCGCATTTCGTTGGCCCGTTCGGCATTGTTCGATTAATTGCTTCAGCATCCCATTATGCAATGCCATTTCGCTCACTAATTTACATCTTCTGCCTGCTCTTTTTCCCCGCAAACACATTCGGCTCACTCCTGCGCTATTTTATTGCAGGTACGACTACGAGACCTTGCTGCAGAATTCCACGTTCTGTTTGGTGCCGCGCGGACGTCGTTTGGGCTCCTTTAGGTAAGTAAGCACAAACAAAAGCAAAAAACCAACAAAAATAAGGGAGGAAAGGGAAAAAGCAAAAGAGTAATAAAAAACGTAAAAAATCATGAAAAACAATTTTCATTTTACATTTCACAATTTCAATTTTTTCATGACGTTTTTGGGGGTGGTGGTGGGGCACTGTGTTTTATTTTTGCAGATTCCTCGAAGCCCTGCAGGCTGGTTGCATTCCCGTGCTATTGTCCAACGCTTGGGTGTTGCCGTTTGAATCGAAAATCGATTGGAAGCAGGCCGCCATTTGGGCCGACGAGCGCCTCCTGCTGCAGGTGAGCCAGGGCACACTATATATATATTTATTGATATCTATGGAGGGGCATACCCATACTATATATAGTTGGATTATATAGAGCGAGTATGGTGGATATGAAATATGGAGAGCCCAGCTCACTCCCTTCAATTTTTTAGCGCCACTTTTGGAGTCAGTCGTTTGGCCAAAGCGATTTCATTTGGTTCGGAGGAGAGAAAAGTTTTCATTGTTTATGGGCACGGGCAGTAACCCGCCCACTTGCTGTCACTTTGCAGCGTCACCAATGTTTGTTGCACTTTTTATTGGCCTCTCCAAAATGTCCAGCCATTTGCCATTTGCCATTGATGAATATTCTGCCAAGATTTGTGCACCTGTAGCCAGGGCTGATGGCCTTGGCAAAGTTGTATTGTCCATAGTGATATATTTATGGTATTTCCAAAGCTGTTACAGCTTTTAGTCCCTTGCTAATTCTACATAAATGAAATGTTAAAGCATCCCACATTTAAAATCCCTCACAGAGCTTTCCGGCTTTGCATCCTCCATTCGGATTGTCCGCATTTTTGTCCTTAACCCTCTTGGTCTCTGGTCTCTGGTCTCTGTTTGTGCTGAAGATTTCTCCATTAGGGATAGGTGAGTGCCTAGCAACTGTTTGTCCTGGCGTTGTCACCTTTTCGTGTTCACCCAAAACGAGCGAAGGCTTCTGGACATTCTTTCCCTGCGACTATGTGCGTCTGTGTGCTACTCCATTTGTTTGCACGTTGGAGAGTGTCCCTTGCTTCGTGCTTGGGAGGCAGGTGCAGTAAGAATTCATGATTGCTTTTGAAATTTTGTTTATAAAAAATGTATCTTTGGCTTTATAAAATAAACTATATGTGTTTATTGGCAAACCAAGAAAGTTTAAAGCCTCATTTAAACTCAAAACCCAATAATTTTCTTCCGTGTAGCTCCTCGCGACAAAGTCTTTGCGCATTGTTTGCCAATTGCCTTGCCCTTGCCCCCCTTTTTCCCGCCACCCACTTCTTTTCCACGTCCTCCACGTCCGTCGTCCTTTCCTGCTGCACTTCCGTGTCCCCGTGTCCATTGGCATGTTTGCCTTTGTAGTTTATTGGCAGGAAATGCAATTAATTAAGTTAACTTGAGCAGGAAACTTGAGCACGGACTCCCGACTCGAGACGCTCAGCTCGGCCGGCTGGGCAAAGTCTTTAAACTGTTTGAATTTAGTGCTTCACATTCAGCAGCTCACCGCACTGTTTTCCCCTCCACTCCTGCCCTACCCTGCCCTGCCCTGCCCTGCAATTATGACGGATGGCTCCCGTGGGTGGGGTGGGTGGAAAATCCTTTAACCAATTAAGTTGCTGCATGGTAAATTAATGCATTGTGGCTCAGGTGCCCTGTGGATGAGCTGGGATTACGTATACGCCCGGTATAACCGACCATCTCTCTCACTATGTATCTTTTACTCTATTTCGCCCCCGAACATTTATAGGTGCCCGATATAGTGCGCTCGATATCCGTGGAACACATCTTCGCCCTCCGCCAGCAGACGCAGGTCCTGTGGGAACGCTACTTTGGCTCCATTGAGAAAATCGTCTTCACAACATTCGAGGTGAGTCCCCGTCTTAATGCCTTGGGCGAAATATTTGCATATGTACATTGTGCCACCTATTTGCGGCTGATAACTTGGGATCGGGATGGGGGAGTGCCACTCGAACTTGAGCTCCGGCTCGAACTTTCTTCGCCAAAGTTGTTGCGGCTTTTGTTGGTTCGCTCAATCGACAAGAAACAAGTAACGAGAGTGTTCTTTGCTCTACTTACCAAGGGGAAAGCCCGAGAACTTGCCGGATGAAACTATGCAACAAGCACTTGCTCCCGTGTACCGGAGTCCTCTACACTGCGTGCAGTAATTAAGCGCACCAAACTTTCGCATCCACTTCAATGATGGTGATGTGGAGGCCACATTTAAATATAACATGTTGAATAAGAGAATTAGGTTATTAAGTTTTTTCATTGCATTGTTCTTCATAAAATGCAACTCTAACTTCGAAAAAATTTCTGCAGAGACTGTTAAGCATTGCCCCTTGGACATAGTTACAGTCCAAACCGCTCGAATGTATCTGGCAGATAGATCCTAGAGCTTTCTAAGTAGCAAAACTTCCCCGTCAGCTATTGAATTTGAATTTGGATTTGTGTGTGGCAACATTTAGATGCTGTGCCCATTGGGGGAGGATGCTGGGAGGTGAATGGATAAATAAAACATGCTAGCACCGCACAAAGTTATCTGCACACAAATGGCAAGCAGAATTCGCGACTCGCAGTTGAGAAAAGTGAGGTTGGGGCAGGAGAGAGGGCATGAGATTGGGAGACGCGAAAAGCAAACTAAACCGCCGCCACTGGAGACCACTTTTCAACACTCAAATTGACACACACAGGCGGGTAGACAGAGGACCATGTGTAGATGTGGCAGCAACATGCACAGAGCCGGGGATGCACGGCCATTCAATTTTGTGTAATCATCAGCGGGCTGGTGGGGAAGTAGGGCTCTGGGAGATGCGGAGATGCGGAGACAGAGCGACAGGAAAGCGGCGGCGGATGCGGAAGCGGAGAATTGGGCAGGGGAAAGCCGAGGCTGCCAACTGAAACCAGAGACTCCCAGAGACGCGCATCTCGATTCGCGTTTGCGGCGAATCTTTCACATATTGCAACACTCGGCGAAACAAACCGAAGAAACACAAACCATTCCTATGAAATATTTCCACCAAAAAGCAGTTCAAACGCTTCTTAAACGGTCTATGAACCTTTATAAACATTTGGGGAGATTTGCATGAGCAACGTTTTTGAAACATGCTTCGGTGAAACATTTTCCCTCACTGCATATCCACTTAAAGACCAACATAGTCATGTTAACCCATGACGACCGACAACATGGCCATGTCGTCGTGCCTGTCGCCCTGCTCGTTGACAAAAACCGCAGCCCCAATGGAACGGCGGAGCCGAGAACTGTCCAGATTGCGGCTACATTGCCACGATTCTGCTCCGAAACCCCCCCTCTCCGCCCCCCCCTTCTGCAAAAATGCCAGCACCTTCATTTGCCGGCGTTTTGGCTAGTAATAATCAATTTGCTGGAGCTACGACCACGGCAAACCAATGTGAGTGTGTGTAACCAAATTAAACACAAATATTTTTCCTCTACCTTGTGACGGAAGCAAAACGTCGCCGAGTTTGTTCGAGGCAATTAACCACTTGGCCCACAATCGACCAGTACATGGTCAATAAAGGAAACATGCATAGGTAGAGCCTGGTTTGATTTATGGAGGAACAAGTGTAAGGATTTTCTTGCACGCCCTCCTTGCTCCTTTGTGGCCCCAGTGCCACACGGCTCAGTAATTATTATTATTGGCTGGCATGTGGAGAGCAGATGCTGTGTTTCCTTTTGGCAAGCCGAGTTAATTGGGTTTCGATCGACCTGCAACACACAATGGTTAATAAAATGGGAAGAAAGATATTTTGGGGGCAAAGTGCAAGGAGAGGTGATTTCATTTGCCAATAAATAAATAAATTGGGAACAATTAACAGGATTTGGTTCCTATAAAAGCAAGCTCTTTTTAGAAATTCAAACCATTTGCAAAGCTAAACAAGTAGAAACGCTGAAGTCGAGATTTCTCGTCAACGAAATACCATATAATACTTATTTTGACCAGGCATTCACAATCGAAAGGCCGTATCGTCATTATCTATTGTCTAATCTTTATAAAACTTGCCACATGGCTAGGTGCTTAAATTTATAACTGTAAGCAGAAGGATTTATATCTTTTGCTGTAATCTTTTCGGAAATATAGGCAAATAGGCAGGAAAAATTTTAGTTCTTTGACAATTTCAGAGGCGGAAGGGGGCGTAGATAAAATGTAACATTGCATATTCTGCATACATACTAAACGCACCTAAAACAAAAATAATTAAGGCTCTAGCTCTTACCATATCGGAGAACGACGTGTTTATAAATACAGACGGACAGATACGGCCAGATCGACAAGGCTAGTAGGGTCAGAAATGTCTCCTTCACCCTATTACATCCACTGGCATAAATTTAATAAACCATTTCTACCTTTATCGACCCCTTTGAGTCTATAGAGAGCCATTACTGTTGCACAGATTTCAGCTTTATGGACATTTTTTCCTATCGCCTCTAATTTTGCGAGGAAAAGTTAAAGCGCGCCACGAAGTGTGCAACAAAATTGTTACCGGCAGGCATTTTTCTTTGGCCCGCCCGCCTGCATTTTTGTGGCGCGCATTTGATTTATGGGTCGCGATTAAAAAGATGAATTGTGGCATTTTCGACAGAGCGCAAGGGGCGCACGGAGGGCAGGGGGCTGGGAAAAAGCGAGGGCGAGACAGAGACATTTGTGCCACGCCCTCGCGCTGAGGTGTGGCACGTGCATCACGTAATGGCCTGCGCGCAATCCTTTCTGGCTTATTTGACCCACATTTTGCATATGGCCAAGAATGCAGTAGCTATAGCCCCACAAGGGTCAACATCATGTCTGCCGCCTCCTTTTTTCCCTTCACTCTCCGGATTTCATACATTCGAAAGCCAAAGTTCCCGGGATGTGCATTTTTGCAAGCCAAATACTTGATGTGTAGACGCACGCATTCACAGCGAGAGGCGAACAACAATTCCAGAATATTTATTAAGAGATAGCATAAATTCCAGCCATCCAGCTGCCGAAAATTCCTTTATAATTTGTTTTTATTAATTTTGCACTCCAGCCCCCCAAAAAAAGGAGGGAAAAACCGCACAATATCCCTTCGCCTCGGTAGGCCACTCACGTCTCACTTTTGCGTAGTGGAAAGTTCCTAATAATCCTTTAGTCTGGGACACGTATGAATATGAATGATGGTAAGAGAGAGGAGCAGGCGGAGCAGAAAAAGCAGGAGAAGCAGGGCAAGCCGGGTCCTTGGGGAAATCCTTTTCCTTTCGCTTACACTTAAGACCCGTTCATGCAGCAAATTGATTTAGGCATAAACAAGCCCGGAACGCTTTTAACCCTCACATAGTAGCTACGAAAAAGTGGCAAATAATTTCTGCTGCCTCAACTGGTTGACTGCTTGGCTGCCTGGCTGGCTGGCTAGTCGCTTGGTTTGTTGGGAAATTTCATCTTTCTGGGCGTTGAACCGCATGTGACCAGCCGGTGTCAGTTTTTCTACTGCACAAGCACTCCTCAGGTCCATTAAAGTCAACAAACTAACAACACAGGCCAACAGCGTTCGCAAACAACAATAACAGCTGACGGGTTTTTGGGGTTTTTGGGTTTTCGGGTTTTTCGGGATTGGGGCGCTCGAGTTCTCGAGTTTGAGTTTGAGTTTGGGTCTGGCTTGGGGTCGGGCGTTGGGTTTGGGTTTGGGTTCAGGTTAGCCTTTGTTTGTCCTCATAGCCTGCCTGATGCTGCTCCTGCTGCTGCTCCTGCTGTGCTGTGTTGCTTTTTGTGCCAACAAACAGCAAAGGTGAAATGGTTGGGTTATCAAAAAAAGGACGGGGGTCGGAGGAAAAACAAATTAAGCAGTTATTTGGGTTGTTAGACGCTTCAGCTTCCCACCACACAGACATCCGGTTAGTTGCTTTGTCCTGGCAAGTGTGTGGAGCATAATTCCTGGCTTTTAAATATGACATTAAACGTAAATTTCATAATTAAGTTGTTTGGCTCACTTAAATCAAAGCCCCCAGAAAGATATAGACATAGATTGGTAAAGCATTTCTTAATTGTTTACTTTTCTGATTACATTTAATGTTCTCTATGCCAAAACGATTACACAAAATCCAAAAAGCTTTCACCGCCAATCATCAAATATTTGAAGAAACATTTTCCGCTCAAGTCCTTTGGCAATTTCCCACTCATTGGCAGGTCTTGGGAACTTTTGCGGCAATTACTTTAATTAATAAATCAAAAATTGAACCCGAAGGCAAAACCACAATGAAACTTTTGGCAGGCAAACTATTGCAGCATGCGTGGAAACTGTATGCGGCTGATCCCAAGATTTGCATAATTTTATTGTGCGTCTGTGTTGTATGGGCTGAACTTTCGACTAACAGTCCAATCTGTGTGGGGCCAGAAACCGAACGGCCACAGGATCCCCACAAAAAGGTCACTCAAAGTCCACTTACCGAACTTACTTCTGGCCCCCACAGTTGGGGTCCCAAAATCTTGGCCTAAGCCCCAAAAGCCTCTCTGTCTGTGTGTTTGGGGGCGAATGGATGTGACCGATAAGCGTGTGGCATGCACTTAAGTTGCACAGGGAGGCGGGCAGGCTGAGCGAGCAGCGGAAGCCGGCAAAAAGTTCAAAAGTGGTCACAGAAATTCACAACACAACGAAATATAGTATAAAATACAATAAGCCAACAGCTCGAGATGTTTTGCATACACAGAGCTGCACAGCGAGAATGGCTGAGAACTATTTGGGTTCAGGTTTCGATTTTTACAAGGAAATTCATGTATTTGTGTTTGACAGGGTGGCCATCTGTTTGGAAATATTTGCCCCAACTTTTAGTGGATATTTCCTTCCAAATTCTATAAGTATTTCAAAATGATAGTAGGCCACCGAATAATACAGCCGTTTTTAACCCAGTTTCGCAATTAATATAATAAATTTCGAGGTTTATGTTTGGCAACATTGCGTATACGTAATACACTGAGTCCCTGGTACTCGCACTGGATACTCTCGCCTAAATCCGCTGCTACTTTTCTATGTTTTATGGCTGTGTGGATTGCATGCAACATAATATGTTGCATACTCGCTGGCAGCTGTCGAAAATAGCTACCTGGCCGCCGCCTGTATCTCGGTTGTCTCGCCGAGATTTGCATTTCAAAGCACATGGGCAACGCCCCAGTCTGCCTCATCCGCCTCAGCCGCCTCACCTGGCCCCGGCAGAAGCATCGGCAAAAATCTGGGTAGCATCCTTAGCTGCCAAGAGTGGAGAAAGAACAACAACTTATTACTTTGACTAATCCTATTATGCGCATGCAAACGTGCGCCAAGGAGGCGTCGGTGGCGATGCAGGCCAGGCGATAGGAAAACTTTTTGCCAGGGAAACTACTTTGAAGTCAACTGTCTGGCTTTGGTTCTGACTCGGGTACTGGATGGCCGCCTACGCGCATTTCTGCCAGCACTTTCTCTTTGCGATTCATTCCATTGAATCGTGCACTCACTCAAGCGCCGCTAAGTTGCCTCAGTGGCCGCTCATGCACTGCACGAAATGGCTGAGCAATAGATAACCCAATTTGGCTTTGTCAAAGGCATCGTCGTTGTGGATTCTGTTAAATCTCCTCCGCCCAGGCAATCACAAGATACGATGGCATAAACGGGCGTGAGCAGTGCTAGAATTTGCCACTTTAGTTTAGAATTAGGCCAGGAAAAGTGCAAGCCTTGGTAAATATTTTGCAAAACCGCCAATGGCTCTGTATATTTGCACCATTAAAAACTTCGGCTTCAGCTTGTTCGACCTTTTCCAGTGATCCAACCTAATTTATTTTCTAGTTGTAAAGTTGGCAGAAACTTTTTCGTTGACCTCATTCGGTCCCGGCCCGGCCCCATAGTTTTCCCCCTCTCTCAGCTGTCTTGTAGTTAATTTCTTCCACTTACCTGTCCATTATGGCCGAGTCCCCTGGACTAGGACCAAGACCACGTCCACGTCCACGACCACGACCAGGGCCAGGAGCAGGACCTGAGCTCTTCAGATAGCAGAAAATGCCGCGACAGCAACTCAAGAAGTTTTTCACGCGCAAATCCCTTCGACTAAGCTGATTTGGCTTCCGCGCAAAACCTCGCAAACAAAATGCCCAGCTGCTAAAAACTTGCTCATTAATTGATTTTCCTTTTGGACCCGTGCTAAGATTTAAAATAGCTTTATCGCCTGACTTCTTGTTTAATACATTTATTTGTATGTTTATTTGTATTTGTATTTTTTGTAGCTTTACCAAAATGCATCATTCATCTCGTCTCGTGAGATATTTAGAAACATAAATTACAGAAAGTGTAAAGTGAATAAGTCTTACTTAAGCATAGGATACAGTTACGCAGAGCCAAAAAACAAAGAGTTGCGTTCACGTTGAAAAATCACTAATTAAGGCACTTCAACATTTAAACATTAAGAGTCGAACAAGGCTGGGTTTTGTTGTACATTATCCACGTGATATTGATATGCTGTAGTGAAGTGTGTGCACGAAAGTGTAGCGATATAGCTCTCGGAGTCTGTGAATCTCTGGCGTTGAGTGAGGTGGTGACTTGAAGATCTTCCTGGCGTCCTATCTCTTCAAATCCAATCCAATCCGATTCGAATTAAGTAGGTTCTGGCGTTCAGTTAAGTGTAGCTTAGAAGAGCAGCGAGAAGAGGCTCCTTACTCCAGTGGATGCAGCTCCGGAACCGAGGGTAAAGCCTGTGCTGGGCGCCGCCCCGGTGGTCCGGTGGCGCGAGACGTGTGTGGAAACGTTAGCACGGACACGGTCGTAGCTGGCAACATCCTGGAAGCAAAAAGGGTACAAGTTATTACAAAGATTCTCTCGGCGAGATGGGGGGATATTCGCGTACTGGTCGAGCACGAACTCGAGATGTCTGCAGGGGCGGCAGATGTCGCAAGTGCCGCAAGTGTTGTATATCGACAAGACTCTCACCTCTTTGTCGGCATTGGCCAGGACGGAACGCATCGAGTTGGCCACCGGCCACTTCTTCTTCATCACCAGATTGTTGGGCGGATCGTGAGCGGTGCCAGCATCCACCGACCAAATGGTCACGCTGGCGCCACCCAAAACCTTCGATCCGCGCGAGAACTTGAAGGCCAGCTCCTCGTCGCCGGCAATGCGAGTCAACTGCCATCCGGTGAGATTGATCTCCTCGGTGCCCTTGTTGTGCAGCTTGATGAAGCGTCCCTCGACGTCCGCCTCGATGATCTCCAGGTCACCCTTGGCGGCGGCATTGACCGAGTACTCGGACAGCGATCGGTCCTCGCTCTCGTCGATCACCGTGCGGCGGCGCTTGACGGCGCTCGATCCAGAGATGCCCGGCGTGGCCGAACGGCGTCCACTGGGCGTAACCCTGCCCGAACGGGTGGTGGTGCTGCTGGTGCTCTGGTAGCTGGCACCGTTGCTGGAGATACCCGAGTCGTTGCCGGGACGTCCGGGCGACTCGATGTTCAGGCGACGCTCCTCGCCGCAAAGCAGCTTGTCGTAGGCGGCTATCTCGAGATCCAGCGACACCTTGATGTCCATCAGGTCCTGGTACTCCTGCAGCTGGTGGGCCATCTCGTCGCGCATGCGCTGCAGCTCCGCCTCCAGAGAGGCAATGTACTGGTTGTGGCGCTGACGCTCCGTGTCCAGCAAGTTCTCCAGCTCCCGGATGCGAGCCTACAACAGGGGTTCAGGGGATTAGTAAAGAAATAATGCTATGATCCTGTGTGGTGCACTCACATTCAAGCCAGCATTGGTGTTCTCCAGGTCTTGCAGCTTGGCGTTCAAGCCATCGATCTTGGTGCGCATGAGACGCACTTCTTCGGTGGCATGAGCGGATCCCTGAGCGGCCCGGGCGGCGGCTGCCTTGAGGTTCTGGATCTCGTTGTCGTACAGCAGCTCGATCTCCTCCCGGTTGGCGCGCATCTGGGCCTCGTACTGGTCGCGCAGCTCCTGGAGCGACTGCTGCAGCTTGGCCTCGTACTGACGCGACAGGCGGCCATCGATCTCGCTGATCTCGATCTGGCGACGCGACCGGGTCTCGGTCAGCTCCTGGGTGTGCACTTGGTCCTTGAAGGCCAGCTCCTCGCGCAGGCTCTGGTTCTGGTTCTCCAGGTCCACGCGGGCCAGGGTCTCGGCCTCCAGTTGCTTGCGCAGATCGTCCAGCTGGCGGCGCAGACGGTCGTTCTCCTGGGCCAGCTCCCTGGCCTGGTCCTCGAACTTCTTGCGATCGAGCAGGGCCTGGTTGTACTTGGTATTGACCTCCGTGAAGCGAGATTCATACAGGCGAGCATTGTTCTCGGCCACGGTGGCCTCCTTCGTCTTCTTGTCGAGTCTGCAAGGCACAAAAAGTTGAAATCAATTAAAATGTCGAACTTTTGCCGATACCCAAACTTCATTTTTCATTAGTTATTACTCAAACTGTCAGGTAATGTGCGAGAAAATGTTAATAAGGCAAGGCCAGGCATTGTTATTGATTTATAATGACACTTGCAGCCGCAATGCCAAGACGTTCATCAGCATGTGCGAGGTGCATGACGTCACTTATTTATACGTAGGAAATTTTATTTTTTTTTGCCCCAACTGAGTCACATTTCCACTCGCGTTCTGTTACTGTGAGCTTTCTCGGTCCCCGCACGGTTATCGCTCAAATGTATTATTCATTTTTATTTATTTAAATGCGTTGCGTTGCTTGGAAACTCGTTCAGAGCAGCTCTCCGCCGCTCCAACGGAGAATCAAATTTTTAAACATTTAAAGAGACGTCGTCGCATGCCATTAGCATAAAGTAGCCGGGCTATTTCTAAACACCCCTTCCCCGCGCCTGTGATTTACGATCGCCTACCGGTTCAAAGCGATTTTTTTTGTATTTAGAATTCGATTTAGCCGAAAAGAAACTATTTTAAAAAACAGCCATTTAGAATTCCTCAAATAATCCGTGAATATTTTGCCAACCTCGCGTGGTCGGCACGTTTTAAATAAATATATATGTATATATTTCAATATACTCGTAATAATTGAAATTATGCGCCTTGAGCTTAGATTGCCAATTTAAATGGCGTATGCTTGGGGCGGCCTTATAGGGAAAATGTTTTTCCGTATTTGGTTTTCCGCGTCGGTTTGCCATTGCACCCAGCAATGTAAACAGTTCGCGTAGCTAATCAAGAAAAGTTGTGTAAATAGAGGGGAATAAAAACGAAAACGAAAATGAAAACGGAATAGATTCCAAGGTTGTTTTGTTTGTGCTCTAGTTTTCCATTTTCCCCCCAATTTCTTCGGTGTGCGTGTCGTAGTGCCATTTCTTATTCCCCCAATTTCTGCTCCTGACCCAATTTTTGTGTTTTTTGTCAACAAAAATGTATTTAAAAGAAACCAAATACATTTTGCCAAATAAATTTCGAAAACAATGGAAACCTAAAACATATTTCAAACCTCCATCCACTCTATCTTATCGGGCCTAATCAGATCCATTGCCAGTATCCAATTTCCTTTGTTACAAATTTTCCCTTCCGTTCCGTTTTTAACGCTTTCTGGCGCACCCAAAAAAATTCAAGTTTACCCACCATTTTAGCCAACTTCATTATCATGCCGCAAACACAAACAATAATCTAAGGCTATTATGAATTTTGAGGGAAAAAAAACCTTTGACCACAATCGCGCCCAATAAATACCATAACGCCTGGGACGCTGCCATGCGGAAATCTTGAAAATGGTAACGAGAAAACTACATATTTTTTGTTGACATCACACCCAAAAACTGGTATTACATTGGACTTGAGAAATGCGTGCTCCTCAACCCCAACCATATGACATCATATTGTTGTAACCTTCATTGAGATTTACGGCTGACGGACCGCCTGCCCGCCCACCATTTGTTGTTGTTTTTGTTTTTTATTTTTGGGGCTGCTCATTAACCGAGAAGCAAACATATTTGCATATAAATGTTCGGAGAGACTTCTGGAAGTGTAAATGCAAAAAATAAACAAGACCGCGAGAGTCGCCATGTGCGTGGCTTTCGAAATGTGCTTTTTGGCATGACATCATCGGACTACGCGCTCTTAACATAAACTCTGCTCTCCAATACAATCAATCCATTGCTCTTTATGCACATTGAGAAAATTGGTAGCAAAAAACCTTTCAATTCCCAAATCCAATGGTTGTCAACTAGCAAAGAAAGTATCAGAACATTCTATAGATCTTTGATCCCCAATATTTGACTAAAACGGGGGAAAGAGATTAAGTTATTTAGCTAAATCTGTATCATACTGTATGCTAGCTTATATTTTAAAGATTTTAATTATATACTCAAGTTTTTAAAACATTTTCACCTACCACCAGCATTGCTATTTAAATATTTGCGGAATGTTATATTTAGAAACTTTCATAAATACTTTCCCATGACAATATTAATGGCTACTTTATGGCCTCTATTTGTTTTTCTCTGCCTGCCTGCCTCCGTTTCTCTCTGTGTATGACCAGCGCGTGTGTACATCATGACATCACTGGCTGATAATACTCTGACACCATTTCCCCGGCCCCTTGGGGCTTTACCTCTGCTTCAGGTCCTCGTTCTCCTCCCACCAGCGCTTGCTATCGATCTCCAGCTTGGCCTTCTCCTTGGCCGTCTCGTCCAAGAGCTTGCGGGCGGCGGCCAGCTCCTTCTCGTAGACGGCCTTCAGGTTGGAGGTCTCCCTGTTGACGGTGTCCTGGGAGAGGTGCAGTTCCTGGGTGAGGCGGCTGTTCTCGTTCTCCAGATTGCGCATGCGATCGATGTAGCATGCCAGACGATCGTTCAGGTGCTGCAGCTCCTCCTTCTCCTGCATGCGGGTGGTGCGCGTGGGCGAGGTGGGGCTGGTGGCTCCAACTCGCGACGAGGTAGATGCACCGCCCACCGGCGTGGAGGTGGAGGCGCGCGAGACGCGTGTGTTCAATGTGACGCGGCGAGCAGACATTTTGGCGAAGGTTCTGGAATCTTTTTCTCACAAACAAAGTTTGTTCCTAACACTTTTGGTAGAGCAACGCGATTGCTGCCTAATTATGAAAAACCACTCGAATCTTTATGTCAAATCCTGACGTATTTAGCTAAGGTTGCTAGATTGTGCCTGGTACGTCCGCTTGGCTTGACTGCTGAGAATTGACTGAATTTGTTGCCTCGAAAGCGAGCGAGCTGAACGGGCCCCATCATCGACGAAATTAGTCGACGTAGCAGGCGGCGTCGTAGCAGCGTTTGCCCCTGCCATAAAAAACCAGACCCAGCACGAATGTGCGCTGCTCTCTCAGTTGTTTTTTCCACAGCTCTCACCTTTTGGCTTTATTATTATTGTTGTTTAGCCTTCTTCGCACACATACATATGACGTATCGTGGCTCCCAGCTAGTGATACCGCAAATAGAAATAGAAATCCCACCAAAACACACCATTCCGAACTCTTTTTACAGACCCATCTGCTTGGATCAAACAAACTTTGGTGAATAGAAGGAGAGATTCACACAGAAAACCATTAATTAACTTGTTTTTCTTTTTTGGTTCAGATTCTTCCAAAAATCAATACTAGTATGTTTGTTACCTGTAAAACTGGAACTATTAATAAGAAATCCAGTGCAATTATTGGACAATTAAAATTTACTGCCTAATCAGTATTCCCTCATCGAATTTCATAAAAAAAAACCTATTTACACTCAAAATCTAATCACATTTTGATTACAAATCTTATCAGCAAGCACTTTACCCAGAATTTTCAGTGTAGCCCTATGCTAAATTCCTCGCATGCATTCCCAAACACCCATCAATGGGCTGCTCTTGGGTTAATGAACGACAAAGTCTATAAAATTAGAGATACTCGAACGCATTGAACTTCAAATGTTGCAGAAAAAGCGTGAGGAATTTGGATGTTTGCTTGGTACAGTTTGCCAAGTCAAATATTTCATTTTTCCAAACAAGCATTTTCATTATGATTTGTTAGACTTTTGTGCCGGCCCGACCGAATTAATGGCCCTTAATAGTGATTGCGACACATGAAAATCGGCCACAATGGGACACCCACATCATCAATTCCGTTCCATTTGGCCCTCAGCCCGTATGCACAATATGTCACTCGGGTTTATCGATCAGCGGCGGGTCAATTATGGGCCCCAAATTATGAAATACGGCCAAGAGCACTACATATGTATGTATCTATGTATATGTACTCGTACATACGAGTGGGCGGTGATGGGTGGTCATAAGTGAAATATTTATTGACATTCGAGTTTGAGTTCTGTCTCGGGTTTGGGTAGAGCAGCGTTTTAGGCAACGTCATAACAATAAATAACCAGGTTTCGGGGCGGAAAAAGTCCGGGGGCGGGGCTGGGGAAATGATAAAGAAAAATAGAGACAGAGGAAAAGCGGGAAAACATGCCTAGGGAGAGGAGAGCACGGCTGGCGTTTCTCTTTGGCTTGCATTTGCAAATGTAAAAAGCCGGCAAATGTTTTTTTATAACAGAGAAGAGTGTCTGAAAGAGCCGTCTACGGCTTTGAATTCTCTCACGCTCCCGAGGCTTTCTGGCCATATTTGTTGTTTTTTTCTTGTTTTTTACCCGAGTGAAATATGGAAACTTATCAGGCAATGTGCACGCACGTGACGTCATCGCAGCCGAGTCACAAAACAAAAGCACTATATGTATGTATGTTCGTATGAATGTGTGAAGCAGTGACCTCCAAAAAGCCATAGCAGCTCCGTGACGTCATCAAATTATTTTTAATCATGCCGTCGTCTAATATTTATGGCTCTTTTTTTGCTGTTGTTTTTCGTCGGCTTCTCTGCTTCCCTCTTTCCAAATTATAATTATACTTCTTTCGTTTCGTTTCGTTTTGTGAGCCGTGTGCGCGCCAACTAATTAGAATTAATTAACGTGCTCAATTGTGCGCTCAAAAAAGTAAGCAACATTTAAGCCTAAACCGATGCTAAATTGTTATTTCCCTCTATGTTTGTTTGTCTTTCCGCCATTCAGGCCTTTATTTGGTTTCTTTCGCAGTTCGTTTTGTTTTTCATGGAGGAATGTCTGGGTTTTTATATCATGTACCTTAAGGTACAAAGGGTATATTAGTTTGTGCAAAAAGACTGTATTTTCTACTGCAGATGGGTCTATATCTTCAAAGTGGTTAGACCAAGATATACAAAACTTTGCGCTTAGAGCTAAGAATAATAATATCTAGCCGTGTGTCAAGTTGTATGAAGACCGGACGATAAACAATGAAGATACTGGCAACACAAATGTTCACCGTCCCTTCTCATTGTCAATGCCGTCTCATTAATTGCAGCATCTCACTTAAATCATTGTAATTTAGGGTTAAAATATTTAAACGGTAAAACTAAATGAATATGAAAATGGGCACATGGTATCTCGTTGTCGAGAAAAGCCGAACACAGCTTTTTTACTTGTTTATATTTAAACAAAGCTGGCGTCAATTTGTCACTTGATGAATGGCGCGGGCTTTGGATTACAAATTGATAAGAATTATTCCCGTGGCCGGTGGAAAATTAGCTATAGGGAAGGAGATTACAAATAGAAATTGAAATAAAATATTTGGGGGATACCTTTAAGGAGTCTCCATTGAAGCAAATTCCCGAGGGCACTGCCAATTTTCTCTTTGACTTTTATCAAGTGTCCTGCCTTTGCCACACAATAAGAATCGATGGACTTCAACTAAAAAACAACAAATAAGCGCCGTGGGGCCTTTAATTTAAGCAAACTGCCAGTGTCAATATTTACCCAGTATTTATTTGCTTTTCGTTACATTCTCTTGTTTTTTTTTGCCCGAATTAAATATACATATTGATACTGTACCTCTGTTGGCTGGTATCAAACAAAATCGAAGTTATCGCTGGTTTTTTTATTTTTGTTGGCTACTGACCGCTCGACGCTGCTGTCTAAACTTGTTTGTCTTCGCCGTATTTTTTGTTGTTTTTGCTTGTTTTACGAATTTGTCAAAGCAGCTTCATAACTTCAGCTGTTTGGCTGTTGCGACAGCTCCGAAGTTTGCCAACAATAATGACATCATCGTCAGCTTAAAGTTTGAAGTCATGGCAAATGACGTTATGAGATGAATGAACGGCGAGAGCAAAATCGTAGCCGATTTGGCTGAAACAAGCTCGTTTGGCAACGGCTTTAAAGGCTTTAAAAAGCGTGGCAAAAACTGTCCTGTAGCCCATAAATATTTGAGAGTTTAACGCGCACAAAATCATTGAAATTTTATTTGCGCTAAGCCGAATACAAAGCCAGAGAATCGTAGCCAACGCAGCGAATGAAATTCCCATATTCCCCCTTTGGAATCGCCCTGTGGAGTCGCACTTAATTAACATCGGTCAACAAGTTTAGATCGATACATTTTTCGGTTGCAAAAACACGCCTGAAATTCGAAAATAAAAAACTCATATAGAATGAATTCAGTTTGGAATTGGTTTAGCGATTTGTTGCTGTTTTCGTTTAATTGTCACAAGCCAAAAACCGCACACAGCTAAATTGTTTGCGTATCGCATGGGACGTGCTTCAGTTTTAAATATTTTTTACAAGCCGACCAAATGTATTTTATTGTTTTAGCATTTCGGATATTTTTTTCGTTCTGTTTCCCGTTGGTTTTTATAATTGAGTTTGCGAGATTCACAGTTTGTTTATGGAAATCACGAAAGAAGTCAGCAGAGTTATTACGCATACGCCATGTTGTCAGGCCATAACGTTTCCCTCTCTCTCTTTTTTTATACCGTGTACCTTAAGGTATAAAAGGATATATTTAAATTGTGTAAAAGTATGTAACTCGGAGAAGAAAGTATTTCCGATGCTATAAAGTATATATATTCTTGATCAACATCAAATCGGCTCCGATCAAGCCATATAGTTCACAGAGATGGTAAGAGCTAGAGACATAATTCTTTTTGATTCTAATGTGAATAGCAGATACGCGGATTATCTCATGTTAGAGTGTTAGTCACGGCCCTTTCCTCCTCTGCAATTTACAAAACAGCGCATTTTTCAGTGCCTATTTGTCTATATCTTCAAAATGGTTAGAGCATGAGATATAAATCTTTTTCCTTATACTTAAAACTTGTAATATCTAGCAATGTTCCAAGTTTTACATAGATCGGACAATACAAAATAAAGATACGAGCAACAATAGAATGCTCTGTCCCTTTTCAGTGTAATATCTGCTTTGGGATTAAAATATTTAAAGGGGAAAACTAATTGGTAATGAGAATAGGTACATGGTAACTCGTTGTCAAGAATTCTCGACTACAGCGTTTCTAGTACTTTTTATTTTGCTGTTCCTTAACATTTGTTAATTTTTAAGCAACGAAGTATAAGCAAAAGTTTGGGGCTAACATTTACATGCCATTTTTTACTTGCTCCAGCAGAAGCTAGTATGTGTTCATGTCTCTTTTGGCTACTTGCATAAGTTAATTTAGTGTTTGTCTTCGACGCAGCTCGTCTTCCTTCAGTTTCTTGCGTTTTCTTTTCCCTTCCCTGTTTTTTATGCTACAACATTTGAGTGTTTTCGGTGTCACCGAGTGCAACTTTTGGCCTGGTCGGCGTGGAAGTACATTTTATGTATGCAGCTGCCTTTGCACAGCTTGGAACTTTTGCAGCCCGCTTGCCACGCCCCCAAGCAGCGCCCCCGCCGACCCACATGCACGCCCAGAAACTTGTTGGCCTCATGAAGTATGCTACGAAAAAGGAAAACCAAAATTGCTTATTTCGCTGAAGCCAAGAACACAGGAAACGACGCTAACTTGTGAAATGGGATCCCTTGGCAAATTGAATTTGTAAACATAAAAGCAGGCGAATGTGTGTTTTTGAAGCGAGTTAGCGTCAAATCTAACCGTTTGTCAGATTAGTGAAACCGTACCTTGTACTACTTTAATCCGCAATCTTCTCAGGAAATGCCGCTCCACAAAGAGCTTCAATTAAAATTCCATTAATGGCACACACCCGAAATTCCTGATCAACAAAATAAACAAGCAACAAAGCGGCAAAACGGCAAAACGAGAGGAATCTTGACTTTTGTGCGTAGGCCAAAAGGAAATTCTGTGCGTTGGCTTGCAATTAATTTAACCAAATTTCCCTTGACATGCATGCAGCAGACTTCAATGTTGCATATATATGCGCATATGTGTGCATAACTATATATGTTATGTATGTGGGGAGAACTTTTGGGCAAACTGTTAATGGAATTCCAGTGAAGCCGAGTGAAGATGATTTGGTTTGTTCGCTGGTTTGAGTTTCAGGCGGTGCCACGCACGGTGGCAGACACTTTAAGTTTTCCCTTTAAGCCGAAAACATGCAAATGTGAGGCCGCAATGCATCCACCTGTTTTATTTGCTTACATTATCCACTCTATTGGGTACTGGGCCTCTAGCAACCTGCAGATATTTTGCAAAACTACCCCAGATGGCAACTTAATCATCGCTCAAATGCATGTGTATGCTTTCGTACTTTGGCAATGCTGATGCGAAACGGAAATGAAGTTTCGGCTGCCTTCCTTCCTCCACTTGTGCTCCTTAAGTAGTGCCAAAGGGATTATTGTTGTTACTGCCGCTGCACCGGCGATAAGTCTCCTCCTGGCTGGCTGCCTGGATGGCTGGTTGGCTGGCTGGCTGGCATCCAAATTGTGCCTGGCAAGGAGCGAGTGATAGAAAAGAAATAGCTGCAGCCGAGCGAGAAGCTCCTGACATGTGTAGCCGAGCAAGAGGGAAGGTACAGTTGGCATTCCTTAAGGCAAACCGAGTTCCGGAAGCCATGAGCCACCTAAACCTTATGAGGTCCCAGTTTGTTTATCTCTAAAAGGCTTTTCCGACCCTGAAATATATTCTTTATCAGCATCAACAGCCGAGTAGATCTAGCCATATCTGTCTGTCCGTCCGTCCGTCCGTCTGTCCGTATGAACGCCTAGATTTTGGAGACTATAATAGATAGAGAAAAATTAATTGCATATTCAGAATTGTGTGATATCAGTTCAGTATAGGTTTGTTTTAAAAATCGGATACCTCCCCCCGCACCTCCGTAAACCACGAAATTCTGTGGCGTCCACAATATTACTTCTAGAGGTACTTAATTTGGATAGTACATTGGTAAAGGCAATATCTATCTGTGTTACCAAAATCAGCAGGTTACGCCTACTTCTATCCGCAGAAATGACAAAATTGTGGTGCCGCCACATGCAAATAGTGTTTTAAAACCCAGAGGGAAACTATGGTCGAACTTTACGCATTTCCACCGTATGTTGTATGCTGCAGCAGCAAGCGCCTTAAAAATTCCCCCTGTACAGCATAGAGCATGGATTTAAGCCAATTAAATGCACTTTGTTGGCCAATTAAAATGTGGGCAAAGGCGGGTCCCGTCTGGGGCCAGGCCTAAAACATATATGCAATGTGCATAATTGAATCGCAGCCGCTCTGTGTAATGCCGGCCGCCTCTCGCTCTCAATTATGCTGGCAACGTCAACAGCATGAGATTGACTTAATTATGTCGCAGGCTAACAAAAACACACACACACAAGAGCGCGTTGCCAGATAGAGACATAAAGATACGCGGATGCATGTACAGATACAAATGCGGATAGTTGGATGCCCAGAGCCAGAGCCAGAGCCAGGACCCGGGCTTTGGCAAAGGAAAAGGTAAAGGCAGGCAAACACGCGCTATCCACGCGCTTCCCGCGTTAGTTGAGCGTTCGTTGATTATGCAAAAACTGGCGGGCCAGCTCGGCAGGCTGCGGGAAGCTGCTGCAGCTAAAGAAGAAATTATAATTACAAAATATAAAGCAGGCACTTGAGACACGTTGGCAGCCAGACAAGGAGCCAAGGATCAGGAGCGGCAACGGCAACGGCAGCGGCAGGAGCCAGCAGCTTGCCGTGCAAAATCCTAGTTTGGTTAGTTGGCTGCAGCTTAACGAGTGCAGGGCGAGGTGCAACTGATGGATGTAAACAGAAAAGCCGGATAAAATACTTTAAGCCCGTCCAACGAAGTTAGGATGCCCTGGAACCTTATGAATATTAATGTCGCAACAGAAACTAAAGCCCGATAATCAAACTATGCAATAACTCGGTTTTAGCGGCCTTAGAATATAAAGTTACAATTTGCTACCTTAGGAGTTTGTTTGGCAATTACTAAACACATTTCCATCCACTTGGGCTTGCCTGCTTTCTTTGTTGTAAACACAAAACATTGCCCGTGTTGTGGGATCAATTGAAGGACAGGCAACTGACAGGCGATCAACTGCAATTGCGAATAATTGTTGCCGCCGCTCCCCAAACGTCTCATTATGTCTTTTGGCCCGCAATTCCGGCGGGAGTCGATCGTCCCCGCAATTCAAATTCAACTACGAGTATACGAGTGTATGAGCACACGCACGCCCCATGTGAAGCGTGCCAGGCAGAAATAATACGATGAACACGCCGGCGCTCACAGGGCTGGGGGGGAGTGGCAGGTGCAGAAAGGGGCGTGACATAACGTTCTGTCTTCCGTGGGCTGTGGCAGGTGCACGTGGCTGCACACTCGTACTCATGCTTGCATAACTCAGCCCGCTAAGCTCTTAGTTGGGGTCAGGCTTTGCAATTATAATTGCATTCAACCCGGACTCGAATTCAAACGCATACGCCGCGGATGGGACCCTTAGCCAGGGCCAAAATGGATGAGGACTTGGCTGGCAACGCGAGTTAACTGCGGTTGGGATGTCTAACTAATTTGGCATGGCATACTTTAAGGCGCGCGCCCACTCACACTTTGAGCGACAAATTAACGCCGCATTAATGACACGCGAGGTTTGCTGCCTTCCGTCATCCCCACACTCACTTGCCACATGGCCTGGCCCTCTGCTTTCTCCGGCACGGACGAGGGGCCACTTCCGCCTATAGAGGTTGCTGTGTGGCTTCCGTTGCGCAGCGGAAACTGCGGCAACGCCTGCATGATAATACCTACAAGCGAGGTGAGATTTTCATCTAGAAAAGCGCATAAAAGCAATGATTTCTTTAAATAAAATAATTTGTTTTATAGTCGCCTATTCTGTAGATATTTTCCCAACAATTTTCCTATTTGGTTATTCTCGTTAATATTCAAATCATTTCAAATGCTAAACATTCAAAGGTATACATAGGGCATACGACACTTGTATAAACTCCAATGTAAGCGTAAAACTTGCTAAAATGTTGACCACATCTGTGGCTTGGAAACGGGAACAGCTTTTGGGGAAGAGGTCGCCATCTGCGCCAAGCGGAAAATTAGGCAACGACTCAAGCCTATTGAATTATCGCACTCAACGGAGGACAAACCGAACAGATAGAAAGGCATGGGGATTGGGACTCGATTTGGAATTGGCGTTGGGACTGGCAAATGGGGCCACAGACATTTTGGGCGGGCGATTCAAAACGCAATTTGGCCGCCACTCCTTGAATTGCACTCAAAGCCCAAGTAGTGGGGTGGTGGTGGCGGCGAACAGCAGCGGGTGCTTCAGTGTTCGGCTGTGGCACTCTGCTCTGCTCATTAGGCAATCAATTGGCAATCACCACTTCTTCTGAGCGCATCGAGAAACCATTAAACAAGCGTTAACCCAAGCACCCTTCGATATCTTGCAGATCATACGCGAACGATTGCCGGATTATCCGGTGCGGAGTAGCCTGGTGTGGAACAGCTCACCGGGCGCCCTGCTCACGTTGCCCACCTTCGCCGATAGTTCAAGGTGAGTACACAACTGCAACCTGCAGTTGCAGCGGTAACGCCCATTATGCCGCAATTGATTGCCTTCACCTCGATATCCGCAGGTACATGCCCTTCCTGCTCAACTCGATGGGAGCCGAGCCGCGGCACAACTACACGGCAGTTATCTACGTACAGATTGGCGCCGCCCTCGGGCCGAATGCGGCGCTCTACAAGCTAGTCAAGACCATCACCAAGAGCCAGTTCGTGGATCGGGTGAGTAAACAGAGTATTTATGGCATCGAGTTGCTGAAGATGAATGCCAGAAGCCAGCTGACCCCCCCTACTCGATGTTTTACGTGAATTTGATAGCCCAGTTGTTCCAGATGGAAGCGGGGATTCCAATGATTAATTTGGCAAACAAAGTTGTTTACCAAAAACCATGAAATATATCTATCAATGGGTATCAGAAGGAGCTCATAAATATTAACTTAAAGAAATGCCAATACGTTTTACATAACAGAAGTTGCAACCTTTTTGTTTCGTATACAGATCCTTGTCCTGTGGGCTGCGGATCGGCCGCTGCCGCTGAAGAAGCGTTGGCCCAACACCAATCACATACCCTTGCACGTCATCTCATTGGGCGGGAGCACACGAAGTCAGGGAACTGGACCCACAAGCCAGACGACTGAGGAACGACCGAGCATATCACAACGATTCCTGCCCTACGAAGAGATTCAAACGGACGCAGTGCTCTCCCTGGACGAGGATGCAATACTCAACACGGACGAGCTGGACTTTGCCTACACGGTGTGGCGGGATTTTCCCGAGCGCATTGTTGGCTACCCGGCACGAGCTCACTTCTGGGACGATTCCAAGGTAACATACTTGCCTAATCGCCCATATTTTTCTTCAATTAACTAAAATGATGTGTGAATCTTGCAGAACGCCTGGGGTTATACGTCCAAATGGACAAATTACTATTCAATTGTGCTAACGGGGGCGGCGTTTTACCACCGCTACTACAATTACTTGTACACCAACTGGCTGTCGCTGTTGCTCCTTAAGACTGTACAGCAGTCCTCCAACTGCGAGGATATCCTAATGAACCTGCTGGTCTCGCACGTGACCAGAAAGCCGCCGATCAAGGTGACGCAGCGTAAGGGCTACAAGGACCGGGAGACGGCCCGATCGCCCTGGAATGATCCTGATCACTTTATCCAGCGCCAGAGCTGCCTGAATACTTTTGCGGCGATTTTTGGGTGAGTAATCTTCTTTTGCTTGCATCATGTAATTCATTTTTGAAGATGATAGTTTATCAGAGCAATGGAAATTAAAGTTTAATTGTGTTTTTAAAACCCCACCTCTATTTTTGTATTCCTTGCAGATATATGCCGCTTATACGTTCCAATTTGCGCATGGATCCCATGCTGTACCGTGATCCTGTTTCCAATTTGCGCAAGAAATATCGCCAGATCGAGTTGGTCGGCAGCTAGCGATATATGCATCCTGGCAATAGCTACAAGCGTTAAGAGTACTGACTACAATTACACCACAGGACACCACACCACGCCACACACCACACCACACCACACCACACCACATACCACACAGATCAAGCCGAATACAACACGAAAACAGACACGTACATAAGTTTTGAAACAAAATGCTGTTTATTGACGTGCGCTGGCCAAGCGATGCAAAAAGTATGTTAATTATTATTAGTAGCGAATCGAGAGGAACTTAGTTAGGAGGCACCCCCCCTTGAAAATGGGAGCGTTGCAGTTCGTATATGCAATGTGCGTGTATATACTATATATATATATAAAATATGATTAGCCCCAGTTAAATGCAAGCGAGAAGTAAACGATTTTGCCATAATTTTTGCTAATTTCAAATTAGCTATGCTAAACAAATTTTCTATGGCTATGCATGCATACAGAACGTACATGTAAATGGATATATATATATATATATGTATACACATATTTATAAGTGTATAAGTAGCTGATTTTTTGTACTGTGTGAGTTGAGTTTTTTGTATGTGTCATTGTAAATGTTTGTATGTTGTAACGTTGTAAAGTTAGTGATTTATCTCTGTGAACGTGTGCGTGGACATGGCAAAAGAGGCTGAGGCCTCATTGAATTCCGTATCGATTACTGATCTAAATGTAAATTTTCGACTATCCAAGGTCATTATCTAGCAAAAGATGCGGATGCAGCAATACCACAGCCAGAGAACAAGCGAACAGAACATTTTCCAGGCCATTTATCTGCAGCAAAGTATGCACAAAATCAGTAGAAGCGAAGCAATAACCTAATCATAAGTTTACAGTCTAAGTAGCTTTCCATTTTCAATTTGTTATGTGCAATTTTTATTTGGACAATTTTATACATTTAGTTCTTAAAGTGGCCATTTACAAGTGTACGTAAATCAATAACCAATATGCAATCAAACTTTTTTGTATCATACTCGCATATCAGAATGATGCTCCTGCCAAATGGAGTGCAGAGTTTTATGTTTAAGCTATGAACTTTCTACACATATACATATATACAATATCTAAAGTATAATGCTATTTTTTACAACAAATATACACGACTACAGATCAATTTTGTGGCTTCATTTTATTTATTGTTTATCTCTTGTTTTAGTTTTTAACAAACATTCGAAAATAGTTAAATTGGGATGATGCAAATGACTGGCTTGAACATATCAAAGTTTTATGCTGCAAATTGGTAGGTTTCCATTAATTAGGCTTTTCTTTGGCTCAAATTTGAATGCGGCTAAATGCCTAATCAATAGCTAAACCCTTTCAAGTCACATCTGGGGATTTACCGAGTTTATTCCAACTTAAGTTGCCTGCAAATTGGTGCTTCAACTCGAGAACGGCTGCTAGAATGCCAACAGGAAAATTTGCCCAACCCCAAAACTCCCAGAACTCTTGACTGCCAAGCGCCAAAAATTGTTTAGCATTTATCAGTCAAATATGCTTATCGGCAATATGAATATATGTATTTTATTTCTGTTTGGATGCGAATGGATGCTGTGGATGTCACAACATGAATGCAGAGATGGACTGAACAGACAGACCGACAGACAGACAGACGAACAGACATGGAGAGACGACAAATGCCATGAAATGTTCCCTATCAGCATGCACATAAATCAAACATTTCCAACAAACATATTTGCCGTTGACTACGAATAATAATAATCAAAAATGCCAGCTATATGGATATGCATATTTGAAAGCGCCCTCTATCCAGGATGGGGTGGTGGGTTGTGCATGCAACTGAAACTGAAGGAGATCAAATTTTGTACAGTGCGTTTTATTTTTTGTATCTGCGTGTAAAGTATATTTGTATTTAAAAAAAAACTCGTATATAATTGTATTTGTGAATTTGTATTTGACACAAGAACAACTAACACAGAAACAGACAACTGCACTTTTTTATACAAATTTAAACAGAGAAAACAAAAACATAAACTATAAACATAGAGGAAAAACTTAACCAAGACAAAAACAGAAACAAAAACAAAAACAAACAAAGCAAACAACTTGACCAAAAATACTCAAAAAGGCTCCTCGATCCCGCCCCGCCCCACACAAAAAAAAATGTGAGAAACGAAATGAAAACATGAGAAGCGAAACAAGCCAAACACAAACACACAACAATTTGCAAAAGCCATTAATTAATAACAATAAAACAATTATTGCAGCCAGCAAAATGGTAATCAAATTTATGGCATTAACATTAACGTGAAAAAATAACAAACGAAAATCGGAAAAAGAAAAAGGACAAACCTGAAAAGCAAACCAATTTTAATGCAATGAGCATAACATTGAAATACGAATATGGATGTTGTGATACGATTGACCATTGTATGTGTATGCCACTCATTAATGCATATAAACTTGTAGCCTGCATACCCACGCAGTCCTTGCCCTCAATTATTGTCTCGAATTCATTCAGTTTATTCGCCGTTTTTATTTTTCATGTCCATGGCTATTGGGATAATTGTGCATAATCAATTATTTTACCACATTTAACTGGACACGTCGTGTCCTGCGCGAAAAAAGCCAGTGAAAACCCTTCATTCACTTATTATTCCAATGGGTTATTCAATGATATAATATCCCTTTTTTTTTATTTGAACATCATATGCAGATTTGCGCCCTGTATCAAAGTGTCAGAGGGTATAGAATGGAGGCTAAAAGCATGAAATAAACGTTAATGGATATTTAAGGGCGAGCAAAAACAAGCATATTTCGCATATTTCATTCCATGGCAGTCTCATCAGAGCAATCGGAGAAATCGTTTTCGTTTCAATTATTCTGCTTAACCCGAAACGAGTCTTCAATATACCCGGATTATTTGCATAAAATGGCTTGACAAAAACGACAATAACATACAAGGCAGTGGTGTTTGGAAAAGGCAAGGAGCGATACGAATAACTGCTTGCAATTACTATGGTTACAAATGCATCCTTTACCAAATGTAACGATAATATCATTTTGTAGAACCAAAACCTACGAATATCTGTGTGTTGGCTATGCTTCAATGAAAACATATCTGAGCTTAAGATTGTCACTCTGAGATAAAATCACTCACCCGGCCCATCAAAACGCCTTCGCCCGAACCTCATTGGCTTCGATATCCACATCTATCAGTTGTCAGTTTTGAAATCAAATTTAATTTCAATTTTTTTGTGTTCATAGGTAAATACGAGATGATTGGCATGTCGCTGAAAACGTAATGTAATTGCAAACTGTGTGCATAAACATTTACTTACGCACCCCACCTTGTTTTTTGTTTTCGAGGCAAATTTGAAATTTGTACAGAATCCGACCGCAAAAGGAAAACAATGTTGAACCGCTAGTATACTTAAATCAATATTTATAAATAGTGAATGTGCTTAAAAATATTGCCTAGTAATGATTGTTAAAGCTTAAGGCAAAATTTACCACCCATTTCCACACTGACAGACACACACAAAACATGAATAAATGTAAATTACATAAATAAATCCATGAAAGCGGATACCTAGCAAGCGTAAACCATAAAATATTGGCAAACCATCGCAGCAGAAATAATATATATACATAAATCTATATATGAAACCAAAAACAAGAAATGTGATTTTTAAATAAAAAAAAAATTATGAAAATAAAACCTAAAAACGTGACGGTGCCTTTTTCACTCCCCTATCAATTAAGCTGCTAATGTATTTTCAATTAGGCAAGTGGCAGGACATAGAAGGTGCAACGGCAAGGGGCAATGCATTGGAGGCAAAGTTTGCCAACGAAATTGTCGGAAACTTTTTTGTGGCAAGCTGCAAATTTCGTTTGTCGTCGTCTTCGTGGTTTCTAAAAGGAAAAAATACAAAGTTGCAGACACATCTATGCCTCTGCGAAATCTTGGTTGCAAATTAACAAAGGGAGCAGCTGCTATGCAATTTTTGGTTGCATTTTGGCAGTGGTCCATCTAAGTACTTATCATTTTAATGATGCATCATGACAGTGAAATAAATGAAATGCAACTAGCATGGAATATATTGTTGGAATGCTAATTTTCCCCCTAATCCAAGAAGCGACTGCAATGCCTTATAGGCTATCTTTTCGTAACCATTTCTAGAGCACTAGAGTTAAACGTACGTCTTGAACAATTGCAATAGTATTTACTATTAAATATGATATTTAAAGACTTCTTTAAAGATATTATGTGGCTATAGAACATTTTAATACATTTTTCGCCGCCAAATGGGGTTAAATATTTTCTGAGAATTTAATGCAACACCCTGGCCCAGTGGCGACCCCTGGCGGCGGTCACTCGTTTCCGCCACAGTGACTGTTGTTGACATTGCCAAGGTTGTTGTTGCACGATGCTTGATGTCGCAGTTGCTGTGCTACCCCCTCCCCCCCGTAGACACGCTATACAAGCTGCATGTGTGGGTGTGGCACAAAGGAACCGCCAGAGTGCCATGGCCCACGCCCCTTGGAAAACCAGCATCCTTACATGGGAACAAGCTAGTATGTAAAAGTAGGCAACACACATGCTAGTCCTTTTTTTCGCAGCTACTACAATATTTTGCATTAATTAGAAAGTGGGCCATGTTCCAAAGTCCGTTAAGTGCTGCCAACTGCTAAGTGTGTGTGTGTGTGTGTGTTTGCGGTGAGCGGTACAAACAAAATGGCTGCCGCTGTACGCCATTCCTGTTGTTTGTCTGCGGAACCGTTAAATTAGGCTTAAAGCAACGGCAACACGAAAGGGGGCACGCCAGCCATTCCTGCATTGTTTTGCCAAATACTTTACGCAAATTGCCGGCGCACTCTCACGGCTGTTTGTTGTTTCTGCTAATTACGTAATTACATTGGCCAAGTCCGCTGTTATTGCAGCTGGATTTGCAATGCATTTCAAATTTGTACTTACACAAAATCCCAAGCAGGGCGCCTAATATAAAATATTCGCTACCTAGAGTAATCAAATTTCAATTACATATAATGCCTTGGGCCTGCCATCAAAAGGAATTTGTGCAATTCACGTCAAAATAATATTGCAACAATTTGTGCTAAAAACTCTGGTCAAAATCTATCACAAGTGTTTACGACTCGTTAACTAAACGATTTGTTATGCGAAATTCTATCTATGCTAACATGCAACAAATATTGCAGATGCTCTGCAGCAGCAGCAGCAGCAACCCAATGGCATTGTTGTTCTGCAAAAATATGAAACAAAATGGGAATTTGTGAAGCAGTCAACCTCTGGCCTCGTAGCATCAGGAGCTACAAACAGAAGCCATACCCAAACGCCCAGAGTTTACATTAAAAAAAATATTTGTAGAAATTATTGGAAACTTTACTATACGACCAAAAACTGTACTGCTTAATAGTTAAATCCAGCAATAGAACTTTTTTTTCATATATTTAAAAAATTAAAAATAAATCAATTTGTATGTGGATTTGCCACAAATGCCAAATATTTTTACAGTGCCCCTCCATCTTCATGGCTGGGAAAAATCTGGCCGGTTGGCCTGGGCATAAAACTAAAAGTTTACCAGGCATTTTATATACATATCTTTGTATAAATGTATATTGAAAGCATAATGGGAAAAAGAAAAACAAAAACAGAAAACAATTGGCTTTTATTGAAGTCAAATTTAATAAAGAAGTTTTCAATATGCTTTGGCTGGCAATATGTAAACAATCAACTTGGCTCCAAAAATCATAAATATTTTCATTACGGGAATGCAACACAAAGGCCAGAAACTTTCTTGACGCACTTGAGGGTGCTGGTCGTGGCCTAAGTGTCCTTGTTGTTGCATTTCCTATTGTTTCGAGTGCAGCTGCCAAAAATTTCCCCAATATGCGCTCTCAAAATATTTGTAGACATTTTTGTACAATTTGTGTTTCTATTTAAGGTCTTCGGTTACAATTGCTGACAGCAAGTTTGGTGTCAAGCGTTTTTCTGATGAATTTATTGGGCGTTGGCAAAAAGTATTGCCAACATTTAAATGTCAGAACAATCTGCCTTTGGTCAATAGCAAACCGCTTGCGCGGACAGTTGGAAAAAGGCGGAGATTAGGGACAAGAAATATTTTGGGCGGAAATGTAGGCAGGTGAAACCAGTAAATTGTACTTAATATTAGAACGCTCTTAAATCATTTCAGTAAGAACGATTATAGTCGAGTGTCTCGACTATACTATAGTTTCCGCCTGATTTATTTACTATAATAGCATTAAATTGTGGGGGCAACAAATTTTCGTTTTTTGTGTCTGTAGGTGTGTGTATAAAAAATTCGCGGCATGCTCATAACTAAAATATCTGGCAGCAAAATGAAAAAACAGTTGGACTCCCCACGAAGAGTTTAAAATATGGATCTTTGAATTCGGGTAAAATTGGCCTAGATATGGCAAATAGTTATTGAAGTGAACAGCCATAACTAGGTGAAGGAGTGCTCTAATCGCAAAAAGGGCTTTAATTCGTAATCACCCCAA
>JAJJHQ010003331.1:296418-443845 GCA_021223825.1 Drosophila ironensis | reverse complement strand
TAAAATATCTGGCAGCGAATTAAAAATAGTGATAGGAAAGAGTTTAAGATATGGATCCCTGAATTGGCAGAGATATGGCAAATAGTTATTGGAAAAACTTTCAGTACCTGCAGTGGTGCCGACTCCTATGCCCCCTATGTTTTAGAGTTCGGCGTGCGATTTCAGTCGTTTTTGTTGTCGTGGCAAAGTTTTAGCTCTATTTTGTCATGGTGCATCGACGCCTATTTATGAACTCACCAAGCTGTCGATGTGCAGCCCCTTGGCCCCCCGAACCTGCTGCCACTCGGATAATGTATCCGCAATGATATATGGACAGCTAATCTATCATGGCCTAAGCCACGTTACAATTTTATGGGTCAATTTGCGGATTGTGGCGGTATTGGAGTTTGTGTGTGCAACAGGTAGCTGGCCATCTAAATTGTTAGTACCTTTCAGGTGGGTTCGAGTATCTAGACGCCGCAGAGTTGGGGGAAATTATAAGTTGCTTCTCCCTGGTACCGATCTCCACCTAAGCCGCAAGGGGGATTTGGATTTATGTATGCCAGTGATGGGTTAGGGGTCGCCCACGCCAAAATTTAAACTAACCAAAGTACTTGGTTGCGTGCCGAGAACCTCAGAGTTAATTTCAGCAAATATGGATTCTTGCCGGTGGAGTAAAATTTGCAATAGGCTGGAAATCCATAGGTTACGTTGAGAAAGCCAAAATTTGGAGAATTGTTCTGTTTTGATTGCAGTGGGAATGCCCCAAATTGCTTTGCGGCTTCGGGTTTTTGCCAAAAATATTGTAGTTAAATCACTAGTTTACTCTAAAATAACGAAACAGCCGTCCAAAAGCCGGATGGCCATCACTGATCGCAGAGGCCCCGCCACTCTGCCGGCGTAGCAGTCGTCGCAGCCCCAAGGCGCCCCCGTTCCACTGCCGCCCCACTGCCAAGTGCGGGCTCTGCTCGAAGCTTTGCTTGGAGCTCTGCTGGTGTTCTGTCGGCGCTGGCGCAACCGTCGCCGCAGACGCAGACGCAGCCGCAGCCGCTCGACCCGGCTCTCGTTGAGCTGGCTCAGTTCGCTTTTGGCGCTGGGACGTGAAAGTCGCCGTCGCAGTTGCAGTTGCAGTCGCAGCCGCAATCGAAGCAGAAGAAGAAGCCGAACAAAGCGGCACGGGAAACTAAAAAGTATCTTTGTGGTGGCAAGAAATTTAAAAATCGCAGGCGCGCAACGGCCACTTCGCGTCACTTTTTTTTCGAGTGAGAAGAAAACGCAGTTTTGTGCAACATTTTTGTGAAATGGCGCCGCACTTGCGGGCAGACTAGCAGCGAGAACATATTCTTATATTTGAAAAGTGAAGCGAACAATAAAACAAATACAAATAAAGCTGCCAAAAAGTCAATAGCAATCACAGCGCACTGAAAACGGAGGACGAGGTAAGCATTTTTTCTAGTGTTTTTTCCGACAATCACTGTTTTTATAGCGTGATTTTAGCCAGATTTGTTTGATTTTTCCTTTTCATTTTGATTTTTAAATTCCATCTGAACGACAACGGCCCAAAACAAACGCAATAGGATACACACAAGGAAAGAGTGCGGGCAGTACTTTGAATGCTTTTTCGCACTGCGATCTATCCTCTTGTGTGGGGATCGGGATTGCGAATCCCAGTTTTGAATTTATTAATGGGTTCCCCAGGGAGGACTGTATCTACGAAATTAAAATTTTTTGCAGAGTGTGCCCATACTACAGCAAGGCAACAGGCAACAGACAACAGGCACCAGGGACCCGGGCACAACCTCATTAAAGTTGTCGCTGTTGTTGTCCTCATTTATGCGGACTCCAAGTCGAAGTCAAAGTCGGAGTCTCGGACTCTATGTTGGAGCTCAAAACAGTGAGCCCGTCCCGTCTTCGTGTTCGATTATTGAGCCGTTTTCGACTTTTTCCCAACCAACGATCCACCGTTGGTTGGGCATCCACCAATCCACCGATCCAAGCGAACCAGTTGCTGGCAAAAACACAAAAAAACTAAAAAGTAAAGTAAAAAGAATACAACACAAAAACACGCTCTGGTCAGCCAGCAGACTCTCTAGAAAATGCGATGCGGCATTTGAGTTCTTTCTTCATCTCGGCGGCTTTGTTTTCTCAATTTTGTGCTGATCGTAAAGCCCATAAAGTTCAGTAAAAGCAGCGCTTGTCGCCCATGTACTTGACCTATCCGAACTGGGGCCTCCAGGGGCTAAGCATAATGTAACAAACGAGTACTTCGTACTCAAAGTGTAATGGGCTGCCACTTGGGCAAGTTGCATTTGGGTTGGTTTTTCGGGGTTGGGCAGTTGAACTTGGCCCGAATATGTCACATTTCTCAATAACAACTACGGCTGAAATGACGTTAGGAATTTGGCTGAGCAACTAAAGGAAAATATCAGGCGAGGAAAGCTATTCAAAGTATGGATTTAAAATATACAAAATTAAGGTTGGACCATACAAAATCCATGCAACTTTAATTGAAAGTGTGCAGTTGTTAATATCTAAAGAAGTCTTTCTATCATTCTTTTAGAAATTTCGTTTCGATTTCGTAAGTAAATTCAAAAGGATGCAACTATTGTATTGCAGCAAAGAGAGCGCATGCACAAAGGATGCATTACACATACGCACTGTGGGCAGGTGATTTTTTGCAATTAGGGTTGCAAATTTAATAAGAAGGCTGCGTCGAGAAACACATTCACGTCTGATAATTTATGTAAAAATAACAAAATATACCTAGTTTAATAAGATTAGGATGATAGGGAATTGCGCCGGCACAAGTTGGTAAATATGTTATGTACGAGTATGTATAAATATTGTTTAATATACAAAGTAACATAAGGGGATGCCTTCATCAATCCAGCATACAGTTATGTATACATTGTATGTGCCTCTACGAGTACGAGTACAGTACAACAAAATTATTTTTATTACACTCAAGCAACTCTTGGTTGCCGCATCATTATCTCTGCGCGCTCGAAATTTAATTTCTGCCCCGGCCACAATTTGCCACATGATTATTTGTTGGGTTTGTTTCACTTTGCAGTGTTTGCTTTGTCTCTCGGGTCTTTTTGCGCTTTTTGTGACCCGGTCGGCCAAAAGGAGTTGGTGGAATTGAAAGTGCGCGCGCATGCGCAATTAAGGCCAAGTGCGCGCAAAAAATAAATCTGCGCGCGCAAAAAAAATTGGTATCTAAAAACCAAAAAGCTACCAAAAAGCGAACGAAAACTGGCAGGAAAAGAGTCAACGGAGGCTGAAGTGGAGCAGAGTGGTTTTAATTCACTTTTTCCTGGTTTTTGCCCACTTTTTCAGGGGGAGCGGCGGGAGAACCTGTGAGCTGGTGAAAATCCGCTGAGCGTACAGGTTGTAAGATTTATGATCACTCTGGATGCTGCCAATGTAGGTGAAGCTCAAGAGTGAAAGAGGGTAAGGTGATTGGACATCGACACTGTGAGAAATTGGCTTTGACGCCAATTGAGAGGGAGAGGGATTCAGAGGGATCCGGAGGATACTAATAAATCATTGCGAAGGGAGAGATACAAACTTGTGCCTCCCCACCGCCAATTAAGAAAATGTTCATGTTCATATATTGCGATCTTACAATCATATGCTGTTTGTTTGACATATTGATTGATTAGCAAAAACTGCTGAAGAAGTGGGTCAGTATGATTAATTCAACAAGAAATTAAATACATCGAGTTGAAATGAAATACTGTAGCAAACCTGAAAGCATGAGCTCGCCTATTGCATTAATTACAAGTGACTAGGAATTATTGATCTGCAGAGGGGAACTATATCAATCTTTGATCTAGAAAATACCGCCTTACTCATTCGTTAATCAGCTTACTCGCCCAATTTTCAAAGTGACATTTGGACAGGTTCAATTGGTACTGGTCCTACCTGACAATTAGTCAATTGTTTTTGCATTGCCTAGTTGCTAGAAATAATAGCCAGCAGCGCCATTAAATTTATAGGTACTCGTTTCCCAGGTAGTCTTCAGTGACGAGAGCCCAGCAGCCGCACCGCTGACATTTAACCAGGATTAGTAACACGTTGGAAGCGCACTGTGCCTTGACCTTTGCTTCATTGCCGCATAGAGAGCTTTGTTTGTGGAGGAGGGAGGCCTTTGGAGGCATTCAAGAGTCAGAAAATCGCCCCAGGAAACGGTAGTGGCTGATCTCAACACCCATCTTTTAGCTAGACTTCCGTTAGTTGGAAGCAGCATCTGGGAGATCTTCTGTAATTGCCCGCTTTGCTCAAACTGCACTCATTCATGCCACTCATCGGATTCGTAAACACTCATTAGACATTCATTAGGTTGTTTTCTAGCTCGCTGGCCCCTTATCGCATTTAATTACTCACTAGCCGCGGGACTTTCTCACCATTCATTTGTGCAATTCGAGTGGGTTCGTGTTTTTGCATTTCCCCCCCATCTTTCACCTCTTCTGGCTGAAAAGTAATGTTTTTCTGGCAGGGAAAGGTATAACAATTACCAGACAAGATAACTCATTAATAAACTTGCATGGCAATGAGTATTTTGCATATTTTTTGTAATCTTTGTTGCACTGTTACGATTTATGGGGAATAACTATGCATGAGACCTAAACGGCTTAAGTTTCAAATGAATGGAAACTGCTGTGGCTCTTTCTGCTGCTGTTACTGCTTATGCTCTGCTTCGTTGCTTTCTATAAATACAAAAACAAATAAAAATAAAGAAAAAAACGAAACACCCACAGATGAACATAAACAATCGAAAATCAAAAGCCGAAAAACAAAAACCCAAGACCATCCATCCATCCATCCATCCATCGATCCATCCATCTGAAGTGTCTCGAATGCGGGCAGCAAAAATCAAATTTGTATCTCGAGAAATAATGGTGAGCCAAAGAATGGTTATTTGGAGCTTTTTCTATATATAGCCAAAGAGAGCCATAGGCCGAATAGCCAATTGACCTTAAATTATTGCCATTGTGTTTGGGCCTACAGCGTTGGCGTAATGTTTTAAAATTCCTTAATACTCGTACACGGATTGTATTTGGGGAGGAAAATGTATTCATATTTGGCTTTTCTGCCACATTTGGCAGCCTATGCAAATCGAGTTTTAAATGTGGGCTTTTTTGTCTGCCGTTTTGGTTTTTCGGTCAATTAACCTGCGATATCCGGGCAATTACAAATGCAGAGCAGGCAGCCGCCAAAAGCAAATAGTGGTGCTACCAGCCACTTGCCACATGCAACATGCCACATACCACATGCAAGCTTTCACTGATCTGCGCATCGGTTTTGGACCTGGCTCTCAGATCCTAGCTCGGCGAGATCCCATAAAAACCAAGAAAATAAAAGAGCGTAAACGTGGGCGAACTTTCCCACGTCCACACTTTTGCAGAAGAATCGCCCCACAGAGAGAAATTTGTTGCACCACAAATCACAAGAAAAATGTTGTCTAGAGAGTTAACATGAAAATTTGATAGAAACCAAGTACGAGTATTTTTGTATGCCTAAAATTTTGTGTATACCATATTTTTTGGAGAACTACTAATGTTAGCAAGCACTGTCACGATGTGCCGGTTCCCACTCTGTTTCTGACCGTGTACTTAACCCTCGTCACGCTTCTTCGCTTTGCTGGATCTGCGAAAGAACGAGCCAGCTAACGAGTGGATACACAAATTTCTCAAGCGAGAAAAATCACAAAATATCAATAGATGTGGCTGCCGCGAGGAGAGATTGCCCAAGTCAGGCAGACCGGCGCAAAAAACATCCAAACGAAAAAGTCAAGAGAAAAATGTCGGAATTCCCTGGGGCTCGAATCTCGTGGCAAATTTTTAATGGGAACGGGAATGGGACCTGAGCTTTGGTCTCCGCCTACCGCCTCCCGGCTCCCGACTCCCGGCTCCCGACTCCCGTCTTTGCGATCGTCACAAGCTGAGCCTAGAACCGATCCGTTCCGATGGGATCCGAATGGGTGGAAATTATTAGGAATTACTGACGCGCCTAGATGCAAGTAATTGCTTGAGAATTGGCATTGGCCGCGAGGTACGGCAAGTGGGCACAGGGCCCCTAAAACTTGGGGACAAACAACATCCCAGAACCACAAAAATCTCAGTAAAAAACAAGCCCAGCCGGATACCGCGATTGCACTTTCCTCATAGAAATAAATATTTATATAGGTTACGTGATATGCGCCCCGTTTGTTTGGCCCGACAAATTTCCTGCTTATAAGCACGGCTCAAGGTCATTGCATACGAGTCCCCGCCCTCTTTTTCAGCCTGCCCCACCCCAAAGTCCGCACCTGCCCCCCATTTTTTGTGGACCACACCTTCGGGGCCAGTGGAAACAAAGGCTTTTAAAACGCTATTTGAAACGCTGCTGGTTTGGGGCTCTGACTATCCATTCGGCGGGGGAAATTCGAGGCGAACCAATTCGATGATCGATGTAATCGTTGTGATGTCACAGCCAAATGCACCGCTGACCTTTTGCAACCGATCGAAAGCGAATAAGCGAAGAGATCATTTCCCAATCGACAGAAAGAAAAACCTGAAATGCTCAGCCGTCTCACATGGATTGCGTCCGAAATTAAAATGAAAAACTCAACGCTCGGACGCCAAAATAAATAATCGGCGGTGAAGAAAAGAAAAGTTTCGGCTTTCGTCACGCTTATACAATTTTTCGTAATATCTGAGCCCAAAAGAAAACGCCAAAGCCGGAGCGAACGAACGCCAATCGAAAGCCGCGATTCCGTTTCCAGCTTCGATTGCAATTATCCATCGGCTGCTGTCTCGAAATGAATTCAATTAAAACTCACAATCGACAATAAATAACCGTCGCTTGGCGGCATTTTCACTTGCCGGACTTAGCATGCGAAAATACGAGTCCGAGTAAAAAATGCAAAACTGAGTACCGACCCGGCTGCGGGTAAACAAGTCACAGTGCTCTCGAACTGCGCGGAAATTGTGCGGGTGATTCATAGGCTTTGGCTGACAAGCGACTCCAAGTGCCTCTGCTTGCAGGGTATTTTCGAAAAGTCTCTCAAAGATCTTCCACTGGAATTTTCACCTACTCCGGCCGCCGCTTTTATCTGCCAGAGCGAATAAAGGGAATTGATTGTGAGGCACTACCTCGTCCATTCACGGCAAAACACTATCTTATCGACGGAGTCAGGGCGTTCAACTGGCCGGCCATCCATTACCCTGTTTTCGGTGCACACCCAACCAGTGTGCCATGGCACACACGTACTGCATACTCACATTTGGATACGACCGAGCCAAGGTGGTTTGCACTCGGTGGCGAGCGTGGGAAAAAGGCTAAAGGCATTGGCTAATCTCGCTCTGGCCAGTTTTAGGTTTTCAATTGGTTAGCGCAGTTCCTGCGAGGCAAATATTACTCATACGGCGCGGTGTCTCTTGGCTTTTGGCGCTTTATGGCCACCACACCAGCGTTCTCTAGGGTCAAAACACTCTGCACCGATCGATGCGGATCTCTGGCCCAAAGACTTTCATTCATAGAAACTTTCAAAAGCCAAAACAAAGCCGGAGCCAATAAAAACAGCATAAATAAAATAAGAAACACACATCCCCAAAAAGTGACCATCAAGAATTGGCTGGCGAAACAGGTTTTTTTCGGTTTTGTCAGCTTGGGGCTTTCGGTTTTTTGCTTTTCGGCCATATTTCTCCGCACCCTGGCAGAATACAATTTTTTCCGCAAATACATTTCGCAGATACACTTCGCAGACAATCTAACAGTTGGCTGCTAATGTGATTTGTGATTTGTGAATGTTTGGCGGCGGGCTGGAGGTTTCGCAAGCGCAACCAAAATACTAAAGTACTAGTAAATACGTCGGCAGCTTGGGAATCGCTGCTCCGGCGCGCTTGCCTGGCTTTGTTTGTGTCTAGGATTTCTAGTTGCAGCACTCGAGCGTTGCAGCATGGCCACGCCCCCGGGGCCCAGCCCGCGAAAACCCCATAAATCGCCGGCCATTTAACAAGCCCATAGATCCAAAGCAAAGCCACACAATCGTCGCACACTCGCAAGATACAAAGCTGCCGCCGCCGCCGCCATAGATACGTGGCTGCACTGCGAAAAAAGCAACCGAAGTGCAAGTCATACGTGTAGCCAAGTGCTGCTGAGAGACGAGACAAAGTTTTCTGCTTAACCGAAAGGCAGTTTCGGTTTTTTCCAGTGCTGCCAAACACACAATAACCTGCCGCCGATGAGCTTCAATGGCCAGCGATCGCTTGATTGACAGTTATCTAACCGTTTCCCGAGCTAATACAAGTATTTAACAGTTAGTCAGCGAGAGGCACTTGCATCGCCGCCATGGCCGCGAAGGAAATTCGATCAGGCATGAGATACCCCAGCCACGAGATACACTACTTATCGGGCAAATGATAAGTGGAGCAATGGAACCTGTTCTGGCACCGAGGCAAACAATACCCGTACAGCATATTCCGGGAAACAGGAAACCCGCAACAAACGAGAGAACTGCCTAATGTACGATATCATTATGCGGTCGGTCGGTCGGTCACAAGCCATTGGCTTACTTTGCTCAACATCACTTACCAGAAATGTAATTTCCATGTTTCCATGTTGGTTTTCCTCTGGTTTCCTTTCGCCTCATCCAAAGTTCCAGTGAATTACCAGCTGTTTACCGCCTAAAATAGAAATAAGAGGGCTTCAGTTCGATGACGATCCCTGTGGTAGGGCTTGCGAAGAGCCGTGGGCTGACCTTAACCTTAGCCCCGTTTTTGGGGGCTGATGGAAATCGGGGGGAAAACCTGTTGGCCGAGAACTGGTGGAAATTACGGGCCACAAAATATGGGTCGTGCGACAAGAAATGAAATGAGAAAGTGCCACAGCCAGTGCGACCGTTAGGAGCAACTTTTAGAAACGCAACTCTCTTGGGGCTTGGCTCGCAAATCGAAGACCGGCTAATACGGCCGCTTCTTGGCCATTTCCCCTGCCACTGGTCCCCCGAAAACTCTTGAACGACGTGCGAAAATGGGCCACAGAATGTGGGAAAAGTACCTGGCAACGATCTGGAAGCGGACAGCAAAAAGGTGCCCCCCCTGGAGAAGGAGCGCCGGAGAAGATCTCTGGTGACTGTCTACCGGGAAGAGTCGGAAGAAGAGCCAAGAGTAGGAGAACCAAACTCGATGCCAAAGTCGAAGCCGAATGGTGTGAAATCATTGGTGAATTACTTCACACGGTAGCAAACCACTGGTTACCCCTATGTTTAATCTTGGCTTAAGTGCAAATATTAATCAATGTTGGCTAATTCGAGAGCCTCAAATATAGCTTGTTTTTAGCCAAACAATGTCACCACAGTTGCCGAGGGGTTGTCCTAGAGCAAAACCATAAATTTGACAAATAGATCGGCTTATCGTTCCCTCTTAGGCGGAAAATTCAAATAATCCGGCGCGGCTCAATTTGGTCACATCATTAGCTGATAAATTGGACACCGACCACTAATTTATTCGCTTGCCTCTTTCGCCTTTTGTCTCATTAATTGGCTTGCATGTCCGGAGCCGAACCTGTCAATGAGGCAAGGTCGCCTCTTTTCGGTTCAGGTCTCGCTTTTGGGTGTTTGCTAATTCGGGTTTTTGCATCTGGCTTCTGCGCTTAGGAAGCCATTGTCGGACAGAGAGTGTTGGTCACTTCCGGTACAGGCGGAGGCCCCGCACTACGCAAAGAATATATATCGTTAGAACATAAGCTGCCCAGATAAACTCATAAATAGACGAACTATTTTAGTTACACACTTCAGGCGGCTTAGCCGTGTCGCTTAACTTTATTGCAACCCTTGTTGTTTTTCCTTTTTCCAGCTACACGCTCAGGATGTCGGCAGCCACGCACATGGCCCTGCCAGCTCACGCCGTTGTTCCTCCCCAGGGAACCCCAACGGAGGTGAGCACTTCCAGTGCCGGAGAACTGGTTTGCCCCAATCCAAACACCAGCGCGAAGCAAATTGCCGCGGGAAAACGCGGTCACAAACGCAGCGTTTCGCTAGAGAACAACGCCCCTCTGGCCCTGAGGAGCACGCCCCAACTGGGATCCCCTCTGCTCCACTTTCAGACCCATGGTCATGGCCTGGGCCATGGAACGGGCCACGGACTGCAGCCCTTTCACACCGGGACGCTCAAGTCCTCCCAGGAGCAGCGTCGCCTTAGCCAGAAGTTTGGAAGTTACAGCAACTTGGACGACGAGGCCGGCACCGGCGGAGGGAGCATAGTCAGGGGCATGCCACTGCGCAGCAAGTTCCAAAACATTCGCCAGATGTTCGAGCTGAGCCGCAACTGTGCAGGCAGCAGCAGCAGCGCTGCCGCAGGGGGGAGTGCGCCTGCCGGCGAGGAGGAGGCGCTGCAATCGCTGCCGGCGACACTGCCACAGAGGCGGACCACGCCCATCGCCGCAAGAAGTCGTCACGTGCAAGGCGAGGCGGAACAGGTGAGGCATTTGTATGGCATCTGTAGGGATCTGGATATATGCAGATTGCCAGATTAAACAATGGCGGTTTTTATTAATAAATTTCCATTGCGAATTCCCAGGCCAACGGCAACTTCCTGCGCCCGATTGCCTTTAAGCCGATTCCCTTTGAGCCCGACTATCGCATCGCCTGCCAGCAGCAACAGCAGCACCAGCAGCAGTTGCAGTTGCAGCAGCAGCAGCAGCAGCAGCAGTTACAACAGCAGTTGCAGCAGCCAAACCTGACTGGAGGCCAGTCGGCTGGCCAGGTGGCGGGGCAGACAGGAGAGCGGTACGGCTACGGGTCCACGCCCTCACTGGCCCCGTTGCCCGTCGCCTCTGCCACCCAGAAGTTCGGCAGTGAGTCCAGAGCGATGTGCAAAACGTTGGCAAACAATGACGAAGTATATTTGCAGGCACCACGGATTTGCGTCACCTAACCGCCCGGCGCCGCAACCCCCGCATTCTGCAGCGCTCTGGAAACGAGGACGCCCTGACCCTTGACCTCCTGGGTGGAGGAGGGGGAGCAGGAGGTCACGACAGACCCGACGGGGCCAGCAGGTTAGTTTGCCACACTCGACACCGTGCCACGGCCATTGCAAAAGCATACACTTTAATTGCCGATTTCGACAGCAAAAGCAGTGGCACCATGGTGGGCAGCAGCGACCTGACTCCCTCGCCCTCGGACTCGGGAATCTCCGAGCTGGAGGCGGCGCTGAAGGACCGCGACTCGGAGCTGTCCTACCTGCGGCAGGCGATGGAGCACAACGAGAAAGTAATTCTGCAGGTGCAGAAGGTTAGCCCGCAAGCAGCACTAATCCCGTTCCAATTTTTATATTCTTTTCGTGTATCCTGTGGCCAGGACAAGGAGGCGTACTGGGAGCACGAGAACCAGCGCCTCCGGCTCTTCTACGAGGGCCAGCAGCGCGAGGGCCAGCTGAAGGTGCGCAAGATGGAGCAGCTGCTGGGGCTGCAGCAGTTTCAGCTGAAGCAGCACAAGCTGCGATACTCGGAGCAGCTCGCGCGGATGCAGCAGCAGTTGGACCACGCGCACTCCACCTCCCAGCAGCTGCAGCAGCAAACGGACTCCCTGAGGACCCAGCTGGAGGACAGCGAGTGGCGGGTTTGCGAGCGGAACGGCGAGATTGCTCTGCTCAAAACGCAACTCAAGGAGGCGCATGTAAATATCGAGTCCCTTACGGACATTTTCCCTGTAACCATTTTGTCGTTTCGCAGCTGGAAATCAACATGAAGGATCAAGCGATTGTCAGTCTGAAGCACAGCAGCAGCAGCAACGCCAACAGCAATAGCCACAGCAACAGCAACAGCAACAGCAGCAGCAAAGGCAGGCACAACTGTGACACAACCCCAAGCCAAAGTCAACCAAAAAAGGAGGAAATGCACCAGCAAGACCAACCCGATGCCCAGCAATTGCAGAAGATTATCAGCCTGAAGGACCAGGTGATTGGGGCTCTCACCAATGAGCTGGCCAAGCTGCGAAAGGAGCTCTCCGACTTGGCGATTGCCCATGAATACGGAGAGGAGCCCTGTGGCCGCTACACGCGTTTGAAGCAGCAACTGGACAGCCTGAACGAGATTTGCCAGAAGACAAAGAAGTACACAGGGCCAGCAGCAGTAGCAGCGGCAGCAGCGCCACCAGCTACAACTCCCGCTCCCCCTCCTGCGGCTGCTGTCCAGGATCTGCCCAAGCTGGACGCTCTGGTGCATCGGCTGCAGCTCGGGCAGGATCAGCAGACGCTGAACACTCTTATTGAGGAGTCCACCACGTATGCGGAGGATATTGCGAAGCTGCGCCGGAAGCTGGACGATTTCCGGTTGAACCTCGAGCTGGAGAAGCGCCAGTGGAGCGCCGAAAAGGACAAGGTGCTAGGGTACCAGAAGCAGCTGCAAGCCCACTACATCCAGATGTACCAGAAACTGCGCTGCCTGGACTCCCAGGGATCTGCGATTGCAGTACCTGCTCCAAAGGCAGCAGGGTCTCCAGGGGAAAACTAGAAGATTAGCAAGGGAAAACAAGTGAAGTCGGTGAAGGTGTCACAGGTGCTGCTGTCGTCGCAGGGAAGAGGGTTACGCATAAAACGATACGATTTTTTCAAAAATGACCCACTTTACCCCTCGGCGGCTGCAAATAATACACGATTTTCGATATTGCTGAAAGAGCAACATCGCTTTAAAATATTTTTAAAGGTACGAATATTTAATTTTTGTTTTTAATATTTTACAAGTATATATATACACATATATGTATATCTTTTAATTTATTAAATGTAATTACACATGAGAAAAAACCGTTGTGATTCTGCATACGTAGCTGCAATCGTATGTATGTTGAATATATAATATATATATTTAAAGATATATGTATGTCTGTCGTTCCATTATGTATATGCAATTTAAAATAAAATTATAATAATGAAATAACAAGTGTTTATTACTTTTTATTAATGATGACAAGTGGTTAGAGCTTACTGTGCAGGATCTATAATTGGTAAATGACTCAGCTGGGCGCTCTTAATATAATATCGTATAGTATAATCGGTAGTTAAAAAATACAAAAAAAAAGGAAATTAAATATGCTATTCACATTTGATTAAATCGTATGTCTACTAAAAAAAAGCCTCCCAGGACCTCCTAGGTCCGCGGACTGTCAAAAAAAAACATGGTATAATAAAAAACAGGCACGCCAATGAAAACCAAGCAATGAAGTGGATCGATTTGTTCGGAAAGAATTTTCTGTGATTTTTAGGCAATATTCCAAAATATATGTTTATCTTTTGTTCGCTATTCGGTCTTTGGTTTTGATATTGTTTTTTCTCGAAACAAAACAAAATATGGTCACTTTTGAGCGGAATATATTAGTTTCGCAAAAATGAAATATTTCTTGTTTCCCCCAATGAATTGCTATCTAAATATGGTGATGTTAATCGAATGTATAAAATGTAATAACCTGCTTCGCTGGTCTCTTAAATGTTCATAAACAAAAGCAATAATTTCATTTTTATCAGCTTGTTTTCGAAAAAATGAACTATTTTCTGTTTACTTTTTGTTTATCAAAAATGAATGTTTCATTGGAAAAGTTTCCTTGATTATATTTAATATTTATCATAAAAATGGTCAGTAAAAACATAAATATATTAAACGGAATTCATCAACTTTCCTTGAGAAACCGAAAAATGTTGATTGTCTCTAAAGGAGAGTCTTCTTTTGCACGACTTCATTACAAATCCGTTTCCCTTAAGGACTCTCATTCCATCTTGGACAAACCGATCCTCTCCAACTTCAACATACACTCGCTAATACACACCCGCACACTCGCTTTCATTCACTTAGCCTAACTAATGCGTACCAGGATCTGCCGGGATCTGCCGAGAACTTTCAGCTCTAGGAGCACTCTTCCACGTAGGTGGCCGGAAAGATACCGACTTGATTGCGCAGAGCTCCCAGCCACCAGCCATCGTCCTGTTTTGCGCGCACCTCGATGATGTCGCCGGGACTTAGCTCCAGCTCATCGTAGAGCTTCGGCGTGTAGCTATACAGCGCCTTGCAGCGTCCGAGGATCTGGTTGGGACTTGAATTCGAATTCATGGCAGAATCCTTTTGCATATCATCAGCATTCTGGTAGAAGTGCTGCTGCTGGTGCTTTGCTGGCTGCTGCTTCACTAGCTCAGGTTCGTCCTCGTCCTGCGAGCTAAACTCATCAAAGTCCGAGTCCTGCTGGTTGGAGCCCCCATCCGCTTGGCCGCGATCACTGCCCCCCAAATGGTTGTGGTGCTGTTGCTGGTTGGACAGCGTTTTCGATTTCACAGAAGCTGCCACTGCAGCATTCGTCGTGGAGATGATCTTTGGCTGGCTGGTAGTGAAGTGCGTCTCGATGTTGCTCTTGCTGCGGTTGAAGGATTTCATCACCGAGTTGATGTCGGTGCAGGAGCCATTGCTGTTGATGGTGCTGTTGGTGGTGGCGGTATGATTGCTAATGTGCAGATGCGAGCAGTTATCCTCTGGCAGTTGATTCTCTGCATCGTGATCCTGCCCTGCGGTTACATCGGTTATATCGAGGGTGGACTGCTGCTGTTGCTGCGACGTGGCCTCGTTGTTCTTCATCCAGTTGGGCACCTTGAGGATGCTCTGCTGCAAGCCGGTGCGGTCTCGGGTTATCTGCGGAGTAAATGTTAATTAAATGCAATGAATTCGATTGATATACGAGTATTTGAGGGCAATTGATCTTTGTTTAGCTCTCTAGATGAAGCCCACCTGAATGTGCTGGGCCAGGGGATGCGTGGTCCTGGGCTTGTGGTCGAGCTCCAGAAGAGCAGAGTGTAACTTCAAGCGAGCCCCCTCCAAGTAGGTCAACATCGAGCGGATCTGTTGGGAGAAATGATAACGCATCGTTAGCAAATCCCACCGAATATACTTTATGACCGGGCAAGACTCACATGGTACAGCTTGTCGGTGATGTTCTGGTGGTCCTGGTGATTCAGCGACTGCGACAAGCCACGAAGGCCATCGCGGGATCGCCGCTCGCGCTCCAGATCGGTCTTAACCAGCTGAAGGAGCTTAATGAGGGCATGCTTGCGCCGCTCTCGATTCATCGCCAATGTGGTGTGCTCGCAGTAAAAGTCTGGCAGGAGCTGCTCACTGGGACCCTCCGAGTTTCTGCGAATTTGTCGCACCACCTGCATATCTTTGGCCACATTGCAGGCTTCCAGTTGGGGCTGCAGTCTGTGGCTCAGTCCGCCTAGGATTGGATTCATGTCGGAGATCAGGCGAGCGTACTGCTGCGCGAAGGTGTGCATGTTGCTCAAGCGCTGCTGCTCGCTGCTCTGCAGCTGCGCCGATCCTCGCAGGACCGCCATCTCCCAGTCGACGCGAGCTCGCTCGGCCCGGACACACAGGGTGTAGTATTCCACATCAGCCCGCTTCACTGCCTCCTCGGCTTTCTTGCGCTTGTTGTCCAACTTCACGCAGTCCTTCTCCGCCGACTTGAGCTCCTTTTCGGCAGCTTGCTTGTTGGGTCCTTGGTGGAGAAGGGCAATCGAGGGCGACTTCTGGATGCGCACATCCAGCATTGCGTCTTGCAGTTTCTCGTTCTCCCGGGCCGCAGTGTGGGAGGCCTTCTTGGCCTTAGCCTCGCTGGCCCGCCACTCGTTCAGCACCCTGGCCGCCTTGTCTACATTGCTTTCCACCTGAAATCAGAAATCGGAAACATATGATTCCAGAGGGAAGAAGATATTGCTATGCAGTTTGTCATACCGCCTTGCGCGCTTTGTGGTGCCCCTCGACCACACTCTTCAAGGGCTTCACCAGCTCATCCGTTAGGGAGGCCGCCAGCTGGCGGTGGATGTCACTGCGGCTCTCCATTTCGGTTGCTACTCCACGCCAGGCATCCGCGACGCTCCCAGGGATCTCCCTCCCTGCCTTGTTCAGTTTGTTGGCCAACTTCGATAATGACTTCGAGTAGATAAGCTCTGAGTCGGCTCTGTAAAAGAGATAAATAGATTATAAGCTTCACAATTCCTGGTGCTTTTTATGACCATTTGTTGTACTCACCTTTCCTGCAGGACGAAGATGAGTTCCTTGCTGAAGTCCCCCCCCTGCTTGACGTATCGCCGGAGCTCCTCGAAGCCATTCTGTCCCTGTGGAAGACATAACTTTTAATAAGTGAGCAGATAATACCCGAGAGAAGCCCACGTCCAGTATGCGACCCTAAGTTTGAAGCCCAGACCACCAGCACGACCCTAGTACCTCGTCCTTAAATCGCTTAGCGTACGGCGAGAGATCCTCCTCGCTGTTCCTGCGCGACATTGAGGAGTCCATGTCCGTGCGCTGGGTGACATCCTCGCAACTTTCAGTGACCTCTCGATGACTCCTTTCCGGCGACATTGAAGTCTGTCTGTGGCCGCCATCGGCTCCAATAGACTGATTTAGATTGCTGCGGGACTGGGCCAGACGCTTCAGTGGCGTCTGCTGGCGCACTGCCTCCTTGATCTTCGATCCCTCCTCCCCGAGCCAGTGCTTCATCTCATGCCAGCCTTTGCGCAGCTTCTCCTTATTGTGACTAAAATTGATGAGCGCCTGATTGCGATTCTTGAGCAACGTGATACGCCGCTCGCTCGGCTTCAGCTGGTCTCGATGGGTACAGTACTCCAGGTCGATTTCCCGGCTGAAGTCCTCGGTCTCATTGATTTGCCTCGACAGCTCCTGCAGCTCGTCGATGGACACGAACAGGTTCTGGGCATTTAAGCTCTGATAGCTCACCGACTTTAAATCAAAATCAAACTGACTGTCTTGGCTATCGTGACTGTCGTGGCTCTCGAGGCTGCCATGGCTGTCCAAGCTCTGGCGGGAGCTCTGGCGGGAGCGTTCCTCCAGCTTGAAGGAGTCCAGACTCTTAAAATGCGGCTGCTGGGCCAGGAAGCCCCCGTTCGGTACCGGCGACTTATCCGGCGCCGGCGACTTGTCGTTCTCCTTGGTATTGTCACTGGCAGCCAAGCTCAACTCGCTGGCTCCGTAAAGTTCGGGGAGCTCGGGAAGATTCAGGTCGATCATTTTGGCCGGCGCAGTCATGTTCATGTCGAGGGCCATGGAGCTGGACTTGTGCAGGAACACTTTCAGTTCGGTGCGATGGAGGTTCTGGACGGACTGCGACTGCATCGTCTGGCGTGCAATGCGGGGCCTGCGCATGGGAAAATCTGGAGGTGGCAGAGGAGGTGGCGCCTGGGCGGTATTAAAATCGGGTAGATCTTTCTCCCCCTCCGCTTTCTCCACCTGTCCCGTTTCTTTTTCCATGGGCAGGTGTTTGGGGGTCTCATAGCGGTCCTCATCCACCTCTACCTCCGGCTCAGTCTCCTTTTGCTTCACTATCTCCTGCTCGCCCTGCGCCTCTCTGTCCATTTCCTGCGGTGTGCTCCTAGCATCTACAAACTCATCCTCGTCCGAGCTCTTTGGGGTCAAGGTCCGCACAATGCTGGGGGTTTGGGCAATGCCACCGCCAATCTGCTTCAGACGCGCCTCCGTCACATCGAAGCGGTCCGTGTCCAGTGTGGTTGTGGAAATGAGCACGGGAGCCCCGATTTCCAGGCGGTGGTCCTCCGAGTGGCTTCCCGTCATGTTGTAGCTTCCAGTGTGCACCTTCCCGGGCAAATCTCCGCCAGCGCCGTCACCTCCTCCTCTCCCGTTCGCCGGCGGCCCAGTGTTCAGGTTCACGCTGCCCAGATGGCGGCGTCCCAACTTGTGGCCCAGTACCGAGTACCGTTTGATTCTGCCCAGGAATCCCTTGGCTCCGCTGTGGTTGTTGTTGTTGCAGTTATTGCTGCCATTGTTGTTGTTGTTTAGGTTCTCCGTCTGCGGCAGGTCGGCCAGGGCGGCACTTTCCTTGCCGCCCAGCTTAAATTTGTGCACCCGCAGGTGGTTCATCGTCGCTGGCTGCTCGGTTTGTTGTGGGAAAAAAGACACGCACACGGCATTACTTCACTGCACCGTTCGGCTCGGATTCGGGGGTCGCACCGGCCTCATGTGAGTGCGAGAGTGCAACGGGACGATACAACAGAACTGACACCAAAGACAACTCTTTCGGTCGGGAATCGACCTGAAAGTGACGCGTACGCAACCGGAAACGTTTTCGGATTCAATTTGTCTTGCGATCAGAAATCACTGGAGGCCTTCTCGATGGTAACCATCGAGCCCTGCCCAGAATGCAATACTAGATTGCATCATAGGGAATGCGTTCGCACAGGTGCAGGCCCGGTCGCCGACAAGCCGGACAACTGCGCCAGCATGAGCGGGAGAGCATGCAGACCGACCATCGAGATACCCGCCCAATACCCTGTAATCAGGTACTTAGGCGGCCAGAGGCGAAACAGCAAGGAGAGCATCGTCTCGGGGAGGGAGGAGCGCGTTGAGTGGGTCACGCTCTCCCAACCCCGACGCCCGACACTCTGTGCCCTGCGTTGTTGTTCTTGTGGCCCCGTCGTCCCCCGCCCACCGAACGCGCTCCCTTTCTGCTCCAGTTTTCGAGCGCAGGTAGAGATTACAAAACGGTTGGGCCCCTGCATTGGGGTGCATTGCAAGGCGACCCGGGGAGGGGGCGGGGAGCAGCCCGAAGGAGAAGGAAGACTCTGGAAAGCAGAAGCAAAGGCCAGTGAAGAAGGGTCGACGCACACAAATCGCTGCGTTGGCCGCCAGAGGCGCTCCCCCTCCTCTGTAGTCGCTGCTTCTGCTTGGATTCTTGTGTGCATTGCTTTGTGTTTGCCTTTCGGGGCGATCAAGTGTGTGCTCCCACACCGGTGGCCACAATTCTAGGACGCCATCGATTACTCAGCTGGGCTGCGAGCCATTCTCCCAGCCCAGACGACGCTCGACTTATAGTAAGTTGCTGCTAACGAGCATTCGCCGCTAGTCTCCCTCCGGCTGGACCTGCCTCCCCACCCATTCCGTGTGGCTAATTATATAAATCATTTGTTGATGAACTATTTACTTTCCAGTTGCACCAGACAATGTTCTCCCCAACGCCCCCCTAGGATGCAATGCAAGCAGCTCTTCTCTTCTAATTGCAAATGCGCACACAGCTCGGGGTTAACTCCGATTTCCGATGCAGCGGCTCTCGATGGTGCAAGCAAGAGCAGAGTGATGTAAGCGCACAATGCAAGCAGGTAGGCAGGCGAGCGAGCAGCAGGCATCTGGGCTGGCTGCCTGCGTTACACTTTCCGCGATTCAAGCAGCCGACGTGCGAAACCGTAGTAAGTAAGGCAATTTAATTACATTTGCACTTGTTTGTTGCTGCGGCTAATAGCATTTGCATCGAAGAACAAGACCGAGCAGGGACAGGGGCAGGGGCAGGGGCAGCACCCGAAGGGGCAGAACCCGATGCCAAAGATGCAGCAGCGCAAAAAGGGGCCATTGCTTGCGCACACACCACTCCGCGTCGTCTGCGGATAAGTCACGGCGTCCCCTCGCACGCCTCGCCGGTGGAGTGGATCAAGTGGAGTACAAGTGGAGAGTGTGTGACAAGTCAAAAGACAATTCAACTAATGAGCGGGCTTAGCTGAAAAGCCGGCAGGAAGCGGGGCAGAGCCGGCCAGCTGGATTTATTTCTGGTATTCCCACCCAGGCGTTCTCCTCTGCCTGCCACGGCAGGAGGCAGGAGGCTGGGGCTCTGGATAGGAACCTGCAATTATGGCCTGACTTCGGTTGCGCCGGCAACCTTGCAGCGCGCACAGGTTTCAAAGTCAAATAACATAAATTATGGGGCTCCGGCAGAGGGATGGACGGCTGGCTCACAAGGAGCCAGCCAGCCACAAAACGAAACCAATCCGAGTGCGCGAAGATAAACAACAGAGGCTCACGGGCAGGACCCACGGGCAGGCTCTATAAATAGTGTTGCAATTGCAGCCACCGACAATTGTGGGGCCCTTTCTATATCTTCTGGGTATCTGTATCTGCGGCAATTTATGATTAATAAAAGGAATTAATCACGCAAAGCGCCTAGCGAGCAGGCTTCTCCCGAGGATGCCACAAGGTCAGCTCAAGGCCGCCGGGGCAAGCGCCTTTCATTGCTTCTTGGCAGTACCATTCTCGGTCGTTTGGTTCTCTTTGAGAAGCTCATTCCGGGCCAAGCCGAGGATTTCACTAGCCAACTGCTCACTATTTTCACGCTATGATCGGACGCGATCAACTGACTTGTGTTCGAGCTTCGATCCTCTTTTTATAACCCTCAAACACGGACCGGGGGTTCCACTGGCAAAAAACATTCTGAGAGGCAGGCTGGAAATATCGCAACTGCCCGGATTTCAGCCACTCATTCGTTTTAGTACACAATTTTTCTGGCAGTGATCCGAGCATTTGTGTACGCAATACCTGGTACTAAACTTCCTTTGTGACACCTTATACACTGCTACCAGTAGTCGTACCCACCTGTGCAGGTATCGAACCCTATTCAAGTGAAGCATTGCCATTCCCAGTAAAGACAGAAATTGGAGAGGTCCCCGGTGGGCCGCCTGGTGAATAACCACCTGGAAGCTTATAATTTGGCTGGAAATAGGCGAAATTAGGGGCGGGAGGAGGGTGCCCACGCACAAGCAAATACAGTACTGTTCTGGGTTGTTATGCGACTATTTGCTTGGCACTAATCTCACCCAGCTCTGGACCTGCCAGTGGTTTATGAGGCAAATTTATCTCGCCTAATGTCTAAAACAATAAACAAAGCGTTGCCAAAAAGCAAGGGAGAACAGATCGGATATGTGTAGATGCTTTACACCTCGAATGCGATCGGTTGAATGCTTATTTCCAACAACCAAGAGTGTCTCGACTATAAATACCCGCTTTTTGATTTTCAGAGCATGGCTAAGCGGACGAACGGACCGGAAAGGGCTACATCGACTAGGCCATTGATGCTGATCAGGAGTTTATTTACTTCGTGGGGTCGAAATTTAATACACCCTTGTTTTTTATGGGAACCGGCTATAAAAATAGAGAACAAAAACAATGTAGATCCGCAGAGATACATATGTGTAGTGTACGAGTATACTTTATGTGAATATAAAACGAACTGAACCTCTTAGCCGGGGTCTGTTGTGTGTCGACGCTTTCTGTTTCACTTACGCAAATATTTTCACAACTTATCGCTGGATGTTGCGCCAAATGCGCAAGGTCTGAGACCCGAATGCAAAGTAATTCCCTTAATGAGCGTATTCGGTTTTCGCATTTTCGAGCTGTGGCTGGAACAGCAATCTGTTTGCTTTTCCCCGGGCCGCATTTCTCGAATGCCATTCAAATGGAGAAAGACCGACCGATACACTTGTGCTCAACACTTTTTCCGGCTTTATCTGCGATCGAACAGCGTACCGCCGATCACCTGACTCCGGGGGTAGGTCGCGTTCGGCGGGGTGTCGCTCAGACAACCGCGGAGCGAATGCAGATAGTCGTTGTATCTGCCAGATAAACGGATAACGATAAACGATAAGGAAGTCGGTGGTTTGGCGGTATCTTTGCGGTTTCTCCGGGCTCCGGTGCCAAGTAAGCGGCCCTTTTTTAAGGTGCTCAATCTCTGAAAAACGGCTTTGCATGAGTTGTGATTCACGAAAAGCCGTCCTTAGTCATGCACCTGTCCGAAACCAAATGTTCTTTGTACCAGTTAAGGTTTGATTCGCACTTATTGGGAATATTCCGGCTCGCTATCGGCCGGAGAACAATATCTGGTCTGAGTACTGTTCCCAAAGTTTTCCCAAATCCAAACAATTAACCCACGGGCTGGGCTTCAAGTTAATTGAAAACCCGCCCACAAATTAGAGGCCTGCCCCGAGCACTGCAACTCCAAAGAGTTCCTCCAACTGGCGTTCGCAGGCGGTTCATGTGGGCGTCAGGGGTTAACGCAATTGACCCGATTGGCGGGCTGGCCCGATCAATTTGCCTTAAATGTCATTGACATGCCCGCGGGCATGCAACGCTGCAGCAGGGCTGACGGCTTTTACGAGTAGTTCCCCATTTTCGGGGTCTCTTTCGCCGCCTCAATTCTTCTGTGGCCCGTTACACGGTTACACGGGGGCACTTCTCTCGCTCCTCTTAGCCCTGAGTGGGGCTGTCAATCTTGTTAGAAATGCGTTTGTTCTTCGAAGAAGACAGCGGATAGAAGAATCACCTTAGAAGAAGCGGCCCAGAAGCGGCCGAGAAGCGGCCGAGAAGCGGCTGCATTTATTTTTATTCGACATTCGGTCATTTTAGGCTTACCTATGTATGCCTGCTTTTTGTTTGTCTTCTGTCTTTGTGGCCGCTGTCTTTGTGTCTTTGGAATTTGTCAAGCTGCGTGCCTAATTAACTATAGAATTACAGTGGAGCCTCGCTGGCGAGGTTACAGCTAGAAACTTCTACATATGTATAAGCGAAGGCATCGCCAATTGCTAGCCCCCTAGCTGGCAATTAATTGGGAATTCCCGATGTGAAAACACATAGTATCTCACTTTTGGGAGATAGTTCGCGGGACGCAGGCTCCCCTGTATCTCGGAGTCCAACTCCTAACGGTGGATCAGTGTTCGATAATAGGACAATAAAGTTTCTGCCAAAGGTCTCGAACAATTGCTGGGCCATAAATAATTATGCTAATCGCGCAGTCTGAGCCCAAGAACTCGCCGTGAAAAGCGAACAATCGTGTAAAGATCGCACAGTATCTATAAATACACACAGATACACTGATACATAGGTACACTGGGATGTGTATCCGCGCCGACATGGGCTTTTTGATTTTATTGTCTTCTATATTTGGGAATCGTACAAATATAATTGGCACATTTTCAAATGTTTTCACTGTGTTTAGATTTTTGGAAGACGCGTCCGCTGCAGCCGAAAGTCGAACAGACTTGCGCCTGCGGTGGCGCATCCGACAGATGCGTATGTCATTTCGGGCAAACTTGAGCTAATTTTTGGAACATGCCCGACCTTGTTGGGCGGCAGATAGGCGACATGAAACGGTGCTTTGGATCGCTCTCCGCTTGCGTCACATTGGGTGTGCAGCGACCAATGCATTTTGCAGATGCAGGTGCACTGTAGGGGGCAGGGACTGTGGCGGTGTCTTTTCGACTCCAGATGGATTTCTGATCGCTAGGACTGTCACACGAAAACAATTCTCGGCCAATTTCAAATGAAATCAATCAAAAAAACCAACAAAAATCAACCATTTCACTGCATTTGTTGCTGTTGCCGTTTCTGTTGCTGTTACTTCGCACGTTTCGCACACTCGCACTCACGAACCGAACAAAAATAAAGGCAATTAGATACTTTTTTGTTTTCTGCGGTTATGCAAACAACACAAAAATATCTATGGCAGGGGCGCAAAAAATTCACCAAAATATATAAAATTGTAATTATGAGAGCGCGATGCTTGTTATTATTATTGCGGCGATTGTCGTTGCTGCGGCTGCTGCTGCTGCTGCTGCGACATTTACATTTACGCGCGACGGCGGCGTCAGTGTGGCAACTAAATTTAGAACAACGGCGTCGAGATGCGACGTCCCCAGCGCGCAGCGGCAGACTAATCGCAGCCGCTTTGCCGCTCTGTCGCTCTGCCGGGGTCTCTTCCAGAGCGGCGGCAGCGCAGCTCCCCCAATGGGGGCGCCATAGTGGCACGAAACAGCGAGATATCGTGTTCAGTGATCAGAGGTACGGATGGAGCGCATCCACTTTGGCATAACCAAATGTTCGCCACGGCTATTGCAAGTGTATAGGGTTTTCTTTTTTCATTATTATTATTGGTTGTAATTGGGTATATTCCCGCCCGCCATGTCTTACAATTTCAAGTTACTATTTGAGTGAATAAATTCACACTCGAATGAACTAGGGCTTACGGATACAGGATACTGCAAGTGTATATCGTATCTATAGGTACATATTTTTATGCATGCCACCCAGTTTCTGCTATATCAAGCTGTATAATTAAGTACTTGAGCAATCGATCAACAGACAAATGGGGTACCCCACATGTCCCAAGAATATGCAATGGCCCCAAAGTCGCAGCCCCGCATCCCACTGTGCCTATGATGGGGGGACAGAAAGAGAGTGGCGTGAAAAGATCGCCTAGCCGAGGCGGCGTGGAGAACAGACGCAGGAGCACCTGATCTTGCGTCTCTTTGGAGGCTGTTCCTTCAGCGACGCCGGCTCTTGTGTTGTTGTTGCCGCTCTTGGCCAACGCTGACAGCGCGTAGGCCAAATATTCGAGTGCGGCGTAGCTGTGACGTCGGCGCCTTACGGTACCAAGGCTTGCGTCTGCGCCTGCGCCTGCGCAGCATGCAAAGCGGTACCCGCTGATTGGCCCGCCAATGTACCGTTGCGCAGTGGGACTAATTGGCCAAACGGCAATCGATAACAAGTAAAACACAGTCACCGATAGCCCAAACCCGACCCCTGGACAATCTACGGCTCGCTATCTCCAAGACCCTTTTTAGGAATTTAAACTCGAAACATCACATTTCCGAAATACGGACGCCATCTCGCCTGCCCCACTGTGCACCGCCGACAGGGCGATACAATAAATTTAAGCAGCCAAATGCACGTGCTGAGTGGCACAAACGGCGACGGCCGCGAGTCTGCCGTTGACAGTACCGGTATTATGGTCTTCGGATGCCGGATCGTGGCTTGTTGCATAACCACAGCCAGGCAAACACTTGAAGAAACGCCCCGAGCTGTGCGATCTCTTCGTTCAAGGGGTACCCCCTTTGGGACGGGGGAATCTTGGGGATGTCCCCAGCAGGTGACTTCTTCCGAATGACCACCTGGCTTCGGGTGGCTCGGCAGTCTGACCTTTCCGGAGCGGGTGGATCCGACCCGTTGTTTCGAGTGCATCATAACCGTTCGCATGCGCATACCCAAGCGCTGTGCAGATTTATTATAATCGGAATCGGAATCGCTGGAAACCGTTCACACGAACGGCTGTTGCCGCGACTGCTGCTGCTGCTGCTGCACTTGCCGCTTGACCGACATTCGCCGGTGCAACCCGTGCAGCGGGTTTTTCGGTGGAAGCTTGCCCCAATCCAACGAAGTTGGGCTCCCCCGGCTTGGGTATTCAAATGAATCCTCGTGGTGACATTTATGAGCCGCCCGGCCGGCTAACTGAGCTACAACTTCAGAGGCTCGACGGCATCCAACCGGGTATTTACTCGTTCAAGACGAGCAAGGGCCTGGGAATATCTCGATTATCTCCTTTCCCTGTTCCCCTCTCAGCCACAATTAAACTCAAAATATTATAGAACATATCCACATAAAGTATATATATTCTTGATCAACATCAACAGCCGAATCGATATAGCCATTTCCGTTTGTCCGTCTGTCCGTCCGTCCGTCTGTATGTATGTATGAAAACCTCGTTCTCGCCAACGGACAGACCCTCTCCCCAACGGACAGACCCTTACGCCAACGGATAGACATGTATTCTTAGGCCTCTATCTGGCATTACAAATATTTTATTTCATCTTAAAAACTTAATAATCACTTTTCTGATTTCAAATCTTTCAATTAGGTTTGGAAAACCTCGCCAACGGGACTTTCAAGGACTGACCCTCTCGCCAACGGACAGACCCTCTCCCCAACGGACAGACCCTTACGCCAACGGATAGACATGTATTCTTAGGCCTCTATCTGGCATTACAAATATTTTCTTTCATCTTAAAATCTTAATAATAACTTTTCTGATTTCAAATCTTTCAATTAGGATTGGAAAACCTCGCCAACGGGACTTTCAAGGACTGACCCTCTCCCCAACGGACAGACCCTTACGCCAACGGATAGACATGTATTCTTAGGCCTCTATCTGGCATTTCAAATATTTTATTTCATCTTAAAAACTTAATAATCACTTTTCTAATTTCAAATCTTTCAATTAGGTTTGGAAAACCTCGCCAACGGGACTTTCAAGGACTGACCCTCTTGCCAACGGACAGACCCTCTCCCCAACGGACAGACCCTTACGCCAACGGATAGACATGTATTCTTAGGCCTCTATCTGGCATTACAAATATTTTCTTTCAACTTAAAAACTTAATAATCACTTTTCTAATTTCAAATCTTTCAATTAGGTTTGGAAAACCTCGCCAACGGGACTTTCAATGACTGACCCTCTCGCCAACGGACAGACCCTCTCCCCAACGGACAGACCCTTACGCCAACGGATAGAGCGTTCCTACTTGTTAAGCATACCACAGTACAACAATATGGTTTTCGTATTTAATACACTCTTCCAAAATCCTCTCTTAAGATTCTGAGATTCGGATCCAGTGACATTTCTCAAGTCATGTAAATCCTGATTGCGTGTTTTGATCATTTTCCAGCATATAAAATCCAAGCTGTGATGTCACGTTTATATTTAGTTATATTATAACTTATTTTATCACTATCCGAACACTCGCATAGATCGCTTATCATCCGCGTTGGGTGTAAGATTAACTGCGGTTGCGAGTACGAATCCTTACTAAAATGAACTTACTTAAGGTTGGTCTGGGTCAGGGTCTGGGTCTGGGTCTGAGCCTTGTTGTTCTAGGGAAACCAAAATAGTAGTGTTGGCGCTGCCTCCTATGCTTACCTGTGTGCGAGAAGAGATTTTCAATAAATAACATAAATTGGTAGGGGATTTAGTGACTTAGCGGCTGAATGGGGAGGAGCAGATTTTGAAAAGTTAGTTTTAGGGATTAGGCCGACACCTCAGAAGCGGAGAGACACGTTAGATTTGAAAATTTTAGATTTCTTGTTGTTCCAAAGCTCTTTATCCAATAACACCACCATTCGGTATGCTTCTCCGAAGGTCGAGCGAGGTTTCCCACCTTAGCCGGTCTTAGCACCGCCAGCCACAGACACTTAGTTTCAAAAGAAATTTGTACATGGACTTGCTAACAATTTTAAACATTTTAAACTGTGCGGTGGTTCCATTCCAATTTGATTGAATCCGCAAAAACTCGTTCCATTCGGGACTTCCTTGGTTCGTCAATTGATGTCACTTTTGTAAATATTTTCGGGTGATCTCCTGTGTTTTCGCGGGATGATCGCTTACTGCTTACTGGTTGGTTACTGGTTACAGGTTATTGGGTACTGGTTTTCGGTTAGCGCACAGCTTGCACTTGCCCGCCAAGTGTCCGCCGGCAAACGGGTTTGCCAATCGCAATCAATTAACACCGCAATTTGGGGGGTGGGGTGGGGTCTCATGGGGGTGGCAGGTGGATGGGTGAATGGGTGGCAAGGTGGCAAGGTGGCGGAGGGGCTGGGCAAACACATAGTAAATCTGAATTAGATGGCAACTCCCGATTGGATTGCTGTTCGGATGAGTTAGGCGCTCCAATGTAAACACAAAGACGGGGCTCTGTAGGGGGCTCTGATGGATTATGTTGTTGTCGTGGATCGTTGGATGGGATGCGGATGCGGATGCGGATCTGGTCGGATCGGATCGGCTTCTTACCTGAGCATTACCCATTAAAGCATCCACCGTCGCGGGCTGGAGCTCTAAGCAGACGGGAGCCGTGGGCGGGACCACCTCGTCCAAGTTCACGTAGATGGGCTGCTCCACGCTGGCGCTCTGACGTAGCTTCCTCCGCTCGTCCTGCGTCTGGCTCTCCGTCGCTGCCTCCCGCTTCTGCTGCTTCTTGAGGTGGCCGTTCAGGCTGATGGCCGACTTCGACTTGGCCCGTGCAAACCGAGCCGAGCAGCGCAGCGATTTCAGGACCCCGTATGAGCGCGCGTTCGCGAGCTTCTCCCGGACAACCGAAGGAGGAGAAAATTCAAGTTTATAGACAGAAAGGGGGGGAGCAAAGCGTGCCCGGGCGGAAAGTAAAGCCAAACTTACTTGCTAAACACTTAACAAATAGGAATACTCGTATGAACTAGCAGTGATGGGCCTGCAGTCGCGGTCAGAGCGTGGCAGCAGAATGTTAGCAAAAATCTATTATATGGGGCAGCAGATCAATTGTCATACTGTTACGGCAACTTTAAACTTTATGTTCTCAGGTACATAGATACAAGTAAGTGCACACATTCGTCGTTGGCTTGACCGCGGCTGTGCACACCTGAATGGGGGAAGCGGATGGGCTGGTTGGGGATGGGTTTCGGGTTTGGGCCTGTCCACTTTCTATTGACTACGTGACGGCATCCCATGAGCGACCACGAACTTCCAAACTCCGCCGAGCTGTGGCTCTGCCTACTTCCGGCAGCTCTACAAGTAGAGCCACCTGAACGATCCAAGGCGCGAGTGCAGCGCGCCTTGTTTTTCGCTGTGCTTTTATCTATATTTAGACACATGACCGCAGCGACCGCTGCCGAGTCAATGGCTGTAGATAAAACCGATGAAATAAGTAGCTGGTAATGACAGTAAATAAATTGTGCACTGCCGCAAAAAAGGCATCGATTGCTGGCCAATCGCAGTCATTGTTCCAGTGGGCCGCTATTCCTGATTTCCTCAAATCAATGGCTAAAACCCAGCACCCACTCATCGGCACTTAAAGCGAAAAGCCCATAAATCACTAATGCGTTGAGCAAGCTTGGCATGACAGATCGAATGCCTCTGCCTGGCGTGGCACTCATTTGCCGCAGTGCACCTACTGCGCACTTGCGCTGTCGCTGTTGGCACTGCCAAGTGGGTTCAATCGCGAAAGCAAATCACCGGCAATTGCTACACCAGCGTTGCGCATACGCCCCGTGTGCCATGTGGATGAAGTGGGCCAGCAGCTGGGCCAGAGCTGAAAAGCCGAACTGAAGTTGAAAAACTCGATTCTCGTCACCGATGCCGAAAGAAAGCTCGCATTTTCGCGTAGAACAAGTCGAACCAGTCATCAGTCAGTCAGTCGACGGTATGGCAGTCACACTGCGAGAAACTGTAGCTGGCGGTCCCAAAGTTGGGCAGTTTCTGGCAGTGCAGCAAATCGACGGGCAGCAATTAACTCAAGCACTACAGAGCTCCCCGTGGGAAGACCCTCGAAAAGCAAAACAAAGTCTACGATCTGAATCACAGCCAACGGCACCAGTGACTCAATGCGGAACCGAGTCCCTGGGTTGCCTTACCAGTTTCCGCCGCAAAATGCAGCACAAACTGAAATAGAGGGATGTAGTAGGTATGCCCGGCCCGGGGAAGGGATCACTGGGTAATGAGAACTGCCCGAGCTCGTAAAACCTAAACTAAACCAAACAAGAACCCGCAGAAGCGAGAGTTTCATATTCCGTTGCGCAAGCGGAGCGGGTTTCTTTTAATGGAGCCAGAGCGGAATCGTCCGAGGGAACCTGGCTTGAGCTGTGGCCTATTTTTGAAAGGCGGTACAGATACGCTGGAATCCCAGAAGCCGGCAAAAATCACGGCCATGTAACTGCTGGATCCGCCCTCGCATTTGATGCCCATCGAAATTCGCATTTCGTTACACGCTCCACGGCCCACTGACAATGCCCGAATTGCAAATAGAATTCAAGAATCCGAGCAGGAAACCTGGGAGCGGACGAGGCCAACACCCAACGGCCAACCCCACGCCCATCCACCCATCCACCCGTCCACCCGACCACCTTATGGCCAATTGTCAAGCGTCGGACATTCAAGTTCAGCGAACTGGCGTGTGGTCCGCAGCAGTGGCTCAAGGAGATCGGGGCCCAATCGACGGATTGGCCGGGTGATTGACGGCAATTAAGCATACGCACCGTCTGACAAAGGAGGTGGCTCGGCCCAAAAAGCAAGCCACGGCTGGTTTGCAGCTATCGGATTTCTTGGAAGGCGCAGCTGATTTCGCTTGGCCGTTCACCTCGACAGTGCAGCGAATGCATTCCCATGCACCTGATCGATCAACTCAATCGAGTGTTTAGTACTTTTCACAAAGGTTACAGCTCATCTCGGTATCGAACCCAATTGAATTCAATTAGCTTGCTTTTGTTTGTTAACTCTCAGCCTCGTGTGCGAGACAGCAATTACGGAATGCCATCGGAAAAGCATCCAAGGTTGCCCAGGCCGTGAGGCCTGGAAAATGAGTGTCCCAAGCCAATAGTGTTTTAATGCCCTGCTCTACCTGCTCTTCTTTTGGCAACCTGTTGTTTTGGCTGACTAATTTAAGTGTTAGCTTCGCGCACAAAGCGAATGATATGACTTATCGATCGGTGCTTTGTGAGTTTCCCTATCGAGCTCATTTTGCCACGGAATTGCGGCAAGAAAAATCGCAGGCATGAAGTTCTTAGCGTGTTTTTGGCCGATGTAGGTCAGTGTCGCTTGGGTGACTAGCCCTGGATGACAAATATTTGTGAATACTCGTAGTATGTACATGGTAGCACAATTGTTTGTCTACCGCGGCACTAACAACAATCGAAGGCATTCAGCGGGCTAGGTAAAACATTCGAGAATCGGGAAGAGGCTTGCAAAATCGGATGGACGATAATTGTGGGGAATGCGAACGTTAATGGCACCACACACGAGTGTGACTGAAGCGCGGGTTGAGTCAACTAATTACACCCGAACCGCAAACAGACCAAATTGGCCATAAAGAAAGTTTGTGCCTCGAAAAGCGATCAACCGAGGGAAATAGCAACCCACGCAGGCCAAAATATTCTCCAAAATGCTGCGGAATATGCCTGGAAAAACTAAAAAAACTAGCATTTTTCTTGCCACCCGTAGACCCATCGATATCGAGGCTATGCCGGGGAAACACTTGAGAATTCGGATTGTGGAGCGGAGAAAGGGAGACACTTGGCTAGTCTCCATTGAACCATTTGAATACTGTTGAACACTTTCCAACCGGCGCGAAACGAGAACGGCTCGGTTCTTTCCTCCAGCTTTCTGAGCCCCATTGTTGGCTCCGCTTTGTATCCGAGCGATACACTTGTCGCCGCTGGATCTATCGAGGCCAGAGCCCGGGTCTCAGCCAGCACGTTTTTGTTACCAATCTGCTGTTTGTTTTGCTATTCGTTTCTCGTCTTCGAGGCTTTTCTTTGGCTTCTCGAGGCGGCCGCATGGGGCTGAAAATCAATTACCGCTAATGCTGCTCCATATACCTAAATGTACTTATGCGCCGCGTGCAGCATTGAACGTGACTCGGCGGGAACATGGCAGAGCCCATGCTCTTCACCGAAAGCCAAGTCCAAGCCGAAACTGAAGGTCAATCGCTGCTGCGGCTGCTGCTGCTGTTGCTGTTGCGGCGGGCGACAGAAGCCACCCAAGGAAATGTGGCCCAGAGTGCAGATCGGCAACAACGCTCTGGTTGTTATTAAAACTATCTTTCGGCACAGCCCGCCCGGTTGGTACATATCTCCGCCGTCGCTTTACGATCTCTGCCATATTTCTCGCGCCGCTGGCTCGGCTCTTTTTGTTGTTATTAAATCTGTCGCATCGCCAGAAAGCAGAAGCAAATAAAGCGCGAAAAAGTAATAACATGTCGGGGTAATGGCTAATGCCGCTGCGATCCATTTTAGCGACTTTCACTGTTTAATTGTCGCAAAATTTCATCTGCAGCCGCAGCTAGCGAAGGTTGCACGGGCGCGTATCTGTATCCGTCCGTGTTGGCGCGGATACTTGGCACTGTGTCTCCGGCCTGCCCGGCACTTACATAAGTGAGCTGGCAGGGAAGTTGTTGGCACTTTATCACCGGCAATGAAAGCGTTTGTTTGTGTCTGTTTGGTTGGCTTTCGCCGGACACTTTAATTCTGGTTCATTAGTTGCAGGTGCCAATTGGGGTGCAATTTGTTCTTTTGGAACAGCACTCACTGCCGAAATCGAATAATACCGTCTTACTAATGCCTTTGGTTAACTTCCCTTACTCACCATCATTGAAATGAAAGGCAAAGAGACGGAAACAACCCCAAGAGGCGATTGTTTTCACGGCAAATTGGGCAGCCATTAAATTGCATATGATCACGGACAGATACTTTTTTCCTCCTTTTGAAATTTTCGAGCGCGCTTTTCCTTCCGTGAGCCTCATTTGAATGGGGTTCGCAGGCCCGCTCTTTCTTTTGCGCAGTGTTTTCTGCTCGGTTTCTTTTCTCTTCATTTTTTGCGAAACGAGTCTTTGGGTAATTAAAAGTTCATTGTCGTCGGCGGCCTCCAACTTGTTGTGGAAATTGTTTTGCAATGTCTGCCCAAAAAGCGTCAGACGCAGCAGCCCCAGCAGCCCCAGCAGTCCCAGCAGCCGCTTCCATAGGAAACCAAAAACCGCGCTCAACTTGCCCAGCGCCTTCTTGTCTTTTTCTCCATATTTTGCGCCGAGAAATTTTCCCACATGGAAAACGATGACAAAATCTGCAGGAGGCATAAACCATCGCCATCTCCATCGGCATTGCCGTCGTCATCGCCATCGCCATCGCCATCGCCAAAGCCATCGCCGGCGCTGCCGTCGTCATGGCCATTGAGTGAAAGTTGGCTGATGACCAATGTGGCCAAGTGGTTTTCCTCCTCCGTTTTTGTGTGGGGGCCATGGCCAATGCCCTAACGACAGTTTGCCGTAATTGAACTTGATCCCGAGGAGGGAAGAGCGAGGAAAACCAGGAAGCAGGCTCCCCCAGACCTGGGCCTGCACCTGCGCATCTTTGGCCAAAACTGAAAGCCGATGCCCACTCCCACTCCCCCTCCCAGCCCCAGCCGCAGTCGCAGTCCCAATCCCAATCCCAGCCAGAAGAAGATAATCGTTAAAATGCGACGTCAGTCACGACATTTGCGCAATCGGTTTGGGCCAGGCCAACTGGTTTTTGTTTGTATTTTCGTCTTTTCCTCAGTAAATTCATATCGCCTTATTCATTTGCTCTTTCTGTTTGGGTGGGGAGTGCAAGTGGGAGTGGGAGTGGGAGTCAGCCGAAGACCTTATCGCAGGCGTCAAAGCGCTGGCGCATTTTAATGGATCATAATGCGATTACAGCGGCGATAACGCGCTACAGTCAGCAAAATCTTGCAAATACCTAATTTGAATGTTTTGGCAATTCTCGCTCCAGAATAATTCAAATGCTTTTGCTGCCCAGGATCGGGGATGCGTTTCCGAGGCTATTTTTGCAGGGATATTATCAAAAACCATTCAAGAAGTCCGGACACCGAGCAGCCCAATCGAAAATTGTTTGCTTTAGAAGTTAAGGGCAACCGTCCGGCATTCGTTAGCATTTTACGGGCCCGTTCCTTAGCCAAAGAGATCTTCGAGAAGAAGCGCCCTCGATGGAACCGATATCTCGTCTCGCGGTTTTGTCACAGATTTCAGCGATTGACCCCAGCCGTTTTAGGTTTGCATCGCTTTAATTTATTCACAAACTGTTCGACTTTCGTCGCGGCATTTCCATTTGGAAAACATTTAAATAAATGCGAACATCGAGGCGGCTGCAAGATTAGCTCAGAAATTTATTTAGGCTGCTTCGGCTCCAGCGACCTCGACCCCGTGTAGCTAGTAGCTACCTTTTTTCGTGTCGATGCGATAAGGCAAAGTTTTCGCAATGCAGCCCCGAAGCCGTCAAAATTCTCAGTCCCAAGTCAGTTGCCGATCGACATATTGCCTGCACTCTGAGAAATTCCAAATCAGTCTAGATTCTCGAAAAGTTTCATATTTTGAGACGCCCCATGGCTGCTTGTTGGGCCCTTCAATTTCGTCAAAAATGAGATGAGTGCCATGTCTTGGAAAAGTAAGCGAGTTCTGGCTGTAGAGCTCCTGCCGGTTTTCGGGGACTATCCTTGGAAACCCACCCCCTTTTGCTGGCAGTGTATCCCCTATCAGTGGAGCGGACTGGGCGAGTTGTGAAAATTGAAAAATCGGGTCATTTCGCGAGATGCAAGGGGCCAATTGGCCAATCGGGTTACAGATGGCAACACAGGTTAATTAACGATTTGACCAATTAACTTGGAGGAGGGGATGATAGACGTGGGACGGGAGACGGGAACGGGGACGGGGACGGGAGCGGGGGCTGGGACGGGGACGGGGACGAGGAGATCTGTCAAAGATTGTGCAAAATGCGTTAAAATGGCAACAGCCCCGCAACAGCTAGAGCGAGTGGATAGAGTGCGTGAGTATCTGATAGATACGTTTACAGTGCAGCGGTGGTTAGTCGGTAATTAGTGCCAAGATTTGGTTTTATATGTGCATTTGTTGGTTGTGTTTTGGAGACCGAACCGCACTGAACTCGATCGCAACTCACCCATGAATTATCGCGGAATTGTGACATATTTCGCAGCGAAATGACCACGAGATACCCGCAATCTACGGTAATGATGCAGCTGGACAATGATGGCTGTTCGATTTGGTAGCTTATGTTTAGTACGCGCACATAGACTTGTTTCTCTGCGATCTGGTTGCAAAGCAGACGTCCACTCAAAGCGGGCCGCACACTTTTCGCAGCACTGTTTTTTGCTTTCAATTTCGGATTTCGGCCTTTTCCTTCGCGAAACTCAGTTTTTATGGCGGCTTTTTGTTTTTGTTAATTTATCTAACCAATTTGTTAGCTAAGCTGGACCAGACAAGCACAAGCACATGCACAACACAAACTAGGCGGTTAAGCGGAACGCATAAAGATACTTTTGCCTTCAGATACTTTTGTATCTGTTTGCGATGTTTTCGTGTGCTTTCTGAGGCGTAACTGCGCTATTACGTGCGACAACTGTAACACTCGCCACCGCAGCCAGATACGTTTCGCAGGCGCAGATACTGCGACTGGTGCTGGATACTGGGTACTGGGTACTGGGCCCGGGCTAGGGGCACTTCAGATGCTAGGCTTCGAGGCAGTAGCCAGCCACTCATTACATTTGCAAAACAAAACAATGGCACTGAAAACAAAAGCGTGGGGATCGCGAAGTTGGTAGCAGCGAGAGGTCGAAACACCTACGAAGTTCGAAACCGAACCGATCGCTTTGAGTTTGCGCCGCTGACTGAATGCGCCAGTGTGTCTGAATCTGAATCTAGCTTTCGTATCTGCCGCCGAGCAGCTACCGCTCCCGCTCCCGCTCGGCGCACTACAAGCTCTCCAAAAGCCGCTCGCCGGCTGCCCACCGCTTTCTAAACGCTCACAACTCACCGGCTGCCGCTCTCCGATCTCCTCTGCCGAGTGAGTACTGTCTCTTACAGTGGGCCTGACAACTTTTCAGAGCCCAAGGTGCGCGAAATTCAAACGTTACTAGCAAACTGATGCGGCCCGTACCTGGTCCCTGCCTTTTATTTGTTAGTTTAGGACTCCTGTCCATCGGGTGCCTGGCGAAGGGCTCCGAATGCTTCGGGCTGCGGCCTTGATTTGTAATCCCCCCGGCGAAGCAAGCTTTTGGGCGATGCATCAACACTTTCTAGGCGTTTCCTTGCCGCGCTGATGACCCACAAAAAGCGCAGAACAAAACAAAGGCTCTAAATTTAGAAACAATTTATTCAGCTTGATCGAAAACGTCGCCCGGCATTTGATGCCCGCTAATTTTGTACTCGTTCGGAGGTCAATAGAGATAGATAAAAAAAAAAAAACAGGGTATGCTGTAGTCTTTTTCGTTGGCTCGTCGCTGGGAACACACTCTGGGATCGTTGCAGAGGCCACGAAGCATCCGTTCCACGAAGTTTGCAGGTTCATGGACGGCAAGCGGGTCCCAAAGGATCGCCAGTGCAGCGACTGGGCCTAGTTGCTCTCCGCCAGGGCGGCCATCCTCTCCCGCTCCTTGAGCAGGCGCTCCCTGCTGTCCTGCGGGTTCAGCAGCACCTTCACCAGGTGCTCCACTGTCGGCCGCTCTGCGGTGCAGTAGACGCGCAGCCCGAGGGCCTCCAGGGCTCGCCGCGTGCTCGGCCCGATGGCCACCAGCTTCCACCGGTCCATCGAGAGCTCCCTCCTGCGGAAGTGCTCGTGGGCGCAGTTGACGCCGGAGGGCGAGAAGAAGGCGAGGAACTCCAGCGAGTCCCCGTGCACCTCCATGGCCCGCTCGATGTTCTCGGACAGCTGCGGGTGGCCGAGCGTGTTGTACACCTCGCAGGCGTCCAGCGAGAAGCCGTTCTCGGCCAGCTTGGAGAGCAGGGTGTCCGTGGCCAGGTTGCCGCAGGGGAGCAGCAGGGGCAGGTCCCGCGACCCGTCGAACGTCTCCACAATGAAGTCGCCCAGGGCCCGGGCGTTGCCCGTCTGCTTGCCGTGGGTGAAGAGCTGGTCGAGCGTGGTCAGCGCCAGGTTGTGGGTCACCTCGCCCACCGCGTAGTTGTGCAACAGCTTCCACCCGCCCGGCAGCTCCCGCCCCTCCAGGCTCTCGGCCACCGCTTCGACGCAGCGCGGCGAGGTGAACACGATGCCGGCGTACTTGTCCGGCGTCTGCAGCCGCTGCCGCAGCTCCGGCAGACCCTTGAAGCCGAAGCTCAGCGTCGGCACGAACACCGGACGGAAGGCGTGCTGCTCCAGCGTCTCCGCGTACAGCTCGTCCGTCTCCGAGCCCGATTTGAAGATGATCACCGTCCGCTGTCGACTGCTCATTTTGATGTGTTCGCTGCTGTTGCTGTTGCTGCTGCTGGTGCTGATGCTGATGCAGGTGGTGCTGCTTCCGCCGCCCAAAATACACACTGGTCCCAGCTTCAGGAGCGCCAAAGTATTTTTACTTTCGCCGCTAATTACTGTCCGAGAGCAGCTCGTGGGGGGCTAATTTTGTCATTTTGCTTGCACTTTCCGGCGATCGGCCGCCTTCGGGTCAGCTGTTCGGGGGCCTATCGATGACGCTGGACGATATCTTGCTATCGATGAATGTGGCCAACCGCCTTGGCTCATTTGAAATGTTTTTTTTTTTTATTTATTTATTAACTATAAGAGGTAGCTTACAAAACCTGGTTGGGTTTATGTTTTTGGATGGGATCTGTTCAACTTGGCTTAAAACAGTAAACAACAGCGAGCATATCGATATTAATACCCTGTTCCCAGGGTCTTTCTGTTTTTCCCTCGAAATCAGGGGATTTCCCGAGCCAGAAGAAAAACGCAGCTTACTAGTCGAACAGTTTTCTTTATTTAAGAACAACAAACTAAACAACATTCGTTCAATGAATTGGGCTTACAATCACATCGTAGGGACCATTGTGAAAATAGGCGTATTTCCAGAGATAGTTGGTGGTTGTCTTTTTGTTTTTTAAATTACTACTGAACACATGAGCCTCTTCTGTCCCTAAACCTACCGTATAAACACAAGATTTGTCGAGCCTGAACCGTCGCTTAAATGCAGTCAATGTTCTGTTGCCGTGTTGCTGTGTTGCAGTGTTGCAGGGTTGCAGTGTTGCGCTGTTGCAGTGCTGCAGAGTTGTAGTTGTTGCAGGGGTGTCGTGTGATGTTGTCCAGACCTTGGGCTGCGAGATGGCGGATCCTGTCCAACCGCCCAAACATCTGGCTCACTGGCGTTTGAGTTGCAACGCTTTTTCAAAGTTAAACTAAATATAAACGATCCGGGTCGGCGAAAACGAATCAAAAGTGAACAATTTGATCGCCGGCTGTTTGGAGCTTTCCCACGCTTGACGGTTGTACGACGCCCCGGCCTACACTTTGCGGTGCACCGAGCCGCTGGTGGCGAGCCACTTCCTGAGGAGATCGCCCGGCTGGATGGTAGGGTGTTGCGGGGCCTTCTGCGCGGGGTTCTGCAGGGGCTGCAATGTCTGTTGCTGATGCAGCGGCTGCTGCGTTGGCAAGTTGATGCTCCTTGTGCTGTAGAACTGACTGTTCGCCGGGCTCATCGGGGGGGTTCCCAGGGACGGCACCGCCAGGTTCGCATGGTTCACGCCCGACCCCTCCGGCCACCATCCGCCGTCGCTCGCTGCTCCCCACGGCTGTTGCTGTTGATGCTGCTGCTGAGGATAATGATGCTGCTGCTGCTGCTGCTGAGGATAGTGCAGCTGCTGCTGCTGCTGAGATTCAAAGCCAGAGGATTGCGAGGAAGTGCGCGAGAGATAGGGTTGCTCCTTCTCCTCGTACTGGCGCATCAAGTGGGCGGTTCCCAGGTTCTGGTTCATTGACTGGCTGGCAGCCACCCAGGCACAGACGTCGCCACCGACTCCGGTGTTCCGGTTACCCACCAAACGCGAAGGCGTCAACAGGTTCTGGGTGGAGCGCGCGTAAGCCCGAGTCTGGCCGAAAGTGCTGTGCCCGGAGGAGCGGTACCACGGCTCCACTTGCTTTGCCGGCATCGCTACCGACTCCGACTGTAGCTGCTGCTGGTGCTGTTGCGGGAAGCTCGGAGCCGCCCTAAGCAGGCGGTTCGATACATGCAACGAGTCCAAAGAGAGCACGGAAGCCGGGGCTGGGGGCATGCCCCGCGGTGACATTGCCGGAGAAGCGACCGAGGGCGGCATGGGAGTCATGCAGCCGGAGGGCGTGAGATGCGAGAGATTGCTGCTGTTGTTGTTGACCCTGGCGGGGCTGCCACATCCGCTCAGTTGCTGGCTCAGCATGCTCAGGGTTTCCTCGTCGGAGATGCACTCGTCGGCGCACAGGCGGTGGAAGCTATCGCCGGCGCTCTCGTCGAAGTTGCTTTGGCTGAGGGGATTGGAGCGGTCCGTGAGCAGCAGCAGGCAGGTGACGACGCTGCCCAGCAGGAAGAGCGAGAAGCCGCCGAAGTCCGTCCACTTGCCGTAAGCACTCCATAGCAGCAGAATCACCGTGTAGCGGGTGAACTTGAGGCCGTCGCTGATCTTGTACAGAAAGCTGAGCAGCAGCATGGCGTATGGATACATGTTGGTGTAGCACGTGGCCAGGGTGGCCTGCTGCACTTGCGGCAGGCTCAGGCCGATCGAGTAGAGAACCAGCTTGCCAAAGGTCCTGCCATACATCAGCATCTTGTCGACGGTGCTGCTCCTGTCCAGGCCGTGGGACACCAGCTCGACCATCACCCTGATCAAGGCCAGGAAGTGGGAGTAGGCGTGGAAGAGCGCGGTGCCGAGCACGTAGCCGAAGAGCTCCTCGAACTGCTCGGCGGTGACCACCGGCAGGCAGCAGAACAGGAAGACGATGTTGGCCAAGGTGAGCAGCTTCATGACCAGACGGTAGTTGCGTAGTCTGCGCAGCCGCTGTGCGGTGGCCAGGCGGTGGAAGTGCGGCTCCTTCAGCAGCGCCGCGCCCTTCATAAGGAAGTTGAGGAACTTTGAGCCCAGCACCATCTTCTTCTTCTCGTGCAGCACCTTGTTGACGTGCCGCTCGCAGCTGCTGCACAGCCGGAACTGCTCCTCTAGTTGCTTGCTAAAAGGCGGGGGAGCGTCAGACACTGGCCTCCTCCCAGCGGGATCCCCCGGCAGACTCACCTGTAGACCTTGAGCTCCTGGTCGAAGCGCGACTCGTTGAGGGGCTCGAACTGGGCCAGCTTCTCGACCTTCAGGCGCTGCGACTCGTTGCAGTTGTCGCAGAGGCCGTTGGCGAGCGAGGGGACCGGCGCGTCGGCGTAGTAGTAGTTGTAGCCGGTGCCGGTGCCGGGGCTGCCCCGCGGGTGGCTCTTCTCCGAGTGCTGGCTGGTGTCGCGCTGCGCGGGCAGGTCCCTGTTGTAGTCGCCGTCGCGGGTGAACCCGTTGTACTGCTCGCAGTGCGGGCAGGTCCAGCAGTTGCGCTCCAGGTACGGAACCCGGCTGTTTTCGTTGCAGAACCAGCAGTTGACGGCGATGCCGAAGTTCGACCTGCAGCGGGGAGGTGGGAGGTGGGTTAGCGCTGGCGGCGGAGGCTGGCGGGGGGATGGGACCCACCTGATTTTGATGTAGCCCTTGAACATAGCCAGGAGGCCCACGAAGGCGGCGGCCAGGAAAGGCAGGGCGCCTATCACCAGCGTGAAAATCGCTGCCAGCATTTTTGCCGCTCTCGCCTGGAAGTGCGCCAAATGAGTGATGCTAGCAAGTGATGTTTGTCGTTTGGAGATTTTCGCGCCTGCACGAACGGAAGAGGACTGACATATGCCGCATGGCGTCAGGAGTGCAGGGCGCCGGCTATCGATAGTGACGGCGAGCCGCTTATCGATGGTTATCGCTAGTCGGCCACCGCTGAAAGTGTTTATGAAGTGACCGCTCGTTCGATAGCTCGATATCCCGCCATCGAGCCCGTTATCGCTGACCGGCCACCACTGAAAGTGTGTTTGATAGCTCGATACCCCGCTAGCGAGCCCGTTATCGCTGGCCGCCCACCACTGAAAGAGTTTTTGAAGCGACCGCTCGTTCGATAGCTCGATAGCCCGCCATCGGGCCCGTTATCGCTGGCCGGCCATCGCTAAACGTGTTTTTGAAGCAACCGCTCGCCCGCACGTGCACGTGTTCGTTGGCTTGTCCCTGCCGATTTGTTTGGAACGTAGCCCGAGGCCCGAGCCCACAGCAGCGCCATGCAGCACGACGACGTGAGTAGTGAAGGGGAGGGTGTGCGGACCGAGTGTCCAGAGACGGAGTAGTACAGCCGGTTTGGTCCCCTTGCAGGTGGTCTGGAGCATCATCAACAAGTCCTTCTGCTCGCACAAAGTCAAGTGAGTGTGGTCCGCCCTGGTCGTTTAGCTTGCCCCCACTAACCCCCCCACCCGCAGGACCGACACACGAACCTTCTGCCGGCATGAGTACAACCTGACGGGCCTGTGCACGCGCCGCACCTGCCCGCTGGCCAACTCGCAGTACGCGACGGTGCGCGAGGAGAAGGGCATCATCTACCTGTTCGTGAAGACGGCGGAGCGGGCGCACATGCCCAGCAAGCTGTGGGAGCGCATCAAGCTGTCGCGCAACTTCGAGAAGGCCATCGAGCAGATCAACGAGAACCTGGTCTTCTGGCCCAAGTACATGATCGCCAAGAACAAGCAGCGCTTCCTCAAGATCACGCAGTACCTGATGCGGATGCGCAAGCTGAAGCTGCGCCGCCAGAAGCTGATCGTGCCCCTCTCCACGAAGATCGAGCGGCGGGAGGCGCGTCGCGAGGAGAAGGCCCTCGTGGCCGCCAAGATCGACAACCACATCGAGAAGGCGCTGCTGGAGCGCCTCAAGAACGGCACCTACCGCGACATCTACAACTTCTCGCAGACCGCCTTCAACAAGGCCCTCGAGGCGGATCGCGTGGACGAGGAAGAGGAGGAGGCGGAGTCCGAGGAGGAGCTCGAGCGGGAGATGGAGGTGGACAACGAGGACGAGCGCGAGGCGGCTGCCGTGCACCGGGCCCTGCTCGACGAGGAGTTTGTGGAGGCGGACAGCGATGAGGACTCCGACGAGGACTCCGACGCGGAGGCGGACTACGACAGCGATTCGGGCCACAAGGAGCAGGTGGAGATGGACAGCGACTTCGGGGAGTCGGACGACGACGACGACGCGGATGGCGATGATATTGAGGTGGGTTTTCCCTGGTTTCAATTGGCAATTTGTTGGTTACCAATTTGGTGGCTACCACGCTTGAGATGGTTCGGTTCCGTTTGCACTCAGCGTTTCGAATTGAGGCCACGCGACGAGCGGACCTTTCGATCCTGGCCACCACGGCGCAGCGCGTAATCGTTTGAAGCGAACACATTTGCACGGCACATCGCCGCCGGGAATTACCATAATTAGTAATGGACAAACGAGTTCTCTTAGCGGCGGTCGCAGAGCGATTCCGATTCCGATTCCGACTTGGAGAGCTTTCGAGCGGCCGCCGCTTTTCATTCACCTTTAGTTGCCATTACTTTTCATGCAGTGCACCGCGTCGAGTTCTCCGGCCGCTAGCCGCAAATTGCCAATTGAAACCGATAATTAGCGAGCGCTGTTCTCCGGCTGATCCCGCGATTGTAAATTTCCCACCCGCAGGAGCTGCAGGCGCCGGCCAAGAAGGCGGCCAAGGCGACCAAGGCGACCAAGAAGGACACCAAGACGCTGGGAGCGAAGCCGAGCCGTCGCAGCCGCAAACCGAAGCTGGAGCTGGAGTACGAGTATGAGGTGGAGAAGGAGGCTGCGCCGGCAGGGCGCCAGATGCGCCATTAGCCAGGTCCACACTCCCTAGCCGCGCCACTAAGGCCTATGTTTATGAATACGAATAGATAATACTACCGCCAAAGCGAATGTTCAAATGCCCAGTGACTCCCGAAAACGAAAGAGACCGCCGCTGTGCCGGGGCACCCGTCTCGCTCTGCCGCTCTGCCGCCCGGGCGACGAGCTGTGCCCAAAGGCGCGCCAGCCTCTGACATTGAAAGTGCCAGTGTGTGTCGCCGGCAGTGCAACAAAACCAGTTTGGACCACTCGCATGCGAGTGGGGGCTTGTGCGCCGCCGGCGGCATACCCTCGAAGAACGGGGTGAAGTTGTGTCAACCGAATGCACGGCAAATATTTGCAGAGACTCACCAGTGGCCCTTGAGAGTTCCGAGTTTAGTGCCTCTAGTCGGCTCGATCGTCTGGACGCTTATGCCCAGGCCCCTCAGTCCGTTCGATCGTCTCGACGCTTGTGCCAAGGCCTGCTTAGCACTAGCACTTGTGTGCTCCCCAGCTCCCTCGCTCCCCCATGAAATCCCCGAAACGCACCCCCTGTGAGCATGTGGCGGAAACCACTTCGGGGCAGCCGAATCAGCACGGGGTGTGGGTCGGGCCGCCATGCACAACTCCGCTGCCGTGCGAGGGTATCAGGGGAACACTGTCGCGGAGCTAATTAAATATCGCATGCGGTGCAGCGAAGCGATTAGAAACCAGCCCACCGGCGATCGCGTATCGCAGCGGATCGTGATGGGATTGGATGTAGTGCAGGCGTGTAGCGACGTTTAGCGGCTTCAAGGTCGGCGCCTCTGCGATCGGCGGGCAAAGGTTGTACCTTCTGGTAGAGGCCGGGCAACTACTGGCAGGGGCAAAGGGTCGACCTCGCGGGGGGTCCCAGACGTGCAAGTAGATCACGGAGCACAGAAAACAAACACGGAGCACAGCATCTCTGATGAGAGTGTATATACATTATATTAGTACAGCTAAAGTAATGTTTTGCATTCTTATTCAAACAGTTTCTCGTTCTCTCTGTGTTGCTGTGTTCTCGGCTTCTACTCTACGGTCTCGTGTCAGCTTGCAGTGCCTGGTCGGGCTCCTTCGGACATCCTTCAGATACCCCGCTGCCGGGGGCAACCGCAGGAGTGGGGCTTTAGTGTCGGGAGGGGCTTGATGGTCGATTGGTCCGGGCGATGGATGTCCGGTCGATGGCATGTGTGGCGTCTCCGCCCGCCAGGCATCCCGTAACTTAGTGGATTGGCGTAGAGTTCGAGTGTTGAGACAGGGCGGGGGAGGGGAGGCGGACGAGTGCAGCGGTGTCTGGTGTGCGGGAGACGTGTGGCGCTGGTGACCGGCTGGTGACGGTCTGAAACTAGGCGTTGGGGCTGAAGGCCGCCTGGCGGAGAAGCACGTAGATCTTCTCCTTGATCCAGTCCTTGTTGTACGGGGCGTAGGTGTTGGTGCTCTTCTGGTACACCATGCAGCTGATGTCCATGAGGGTGTCTATGAAGTCGAACAGCTGGCTGATGTCGTAGGTGATGGTGGGCGTGTTGGGGTTGCGGCGCTTCAGGTGTTCCTCGTATATCTTGCACACGCCCTCCATGCACTCGTTCACGCTCTCGTAGTCGCAGTAGGTGCGCGTCTCCGGCCGGTTGCCCGGCTGCACCAGTAGGATCGTGTGCGACATGCTGTCTGCTGTTCCCGGGGGGCGGAGGAAGGAGAGACACGTACGTCAGTTGGGCAGGCAGTGAGGTAGTAGATCCCGTGCACCGAGATGCCCTTTGGCCTTTTGGGGCTGTTTCAGGGGCCAAAACTCACCTTTTGTCGCTTGTCGCTTCCTCGCTTGCTCCGCGTCCAAGGCTGCACTTGATCTCGGGGAGTTCTGCGGGTAAAACGAAACCGGAAATGTCACAGAAGTCGCAGCAACCTTACAACAACATGGGCCAGAGCGAGAGCGAGGACGAGAACATTTTTGGCGTCCCGTGCCCCGTCTCGCTCCCTCCAGCGGCGACGTCTGCCCGTGCGGCCCGGCCGGAAAACGTTCGGAAAATGGCCGGTCCCGGTTCCGGTCCCGGTCCCGGTCCGGGGCAGCATTACGCGCTCGGTGCCGCGGAAGTCAATGGGGTTCCGGGACGGGAGGCCCGTGGCCTCCATTTTCGAATCATTTCTCGCGTTACTCGGCGTTCAATTTGGATTTGTTTATATTTAACAATTTTGTTGTTGCTTCTTTTTAGAGAGCTAGGAACTAGTGCCAATTGAGTTGTTAGCTTACCCGGTCAGGTGGATGACTGAGCCACAACGCCTTTGTTTGCCTGGAGGCTGTCAATTTGAAAGATTTCGGCAAGGAAACGCCTGCTAGCGTTTCGATTTCGGAATTCGGCCTGCTACTGCTGGGCTAGTGATGGTAAACGCCATGGGTCCAGTGCTGGCAAACAGCGTCGCGCCCAAGCGATGGCACTTGGCCGAGCACGAGCACGGGCACGAGCACGAGCACGTATCCTATACTATCAATTTATTTACATTACTTGACATCTTGCTTGACATCTAAGAATAAAGATGCAGCTAAAACAGTGTAATTTGGTCAAGTTGCGTTTGACAGAAGCATACCTTGATATCGATACCATGATATCGATAACGCGCCGAGGTGGCAACCCCGCCGGCGCGCCAGCTGACGCTCCGAATTGGACCAATTAAAAGCGCGCGGCAGCGACGCGGCAGCGCAGTCGATCGGCGGCATCTGATCAGAAATCTGATCGCGGATCGCCAGCCCGCAACCGAATTCGCGTCTCTGCGACCGCCTGAGTCCGCTTCGATTCCGATCCCCATTCCCAGTCCGCTTCTACCTTCGAGCGCGCAAGTGGCAGTGAAAAAGTGAAGGCGCAGCCGCAGCCGCTACGCTTGCTTCGCGTGTGTTTTTGTTGTCTCTGCTGCTCTGCTTCGGCGCTCAATTGTGCAAGTGATAGTGCTAGTGCTAGTGTTTGTTTTTGTTATTGTTATTGTGTGGTTGTGTGGGTTTTTTGTTTTTTTTTCCGTGTTATTCTCCTGTGTGCGCATAAATTGCAATTGAAATTGGAGGAAATTGAGCCGCAGAAGGCAGCCAGCAGACAAAACAGAAAACCGAAAACAGACAACAAAACAACCGCTACCAACGCGACGAAAGTTTCCTCTCGCCTCGCGCCTCGCGCCTCGCGCCTCTCACTCCCACACGCAGTCGGCATACGCGCGCAGGTGCTGTGCATGCGTCTTTCATTTTGAATTAACCGTTTTCGCCTCCCAATGTTCTCGGCGACCAATGGAAAAGTAAAGGTAAACAAAAACAATGCATGCAGATGTGATCGGTGGTCACAGTTTGGGAGCAACTGGATGCGCCATTGAAGAGATGGGACTAAGATAAACTCCTTGATTTGGAGGAAGTTTGAGAACCTCTGATCAATGTCAGCACTAGAAGGGATTANAAACAATGCATGCAGATGTGATCGGTTGTCACAGTTTGGGAGCAACTGGATGCGCCATTGAAGAGATGGGACTAAGATCAAACTCCTTGATTTGGAGGAAGTTTGAGAACCTCTGATCAATGTCAGCACAGAAGGGATTAAAGTCATCTTACTCGACATACATCAAAGGGGATCAAATGTAGAATATGTTTGTAGACAGTTTGGGAACATCGGGATGTGACCTTGAGTAGGTTTGAAAAAAAAGCAAAAAAGGAACCGTTATTGTGCTACCGACAGTTTGAGAGCATCCTTTCGATGAAAATTCTAAAAAATAACCGTTGAAGAAAATTTCAGAATCACCTTAAATTGTAAGGGGGAAAAATCTTTTCGATGTAGCAGATCGCTGGGATGCACTTCTTCAGGTCAAAATATGCAGAGGATTCTTGGATGACTTCCAGCACAAGTCGAGTAAGTTAGGCTGGGAGATAAGGCCAGATAAGCGGGGTCCACACGGTGCTGGATAACGCTTGGATAACTTTCAGCGAACGCAACAGTCGATTCCACAAGGCGGGGAGATGATGGCAAAGGGGGGTGGTCCTCTCGATCCTGATCTCCGTAGGGATTGCATTTCTCTGATGCAGCGGATCTCCAGGGTCAGGTGAGAGGGTGCATCAGATTCTTGGATGATGAGGGAGATGCAGTGAAGCCGACAGCCAAGTCCAAAAGGCAGGAGATCACCTCAGAGGTGGCAATGATCCTCCATTTTCCAGTAGTTCCTTGGCGGGGAGATCGAGCGGATCCGCTGCTGGAAATAGGCACCCAGGTCGACGTCTGGCGAGGGGAAACTGGTGGGGACCTAAAGGGAGGGGAAGGGAGTCGACTGTTCCCTTCGCTGGAAGTGGAAGTTGTCCAAGGAAATCATCGTCCATCTGGCCTGAGGCAGTGCATCCAAGCGATATCCCAAACCGTGTCTGAAGACCAAGGAGATCGAAATCAAGAGCAGCTCCCCGCTTTGGTGAACCGGCTGTCACCTTCGCTGGAAGTCTTCCAAGAAACTGCCAATGAAGAGAATTTAAAAGGAAACTACAAGTTTTTATTATAAGTTGTATGATAAATTGGATAGTTTTTATTATTAGTTGTATGATAGATTGGATCGGTTTTGTGTCTCGTTAATAACAAATTTATTTTATTTGCTTGCCTTTCACCCAAAACCACATAGTTGCCCTCCGAGGAAGCCGTCCTAGTGACCTCTCCGCTCCGCTGCCTCTTCCAGGGCCCCTTCAGGGACCTGCCCTTCAACGTGGGCGGCGATCACCGCCTGATCCCCGTCCACGACGTCGTCTTCCTCGACGACTTCGAGCGGAATGTGAAGCCGCTGATCTACCGTCCCGTGACGTCAGAGGTGACGCATGTCGCCAGCGTCGCCTTCGCCGCGCATCCGAATCCGCAGGCAGAGCCGGAGACGCAACCAACGCAGCAGCAGCAGCGCAGCTTGTACAGGTGAGTGCGATGCCGCGGCCTTGAACTTGATTCCGTTCCCGGCTTGTTTCTTGCCAAACTGGCGGGAAGATGCGCTTATTCGACATCCAAACGATTCCAAGGCGTTCAGAGTTGTTTGAGTTGAGTGATTCAGCGTGATAAAACGCGAAATTAGTCAATTTCTCGACACACTATCCATCAGTGGACTGCCAAGCCGGTTTCTTCCCACCTGCAAACATTGCAAGGAGCATAATATGGTGAGGTATTCCCGCTTTTGGGCATACAAATGTATTGCCATCCAATATTAATCAAACCGGTTTCCGGCATGAAATTGTTCAATTTAAAACACCAGAAGTACAAATAATCGGGGAGCTACTGGGGCTTAGTATGACAATCTGCGGTAATTTGTCTAGTTCAACGCTCGTGGCTCCCAAGGTGTGTTTGCCTATCCCCTGGCAGTGAAGAGCAGTCCCGGGCGATAAGGAACGCTGTTCAGACACCGTCGTTATCATCAAAAAGATGTTTATCTATCTAATAGTTATTTTCCAACAGCGCGTATGCGCAATCTATTGCTCACCCGCTGTGTGGGGGGGCCTAAGAAACGGATTCGCACTTCTCGCAGTGGTTTTGGGTGGTTTTGGCCACAGCCAGGCATCTATAGGACCCATCCTTGTGCCAATGCGAGGGTTTTCCTCCGCTGGCCGGGATCAATTCGAGCATTTTTGTGGCTTAACTTCGACGCGGCTAATGGTTTTGCAATTCCCTGGGGCCTAGCTTTCGGCTTCTATCTTACTATATTTGCTCCCCATTTGGAAGCCACCCGGTTTGGGCATCGCTCGTGTTGCGATCACCGCGGCCGTTCAACCGAGTGGCGTTTTCCGTTGCCCAATAGTCAGTCCATCCAAGCTGGGGGCCCCTCAGCCGTTTAATTAAAAGCACAAAGTGCTGCTAAGAACCCCCAACATCGTGGTCTTCCACTCCGAACACTCTCGAGTCTCTTCCGCAAGCCCCAGCAGCAGTTTCTGCGTCCGCAGATTTTTATTACCTGCCTGAAGGCTGTCTCGGTTGACACCTTTTCGGCGACTTGCTCGTGCGGAGCTGCGTCGTTTTCTATTATTCATTGTTTTTTATTTTTATTGCTTCGCAGACCGTAGCCGGCTGTTTTTTTCGTCACAGTTGCCGGCATAAGTTTCGCGCCCTTGGCATTGACCGCCGTCGCTAATAAATATCGCCACACTTGGTGTATCTTCTGTTGCCTGTGCCTGTGCGGGGTTGTTGCCAATTAAAGTGCTTTAAAATTAAATTGGCAAGCCGACCCCTGGGCTGGAAGTTCACTTGTGCGAGCGTCCCCTACCCGTTGCATTAGTTTTGAGGGGGCTCCCGCTGCCACAACGCGTTGCAGGCTGCGGCAATCTTTGATACGAGTTTTTCGGGCAGGTGGGCGACCCATGTGACAGCCTGGCTTGGATTGATCCCCCCAAAAACGCGTAATACGTCGATAAGTTAGCCCGTTGATATTCTCGGCACAGGGTGGGGCTTTGCACCCCTGCGGCATTGAAATGGCTCATTAAACCGAGCTGCTCGGGGGCTAGATCACTTAGGTTTTTATGGCTTTATGGGCGCTGCGGAGGAGGAACCTGGCGGAAGCGCCGGCCGATAATTGCTAATTATTTCGCTGAAAGAAAATCACGCGAGCGCCTGTCTTGGCTTCGGAAATAGCTCTGAAAATCAATAGAACAATGCATGGATATGACAGCGCAATCGACAGTTACGGAAATGCACTTTATCTGCGGCCGCTCAATTATTTGGCGGGCTTTCTATTTCCAAAGGCTCCCTAATCGCTGGATGGACAATCAATCGTCCCCTATTTGCGCTCCAATCACTGGCCTGGCAGGGCGATGGCTTGATTGCATTACTCACAATTGGGCAAAGCGTGGCCCGAACGAGGAACGAGGCGAGGCACCTCGCCTCCCGCCCGCGAGAGGTGAGCAGCACGTGCGAGGGGCTTCCTTTCCATCGCCACAATGTCGTCCCCGAAAATCGCTGACCCATTTCGGCATTATTTGCTTTATCCACGGCGACTGCTGTGCGTTGCTGTCTTGCCGATTTCTTGGACATGCGGACAGAGCGTCGCGGAACAAGGCGGAACGGCGTGTTCTTGGACTGACCGTCGCGCGGTAGTGTGCTACCCTGCAATGGTCCACTTCCAGGGGGTATATGGCGGAGAGTGTCGCCGGGAGTAGCCACACAAAACGCATCTCTGAAGCCCAATCGATTTTGAAACTTTTATGCACAATCTCGCCATGGAGAGTGAAACTCTTGGGGGCCCACCATACGCGTAAGCCGACCTCGAGTCGCGACGCCCCGCCCGCCGCTGGGGCCCGGGCTGTTGCCTAATTCAATTAGTTCGGAGGCACCTCCGGCCCGGAATCCGGACCTCAAGCGCCGCCTAAGGTCTCGCGATGTGAAGCCCCAGAAGGTCCGCCGCTTGGCCAGCCGCCGTTTGCCCAGCGCCGTTCTGCGACCCAGCGCCAATTGCAGTTTCGAGTGCGTTCGGTGCAAGTCTCTGTGGACTCCCTCCGGCTGTGTGTTTTCGCGATCGACGGCATTACTGGATTTACTCCTCCATCCCTGCCTCTGCCTCTGCCTCAGTGCAGTGTCTGTGTCCGCCTGCGTGTGCGCCTTTTTTTTAGAGTGCTCTGCCTTGCCAGAAACCAGAAATCAGTAACCAAAAACTAGAAACAGAAATCAGTAACCAAAACTAAAACCAGAACTCAGAAGCCATGCCCGAGCGGAGTGTCAGCCAGCGGGACCTCGACGAGATCGAGATCGAGAGCGACGAGGAGGAGGAGGAGCTGGAGCAGGGCGTGGGCCTCCCGGTGCAGTCCGCCCGGAGCCGCCGCAACCGCGGCTCCTCCAGCTCCCCGACCCGCCCCCGGAGCAGGGCCACAAGCAATGCCAGCAACGGCGTCGGGGTCGGAAGGAATCGGGAGCGGGAGCGGGAGCGGGAACGGGAGCGGGGACGGGAGCGGAGCCGCGAGAGATTCGGGGGCACCAGCGCCGCGGAGGAAGCCCGGTTCTACGACGACGGCGACGAGGATCTGGACGAGGAGGACAGCGACGAGGACATCGAAATGCTGGATTAGTGAGTGTGCCCCGCAGGCGAGGGGCGGCTTATCCGCTGGGGGCACCATAATTCGATTAGCGATTAGTGGGTTGCATGCAGGGCTTCCCTTGGCGTGCTCCTGGGCCTCCTGCCTCGATTTCACCTGCAGTGGCTCCAGTTCGATTGCCACTCAGTGTAGCGAGCAGCCGAATTAATGTTGGCCCTCAGCTCGACGGGAAAGCCAAACCGGGAGGCTCTCAGTTCCCTTGAATGTGGCAGGCAGGCTCCTTGCAGGCCACAACCTGTTGCCCTTCCGCCCCCAGTCGCCTGCCAGCCCTTGAGAAACCCCTTACGCCGCAATATTAAGTAAATACGTATAGTAACTGGAATGTTTCAAGTTCTGCGGTGGCTTCGGGCAGAAGGTCAAATGAATCCTGGCGGCTGGCTGCCACAATAGATACAATAGTTTCTGCCTCTCTGGCCCTCGGGCTGCCTGCAGCAGCTGCTGCTTGGGCGCTTATAAATTTATAAGGCCACAGTCACTCAGAATGACTAAAATACGACCTAGCCCAGGATTTCGGGGAAAAAGACAAAAATATCTGCTATTTTCGCATTCGGGCGGAGTGGAGTCTCAAGGTTAACCGGCAGCGACGACTGGCAAAGTGTTCACAGGAAATAAAAAAGGAATTGGCGATGAATTTATCACTTTTCCGAGTTGGCGCTTACCCGCTAAAATATAGGTCCTCCTACTGCCCGGATAGAGTTGGCTACACAGCCTGAAAATTTGTCCGAAACACAGAAAATCATATAGAAAAAAAAGTATAAATACCCGGTTCTAAGCTTGCTCCTGATTCTTACAAAATGGGTTTGAAGAAATATGTTTTTTCATTATTATAAAGTTTTTAAGTCTTTTATTGTCACCAAAATCTAGGCGGACAGACGGACGAACAGACGGACGGACATGGCTAGATCGACTCGGCTGTTGATGCTGTTGAGGCCCAGGTCCAACACCTGGATGTGTCTGGGAGCACTTTCTGCTCCAGACTCGTGAGCATCTCTAGCCGGAGCCAGAGTCCTGCAGTTTCTAGTTCGCCACCCGCGGACTTTGTTGTTATCGTCCTCGAGGTCTTTCGGGCGCCATCGCCTTTTTCGGTCTCACGTTTTTGTCATGCTGTGGGCGCTTAATTAAAATTAATGAAGTACGCTGGCTTTTTATCCTTTTGATGGAGGTGTCAGCCATTACCTGGATCAGCCAGCCGCCAGCCTTTACTTTTTCTGTTTCTGTTTCTGCTTTTTTGCCCCTGCCCTTGCCTCTGCCCCGAGGGGCTGTAAATATTTACAATTTTTCGGCTGCCCTGCATTTCAAGTCGGTTAATTGTGCGGAAAATCCGACAGCTTGTCCCATCTCTGGGGTGGCGAAAGGCGCTGCCATTTCCCGACCAGGACGAGTGCATGAACGAGGAATATTTTCATAATGCGAGTATGTTTCACATGCTATTAAGCCGGGCAGAGCCCCCGGGCGGGCCGTTGCTGGGCTCTTCCATTAGTGTTTGTGCATTGCAGGCTCCCCTTTCCAGCCCTTTCCAGCCCTTTCCAGCCCTTTTAGCCCTTTCAGCCCTCTCAGGCGTTTGGGGCAATTAATCATCCGCCCTGCGGCATGCAAATGAAATGTGAAGTGAACTCTTTTCGGGGCCAAAGTTTACCTCTTCGGTCGCACAATTGTTGATAAATACTTGGCAGCCAGGACAACCTTTGACCTCCGGCCGAGATAGCGCAGATGAAATATGAATGCGAATTTCGTCCTGGCAGCCCTCAAAATTAATGCACAAACAGGCGAGAGAGTTCCAGGGCACCGGCTCGTGCTCCGGCTTTGGTCATACGGAATTTGACATGCCACAGAACCCGGAGGAGCGTGCTACAAGTTCTCCGGGTTACGGCTGATGTGTGCCCCCTGGCACTTGCCCCGTCAAAAAGCTGCCGTCCGCCTTAAAGCCAGCAACATTTCACAGGACCTGCTGCTGGGGAGCTGCAGCTCTCTGGCGGAGACCGGCTACCGGCAACCGGCAACCGGCGACCCGACGGGAATTTCTGTGGCGCCTGCCCCAAAATCCTTTTCCCAAAAATGCAGCAAACAAAACAGCAAGGCGAAACGAAACGCAACGCAGCAGGAAGAAGGGAAGCGCCCGAGGCGCAAATATGCCACAAAAGCAGCACAAGCAGCACAAGCAGCACAGGCAGCAGAAGCAGCCGAGCAGGAAAATTTCTGGCTCAGCATGAAGCCAGCGGAAATGCATGCTTAGAAATTGTTTAAAACATTCAAGTCGAGAGTGCGGCGATGCACAATACTGCCCATAAGCTATCTGCCCCCCTGCAAGCTTATTTAAATGGGGGACTGGCAGGGGGATATGCATATTTGGGGATTTTTGGAAAGCCCTTTAGAGAAGGGAGAATGTTGGATGCTGTGCTCGTGCAAAACCTGAGCTGGGGCTTGAAAAGTGTCCTGAGAAAGCGGGCCAGCCAATGGCTGATAAATTACCAAACTTTTCGGCGAACATTTTTACCTTTTTCGCAGTCTAAGGACACCCATTAGTGGAGTGTATGAAATAGTTATGATGCTCGGCAACGCGCCCTTTTCCCGTGCATATGCAGCGCACCTTCGTTTGCGTGTGCGGCTGCGAGTTTCCTTTTTATGGCTGCCACTCGCTGAGCCTTTTTTTCGTGCGTTCGTTTCGTACGCTCGCGCATTTTAGTGGCTTGCAAAATATGTGATGCCTGCAGCGTCGCTTCAGCGGGAGCGAGGCAAGGTTGCCTGCCGGGCGGGCTGTTATGCTTATTATACACGCGCGCCCACACCCTCGCCGGCCCTGCACACGCACATATCCTCGCTCCGATTGCGAGACCCTCCCCGAACAACATTTTAAGTGAAATTTTCCAAAAGCTCCGGAATAGAGAAATAAAGTTGGATCGGCTAGGGTCCCGACTTCGGGAACCCCCTCGAAATACAAAGTGTCTGTGCATCTTAACAGGATCGATTACGATATATCTTTGTTTTGATTTAATAAGGTTGCAACATAAAATTATGAGAATGAATAACTTGCATATCATATCGATAGCTAATATTGTATAGAGCTTGTTATTTGATACGTTCCATGTAATTCCTGGGTATTCACCTGTTTTTCATCCCTGACTTGCCATTGGCTTTTGAGCCCCTGCATCCTCCGCAAAATGTTGTCAAAGTGCTTTAATTTCCAGCAATGGATTTCAAGTGGGGAAATGCAGTTGATTTATTTGCGAGTATCTTGGGTTTGCTCTAGGAAAACACGCAAACTCTTGGCAATTTAAAGTCTCAGGGGGATGTACTGCACGGACATGTATATATTTTAAGGATTTCCCGCTTTTATTCTCTGCCCTTTTTAACTGGTTTTCCGTTTTTCTTCCTTTCATTGCAGCGATACGTGAGTAAAGCCAAAAATATTTACGAACCTGTTGTGGCGCAGCGCAGAAATAATAAAAGGGAAAACAAAGGCGGCGCACGAACATAAAAGCCACAAACATGCACATTACACAGGTATTCCTGACAAGATTAATGCAGTTTAATGCGTTTCTGATACACAGATAAGCTCGTAAACCCGCTTACTAACGCTCCTCTTGGATTTAACGACTTAAGCGCGGCGGCGCGCACGGGAAATTTCGAAACTAAAAACTTAGGAAAAATGGTAAAAACGAGTCGAATCGTGGTCCTTTGGGCGGGTAGTAAATTAAGCATATAACTAAGCAAGGTGTGCTGCTAAAATGCACCCAATATTAATGTCAAAAGATGGGCGGGATGCAAATGGGAGTCCCGAGAAGCCTAAGCCTCCTGGCGTAATTGGTTCTAATTGGTGTCCCGACTGCGCCTAGGAATGTCACTTTAAACATTTCCAATCCCCCGGACAAACAAACGCGCGTTGTCACTGCTCGCCTGCTTGGCCTCCTGCTGCTTTGCGTTTGTCTTTACTTTTATATTTCCCTCATTTTCGAGGGGCTTTTCCCACCCATCCACCCCCCCTTTGGAAAACCCCGCGGCAATCGCACGCATCGGTCGGACGTGTATTCGTTTTGACAACCTTCCCACCTGGCACGACCTGTTTGTCTGTCAACCATTGTAATCATATTCCCACCAGCCACCAGCCACCAGCCACCGGGAGCCGCCGGAGCTGCCGGATGGCCAACACGTTTTGGCCCGTAGAACAAGCAAAACAATGCCTAGATTTGGATGGAGATAGCCCACTGGAGGGGCTGCCCTGGGGTGGTGGGGCGGCATAAAACATATCAGGCCTGTTATAAAATTAATAACCGCCCAAACGCGGGGTAAGGCAAAAGCAGAGGCAGAGGCAGACAGTGCTGCTGCTGTGCCCATTGGTTCTCAAGTCGCCGTGGCTTCCCTCCCGAAAAGTCCATAAACAGCCAGGCTGCTCCCTTTGGCCATAAAAAAGTCGAAACAAAAATGTATCCATACCATTTCAATCAAATTTCTCAATCAATAATTACAGTTATCTCTTCTTGGGCCCACACCCGTCAGCCCCCTTGAAATCCCCCGTTTTAGACACCCAATTCTTTATTTATATTTTTTTCTAGCTGTTTTTGTAATATATACGCACTTTTGTATGCTCGCCTTTTTAGCCCTTGGCATTGTGCGCGGTACGCATACGCCCTGTTGACTTCTACGTTTCTCAAAGCTCCATTGTGTAAAAATCCCCAAAAAAGGGAACGAAACGAAAACGAAACCGAAATGTGGATGGATGGGATGAAAAATGTGGGAAAGGGTCCGGGTATCCACCAGATTGTTCTCTTGTGGATATGGGAATCGAATTTGAGCCCTCCTTTGGGTAGTAATATTCATTCAGAGACAACAATGAATCGCGCGGCCGGGGTGGTGGGAGGTGAGTTGTGAAATTGATATTGATATTATGCAATCCAAACGAATCGAAGCGAAACTCGCGAAACCATGAGAGTTGATTTTACGAGCCCCAAACATGACACTCAATGAACTTCTTTCGCTGTCCAACCAATGCATTTGCATTCGCAGATGCGGTCGCTGTAGCCGTTGCTGTCGCTGTCGCTGTTACTGTTGCTGTTGCTGTCGCTGTGGTTGCGTATACCGTGTATCTTGAGATGCGAGTGGTATATAAAGTTTTTGCCAGTGGCTATGACAGGCCATGTCCATCTGCATGTGCATATCCGAGAACTGGTTGAGAATTATAGACCCAGGAAAGTTAAGTAGAAACAACATTGGGCGGGAAAAACCGACTGTAAAGACGAAGAGAAATTATTTTACTTCCCAAAGTCAGTTGTTTGCCAGAACTAGTTGGGAATTACAAATTTGCCACTTACTGGAAAGTAGATGACAAAAAATGACTTCTTCTTGCCTTCGTCCCGTTTAACATATCCTCAGACCATATTTATTTACAATTTGTAACAATTTTACTCTGATTTTATGGGAAATATTTGATCTGAACATGGGTAGATGGTATTTTGTTGTCAAAAAAATTTCGATTTCTGCGCTCGTACTTGTTTTATGATAGAAGGAAATGACGATGGACCAAGGACAAATGACATGGAGCATGAAGCATGAAGCAGAAGACGGAGATATTTCCGACCACGATGCATCCTTTATGTTGCAATTCGACTCTGAAACAGATGACGCACAGCTGACCATTCACATGAGCTGGAATCCATAACCAATCCGGAGATCAGACCTTCACGAACATTTTGCATTCAGAATTAATGCGGAAGGGGCGGAATCTCTTGAAGCTCAAGTGAAGCGAGATGTAAATCCTATTAAACTGTATACGAGCATCAACCATTGAATTGTAATCACTCAGTGCCCTTCCCGGCAGCTTCTATCATACGAGTATCAGGGTATTTGAAAATCCCCTTCAATTGTTCCACCAGCCTGAGTCCGGGATTTGAGCCAACTTCGTAAAAAGCTGGTCAAAATTGCCAAATTTCAGCTCGAACGCCAAGGGGGCCGCGATTTTTGTTGTTTGTTTGGCCGGCGGGCTGCAGACTGCAGTGTGTTGACAGTTTTTGGATATCATCGATTGCATTGCCGATTTAATTTTCTGTTTGTGCGCCGGGAGTGCTACTCCACTCACCACTCGCCATTCAACCAATATTCCGCTTTGTTTTCCAGGTCATGTTATCCCACCCGCTCGCATCCTGTGCAGGTTTTCCAGTTCTAATTCGCAATCCGTTTCGCTTGCTTGTCGCACTCGTAGGTAGCACTCGCATAACACTCATAAATATGTTGATTCAGTGCCGCTGCCACTGCTGCTGCCACTGCTGCTGCTGCTGCTGGCACTGCTGCTGCCACTGCCTGTGATGCTGTGAAATGAAATTTAATTTTGACAGCGTGTAAGTCCTTTGGCGCCTCTGCCTCCACAAACCGTTTGTTATTAATAATGTAAACGTTTTCAATATTTAATATGGCGCATACGCCATTTTTGGAGCTTTGGCCCGGCAATGCTGACATTTAAATGAATTTTCAATAATTTCGCTGTCGGGTTTTAACAGCCGATGGGGCCGTCGCAGCCCCCGCCAACAAGCACTTAACGCCTAGGAAGGCTTTCGTCCTGCCAGCGAAAACCGGAGCTCCCGAAAATGCCATTTGTGCAAATCTAATAAACAGCGAACCGCATTAAATTTGACAGAGAGTGCGGCGGGGCGGGGCGGAGCGGGGGTCGTGTGGGTTTTTCTTTCCCGGGGATATGTACGCGCGAGTCGTGTCTCTGGGCGAGTGTGTCAATCGGCAGGCGTGACAGGAGGGGCGCGGTGCCACAATGGCCTCACTTTCATTGAGGCATTCGGGAGCGAAAAAATCTTTTGGCAGTGCGAAGGCATGGAAGGTCTCCTTGGATACCCTGTTTTCGGCCGGGGGAGTTCTAAAAATACATACCTTGGCAGGCCGTATAGAGAGGACGAACTACTGTATTGTGTAAATAAAAGTGAAAGGTGAAAAATACCTTTTAAAATCGTCCTGCGAATCAATTGCTGGATTAAAGCTTGGAAATCGGCTCGGAGATGATTAATGCGATGTCCAACGAATAAATCACTCTCCCAACCGCAATGTGCAGCGTTTCGAGACCTATATTGACTAATAAATGTATCCGAATGTTGAATGTTGAATGTGATTTATTCAGAGCTCGCGGAGAGAATGTGTTCTAAACTGAGTGTGTGTAAAACTGATTTATTTTCATATACTTTTGCGGGACTTGTCGCATTTTGGGGCATAAATCATAACTGCCCCAGGACCGGGTCCGGCTTCGCGGATTTCTGCCTGCTTGCTGGCTTTCCTTCATTCTTTTCCGCCCGGTTTCTGCCCCAAAAAGCTCCGCTAACTGGTGGGGGTCACACATCTTTGACACATCTCGCCGTTGGGATTTGCGAGCGAAGGACGCGCCTCCGCCTTGAATGCCACAGCCGCCGTTCTGCGTTCGCCGACGGTGTGTAGTTTTAGGCCAAATTAACATATCGCCCCGGACAGGACGTGACTGCAGCGGCAAGGTTCTTGGCGGCGTCGTCTCCTCTCCTCCGCCATATCCTTCGGCGTGCCGCTTGACTTGCCACTTTGAGATGTGTGTCTGCGGAGCGAGCTTACGAGTGTGTATGGCCGCATAGGCGCGAATTCCGCATCCGCCACGTAGGCCGGGCGAATGGCCCGGCCCATTGACTGCCAGCCATTTTGGCAGCGCAAATGCAGTCAACCTTTGCGCCAAGAGGCCGTTCTCGCATCTTTTCGCCGTCATGGTTCGTATCGCCCTGTGTCTCTGCAAAAAAATATTCTGAATGTCATGCGGGGACCCACAAAAGGAGATCCAATTTGCGAGCGGAGCAAAACATGGCTATGAATCTCGATTAAGCCATTCGCGGAAAGCCGGCGCCCATAAACCTTAACTTTAAGGATCTTTAAAAAGCAAATGTAACGACGCCAAAAGCTGGAGAGAGATTTGTTGGTAGCAGGGCGTTTGGGAAATCATCAGGGAGTGGTGCAATCAAACGATGTTTTCATAATGCCACAAAGCATAAACAAAATGGGAAAAGTGTATTGGTTTCTTCCTCCAGTTCTGAAGCACACGTTTCTGAAGAGCTTCAGGAGTTGGATTTTGAAAACTGGCTGACATTCCCTTCCATTTCTTGCTTGTTAACTACACGAATATCCCATTTCGAGGTCCGACTGTACTGCATGCATGTTTTGAGGCGAAAAAATGGATGTCAGGCTGCGCAATCTTGGCTTTCGTCCCGGTTTTGAGTGTCTGCATACCTATGAGAACGCCTTCAGCCATTACCGATTGACAGGCACCGATAAGCAACGACAGCGCTTGCAACGCGGGTGGCTCCTTTGTTCTCGGCTCGTAAGTGTCCTGCCTGCAAGCAACCAAGTTATCCCAGTCTCTCTATTCCTGTGCAGCCTTAATTTCCCCGGGGAGAATGTTAAAGAGATATGTCCTTGCGTTGTGCCCAAACAGTCCACTTCCTGATGTGCTCGATATGTCTGGTATCCAAAAGCTCGTTCGACGCGCTCTTTGATTCAAGAGATCCTTTCTCAAAGATTGACAAGCTTGACAAGAAATTCTTCTCAATTTTCTTAGCACTCGATCCGATGCGTGTGGTATCCGGTTTCTCGGTAATTGTTTCTGCACTTGCAATCATGGGACTAAAGAAACGAAATTGGAGCAAACAAGACTAGTTGATTTACGCATTTAAAGAGTTTTTAATGTTAGATTGCCATTAGAAAGTTGGTGGCAGTTGGTTTTGGTTCCGGTGGTCAATTATCCTGATGGACAGCTTGAAAATGGGCTTTCCGAGAAGCTGTTCCACTTAAAAGCCCATTTAGTTTGGCCCGCTGTGGAATCGCATTCCTAGCACCGGCCGGCGCCCGAAAAAGCCCGAAAGTGTGCCACAAGTTTCGTGTCGGCGGGTGAGTCGATTGCCATTGTCGTATCAATTGGTGGCATTTACATTACATGTGGCACGTAGCCCGCTCCCAAATACTCGGTGGTATCCCTATATGGGAATATTGTACGGGTGTACATGCTTATGTTTCTGAATAAATCACACGGCACAGGCCCCACGGCCGCACGGCCGCACGGACGTGTTCATATGAATAATTTGTGGCCCGGTGCCTTTTGTGTTCGCCATTTCAAGGCGGGGCCGGTAATTGCTTTATAAAAAGCATGTTTTTGGGTCACCGACAAAAATTGCAGCATAATCAATTGCTGGATTGGATTCGTTTTGGCTTGAAATGAATTTTCGGCGGCGAATCAATAGCCGTTCCCCGTGCAGGAGCCTCAAATTGCTGTCGAGCCTCAAATTACCGATTTTCCCCATTAATTGAGATGCCATTTAGCGGTTAATTGTCGTTTGATTGTGCTTATACCACCGGCGAATGCCTGAGCTAATAGGGATAATCGATCGGCCCGGCTGCCACCGTAACAGGCCGCGGCAGTTCCGGATTCGGGAGCCCCCCATCGTAAGCGCCGCCCCAGCTGTCACCAGAAAGTTTCCCCCCGGCTGCCACATACCCGGACACCCGGATACCCGGTATATTTGCATACATCAGGTAGATCCCACCCTACCCCGAAGTCCAGCCACATTATGACCGAGGAGAACCCGAGCCTCCTGGAGCAGCGCGAGCGCATCGACAACGCCATGATCAACGCCATTGACGACCTGGACCGCGACTACCTGCGCAAGTTGCAGGTCCGGATGCACGTCTGCGCCACCAACTGTTGCACCGACTCGGACGCCAGCGCGGAGGCGGTGCAGCGCTGCGTGGACCGCTGCCAGTTGCCCTTGACGCGGGCTCGGTCCTACGTCCAGCAGGAGCTGTCCGACTTCGAGGGCCGCCTGGAAGCCTGCATCCAGAAGTGTCGCGTCAACGGATCCGCCCCATCCTCTTCCGCTGCCGCTGCCGCTTCTGCCTCGTTTGCCGGCGCCGATTGCCACCTCGAACGCTGCTCCATTGAGTGCATCGACGGCCACGTGGCCTTGCTGCCCCAAATGCTGCGGGCCATGAGGGCCACCCTGGAGAAGGGCTTTTAAACCTGTGCCTGCCTGGGGCCCCCAAAAATTGGCAGCACTCTAAACCATTTCCATATTTTGTATGAATTAAGTTTTGATTGTATTAAACGTGTTTCTGCCACCCCGGCTAGCGGCCTAGCAATTGCAGAAACTAATTAAAAGATAGTTTCCTCCGCCGCCATGAAGGGGGGAGATGGAAAATGTTGTGAGGCGAGCAAGTCATAAACTGCTCGGACTTTTCGCTGATTGCATTGCACGGCACCGAAATGATTGCAGGAGTACATAGGGCTTCCTATTCCGTTGGCCTTTTGGCTGTGGAACCTCTTCGCCACTTCTGCAGTCTGGCCGTTCCCTTTCCTTCCCCAATCGGCATGTCCTGCCAAGTTGGGCGAACCCCGAGGGGGTTTCATAGACCTATAGGTCCTGGACGGCAGCGGGAGCATTGCCAAGCGATCGCAATCGGAAGTGCTCTTCTCTGAAGGACCCAGTCAGGAAGCTTTCAGCGAGATTCCCGCCAAGTGGGCAACATAAATGATCATGGCTTTGGTGGTTCCACTCGGTTTGTTTTTGGGGGCCCACTTGTGCCCATATTTGTCTGGCTCTTTAGCTTAAAACACCAAACAAACGATTGCCATAAAATTTATGGCAACAAAACGGCATAAACGGCTTTCCCGCCCTCGGACGCCCTTCCCTGTTGCTCTCAATGCGGAATAATGTGCCAACTGTTGAGTTTCCTTCCGCCTTCGCAGGCGGGCCAGAGCGAGAGCGATAGTGAGTGGAAGCTCGGGAGAGACGCGCCAGCGTTGCCAAGAACGCCGACCAAACGGGTCCAAAACAAGCTAAATGTAACATTGCCCGAAGTCCCTTTGCGTTTTGCAAGTATTGGGAGCATTCAACCAGGGGCAGACATTCCGCGGATATGCATAAATATGCATTGGGCCTACGTTTTGATTTTGAGAAGGGAGCGAAACAAAGTTCTGGGAAACTCAAGAGCCTCTCCATTTACACAACACCATCCATTGGCTGGGCTACGGGGCGTATGAGTAATGCTCGGGTCTGGCCGAAAACCCTCCAAATTGGCAGACATGGGCCCCGAGCAATACGGCGTTTTGTCCGCCGCACGGACTCTCTCGCCGCCTGGCTCTCTGCCATCCCTTGCAGCCCCTTCGCCTGCCTTGTGGCCGCTTCTCCCGGCTTCCCAATGGCCGCTAGTGCTGCCACTGCTGCTGCTGCTGCTGCTGGTGCTGGTGCGGCTGCTTACAGGTGTTTATGTCGGTTCGGCTTTCTTCGAGCCGAAGGCAGCCGAAGCTCTCCCCTTATATTGCCACGGACGAACTGGCGACGCCACAGTTTCATTTGAACGGTCGGACGAGGCGGATGTGCCCAGAAGGACAGCGGACCCCAGCCTACCAGCTAGAGCCAGCACCACAAAGCGCATCAAAACAGCAAAACAAACATTTCTCTCACCCCAAAAAGCAAAACAAAATAATCATAACCATAAACACTATCTAAATTAATCAAAACTTAAAAAATAATCAACGTATACGTATATTTATTCACCCGTAAAATAAGACCTTTTTTTGATTGTGCTTCTAAGTGTTGTGTCTACTTAAAAACTCGTTAAAATTTTAAAACTAAGTTGCCTGGAAAAGTCGAAAGTGGTTTTCAAGCACCACAAGTTATAGTACAAAGCGCTGAGGAAAAACAATACCAAAAGCTATAGACCAAACACCCAAACATATAGACAAATATACTCTGATATCGTGTCTTGCTGTCCCGATCCGGTGCCGTGTAAGATTTCAAAAATGTGCACGAAATTCTCACTGGATTCGAACGACTGAAAAGGGCGTTCCCTTCGAACAATTAAAAGCTAAAAGGTAAATATAACATTTTCATTTGAAATTGAAATTTCCCCGAGTTTCCCGACTTTCCCGACTTTCCTGACTTTCCCGACTGGCATCAAACAAACGCAAAATCGCCAAAAGTTTCCCCGAAATTGCCTTAAAGGGGTCGTGTGGGAGACAACACTCTATGAGTAGTTTCCAAAGAAACGAAACAACCCGGATGGATGAATACCTTCCCCTCCTCCCACACTATATAACGAACGCAGTTAAACTCCCCGATTATTTTCACAATCCAAATCTAATTATGCATGTGGCAGCCCTGGTGGCTGTCTGTTTTAATATTCACAGAGCATATAAAATAATAAATAAAATGCATTACAGAGCAGCTTTTTATGGGATTTCGGTGTTTGATTGCACTATTAATGCGGGGATTGCGGTGTAATTGGCAGGAAAAACCGGCTGGAAATTGAATTAAATTCGCTTTTAATTAAGCCAACAAATGGACGGGCGTGGGAGGTGTGGTCAAGCCTGGTGTAAAAAATACATTACAAATAGTTGCAATCAGCCAGCACGGGCCCACAAGCCTGTTTTAAATTTCCATTTCTGACAAATTCAATTACCGACATCTCCATTGTCTTGTTCTTTGTCCCCAAAAAGGACGTGGGCCGCGCGCCATTGTTTTTGTGTCTGTGCGGCAATGAGATGATTTAATGAAAAATCGTCTACGATTCCTGCGCACATTGCACGCCAGCAACATTGTCGCCGCACAAGAAGTCGTCGTCGTCGTGCCGCTTTCCCGCTGTCCAAAGGAGAGCCTGCCCAGTGCGAGGGAGGCCGTCGAAGCTCGTTACGCATACGCCCTGTGAGCTCGGCTCGGTCGCAATTGCACGATACTCGTATTAAACGACGCCCATTGAAAAGTGCTGGCCAAACGAGGGCGCCCCGGGCTTAGTTTTGCACCATTCCGTGTGGCCAGGCTCGTTAGCCGAACTTGTTGCCACATTCGCAAACACAAACGCCCCGACGCCCCGATGCCCCGATGCCCCGATGCCCCGACGCTTCGACGCACCCGCACGTCTGCGGCGCATCCTTCGCATCCTTTTGCTTCACCCTCGTACGTGTCCTTTTGCTAATCGCTGCGTTTAAGCATCTGCACGGCAGGCGCGCCAGTTGCAGCGTGACTGCCGGCTGTTCCATCTGACGCGGAAATCTTTGATTTGCACCGCAACCGCGGCCGGAAAAGCCAACCAGCACTCCCGTGTTTGCTCGTGTTTGCTGAGGTTTTTTCCGCCGCTACTTCGTTGCACTTTTTTGGGGCTTTCCGGCTGACTTTCGAATGCATTCAGTGGCCTAAAAACGACCGAAGCGGAGCGGCTTAAAGCATCTGGTTGCGGTTCCTATGGGAGCAGGCCGGCACTCCGAATGTGTTGTCGTCCACACTATGGTTTCCACTCTGGGGCTGAATGTTTAAAGTTTAAAGCAAACAGCACCCAATTTCTTGGAGTATTTTAATAATAAATGTTTGTTCAGTATACATATTTAAATGGGGAGCGTTTTATGCTTTGCTCTGTTTGTTTCAGCAATAAAGAAAATATATTTCACTCTCGCCTGCGAAAAATTGTGATGTTTCGAATTTTTGGCCATGATACTCGTATTTTGCCATTTTTTCAATATTTTTTTTGCGTTTGCTTCACTTCACATAAAATATTCAATTTTCATTTTCTTTGCGTTTTTCTGGACCCTGTTCCTTTGTTGTTTTCTGGGGTTTTGCGTATAAAATCCAATGAAAATACACATAAAAATGTAAAAGAGCAGGAAAAAAGCAGCGAATGATCCCGCGGCTATTTGGCAGCAGCGCACACAACATATGCAGCCCGTTTTGATTGCAGGTTGTTCCATTTATTTGTTTCAATTTTCGGGCGGGAAATAGAGGCGCCGCCAAAAATAGAGTCACTGCATTTGGTGACGTATTGATGAAAATGCTTGAAATGCATTGCCCAATCAATCATGACTCTGATTCCGATCCCGATAACGTGGCTTTGGTGGCATTTGGATGGTAAAGAGATATCTCTGGCAGCGTGTGCCGCTGTCGTCTGATGGCATTTTAAGTGGAAAACAATGTTGCCCGAGTACCGGGGATGCATTGTTATCAGGTATTTGCCACGGATTTGGGCAGCCACGTAGGCGTATCACTGATTGATAGTCCGCTTTTCGAAGGGTAATCCCTCAGCGCGGACTTGCCTCTTGTTTGCACTCATTAACGTGACACAAAGTGTTTGCCATTGTTTTGGACAAGTAAGCGAACCAAAAGGAATTCCAGTGCCATTGATCGTTGTTTGGGGTTCCTTTAAACTGCTGAGAACTGCGCAGGAAAACGTGATTACCGGGAATTTGGGAGTCCTCCTGTCCAGAACAGAGCAGCCACTGCTTCTGGGGTGGCCGAAGAAATCGACGGTTCTTGGGGGCAAGAGTTAAGTGATTGCTGCTGCTGCTGTTGCGGTTTGTCTGCCACTGCCACTGCTACTGCCACTGCTACTGCTGCTGCTTCTGTCTGCGTTGCCAATTCGGGATGGGGCTAAGCTTTCAGGCTGTCAGGCTGCCAGAAGAAAAGTTCACAGCTCCACACACAATTGGTTGGAGCCAATTTCTCTTTGTTTATCTGCTTGTCCGTTTGTCTTTGGACAGACAACAACTGACAGTTGTATCCAGGAATTTTCCCAGCCCTCTCGGCCCACGGAGAAACCCAATTTCGGGGCTATTTATGCTCGTGTCAAGGCGTATGCTCGATATTTGGTATGCGCAACATTAGAGCACGTTCGAGCCAGTTATGAGCCCTTAACAGGCCATATCCCTTGAACGGCGCACTATAATGGCCCAGGCAGGGGTTATTCGTGTACGTACTCGTATAGGCGTATGCAGGGCTATAGGTACGAGTATACAGGGCTGCCGGGGTACAAACTGGAATCGAAGTAGCGTGGCAACCGTCGACGGCCCCGTCGTAATAACTAACGTAGTTTGCCTAAGCAATTTGGCACTTGTGCGCTTTATGGCGCGCACAGTGGGCCTTGCCACATGCTGCCACTGCTCGCCGCCGCCCACCATCAATCTTGCAAGTAGAACTTCCCATGGCATAGCTGGATCGTCCATGATCTGCGACTGATATAACCCCCAAATGGTTGTACCGGTCAGGGGGGAAGGCTAAAGGTGTCGGGGTAGATTTTCCTACACATTTTGCCCGTTTGCCGGCCGTCCCGCGACAGTGTTCGCTTGTTTGGCAGCAGGTAAAGGAGGAGACGACACATCCACCTCGGGTCCAGGAAACCAAAGCCCCCTCCAGGAGGCCTCTGGAAATCGGGGCATCGGGGGGAACGCGGCACATGTGCTTAACTGCCAGCATGAGGGTCGTCTGATATATTTGCATGCAAAATTGTTGTCACTGTAGTTGCTGCTGCCGGCTGCCTGCCTGCTGCCTGCTGGCTGCCAATGATAAATGCAAATAGCTTCAGACAGACACATCGGGGGAGCTTAGGAAGTGGGACAGGGGCAGGGGCAGGGGCAGGGCAGTGCTCGTGGTGGTCGGAGTGCCTCTGCACCTGCTGACAAAGGGAAGTGCTGGCTGAGGACGTTACGCATACGACATGTGTGCCACGACAAGCATGCAGGCGCCGCGTGCGGTAAGTGAATCCCAGGACTCAAATCACGACCCTCGACTGCATTGATTGAGAGAGTGCCGGGGCGAATAAATCCGGTAAGCGGCCATCCTCAAACGATTGCCAAACACCGTTCAAAGTGCAAACATTGCGCGTGCGATGGCTCAAAGATACAACTAAGTAAGGCGACGCAAATACACAGGACCTCTGGGACCAAAACGAATTTTGACGAACTGCAGCTGAACAAAGAAAACAGGGCCCAGAAAACAAAGCCGCAGCCGCAGCCACAGCCAGGACACAGGCGAGGGCCAGGCCAGAGGCGAGGGCAAGAGGGGAGAAATAACAGCAAATAAAGCAGGCGGACGGACGGGTGGGCGGCTGGCTGGTAGCTGAACAAGCAACCCATTTTATCGGTATTGTTATTTACACAGGAGTCATTGACACGCGCTTTCGGTTTCCTCGCCGCCGAGCTTTCTGCCGCAAATGTTGCTACAACGCATCAGATGGAAAAGCCCGATAGGACCATTAGGGACAACTAACTATTTTGGGGGATCGCATGGGAGCGCGCGGTTACTGGCTGCAGTTGTTTTTAATTGATTCCCACTCACTGGCGTGGGGAGGGGCGATTGCCTGTTTCTCGGATTCAATTATGAATGCCTTTCTGGAGATTTAATTATGGAAATTTCAATTGCCAGCCCAAATGCCAGTAATTTGCTGGAGTATGCAAGTCAAGAACACTGTATTTACTAAAAGTTGATAATGCAAATCGAGTGGAGGGCTCCCACTTGTCTATAATGTGTGGCATGTTTCAAAACAAACGAGACATCCTGCAGCATTGCCACTCCTGCCTATGGTTATGGTTACCCTTGGCAATTGATTTTCACGCACGAATACGAAATGAAAGTGGCATAAACAAGTGATGGATGGGCGGAAGTTCGCAGGGACTGGAGGAAATCAGCTGCCTGTTTGTGTCATTCCGAAGGTAAAAATAGGAGCATCTGCGGCTTCGATATCTCGGGATTTTGCATGTTTCCATCAAGGGGATTTGGCCGCACATGTGCGTCCATGTCGGCAGGGTCTTTGTCGCCGTGCACCGGGGTCTTAATTGCATGCCCACTAAGGCGTTCGCCACGTAGTAGTACACCCACTCTTGACCTTTGCCGGCTCTGCCTGGATGGCATAAATAATTGAAGTAAAAGTGTTGGTCCACACTGCACAAAATACGAGATTGTTTGGCAAGCCGCTTCCACTGCCAAAAATCGATTCGGCCTCAAAAATGAATGGGGCAAAGTTGGGGCAGGAAACAGCCGAAAAGCGTCTTTGTTTTGCCATCATTTTCTTGCAGTCTTGCGTAAGAGTCCGGGCTAGCTGGCTGCTCTTAACCCTTGCTGTCCACTGCAGGGACATCTCCTTTTTGGCCCACTTTCATGAGGCTTCTATGGGGCTCAAGCACACGACGAGACACTTGGCCACGTTGACAGCTCATAAAATTTGCATATAAACTGCTTATCCGGATGAGACAGCCTGCTGCCTGCGAGTTTTGCCTTCCCCGCATTTCTTTTCTGCACTTTTCTGCACATTGTCCTTGACCACGCCCGCCGTACCGGGCGCATCCGCTCCTTTTTGGCGGGCTGCAAGCGTGCTAATTAGCCGGCGTTAGCCCAGAGTAGGCAAATGGCAAGGCGTTTTCCCTGCAACTGCTAACAAGGTTTGAGTAAACATTGAAGCATATCCTATAGGATGAAAGTATTGTTTCATACCTCGGCAAAACTCTAGGCAAAAGGGAGCAACTATCTTGCGTAGTCTGTGAAGAGTTAATTACTTTGATTGCTGGCAAGCAGTTTACGGAATTCTTGAATAAGTTTTCCGCGCCTGCTTCAGTTTTATGCGCATCGTTGTGTTCAATCACTTTCAGCGGAAACTTTCCGCCGCAGCGCCTGCCCCAGCTAACTTATTCAATATCTTTTAGTCGGCTAGTCGGCTCTTGGCCCGCTGCACCACTCCGAGTTTTGCCAGGAGAGCTCTCCCGCAGCGTCCAGACAGACGGGCGGGCGGGCGGCAAGCTGCTCCTCGATGTCACAGCCATAAATGGGATGAAAGCCTATTCGCTTTGGTTTTCCCTTTTCGAGTTCGGGGCCATCTATCAAAGGGCGCTAACAGCTGGACAGCCGGACAGCCGGACAGCTGGACAGCCGGACAGCTGCGACTGCTGTGCTGTGCTGTGCTGTGCTTTGCCCGGTCCGTCTGCGCCAGCCAATTTTTTATTTGTTTCTGGCCGCCGTACCTTTTTCTCGTTTTATCATCGTAAAGCGAAAAAGATTTGCGAGCCATTGAACTCGGGCGGGGATTAATAATTGAAGGCAATACTCGTAGTCGGCGGAGCAATTGAACTATTTTCCTTGTCGCAGCCAAGAATGTGTAAAAACAAATTGAAACACAAACGAAACAGGAGGGGAACACGAATTCAATTCCCTTTTTACGGCTGCTGCCCGTTGGCCGAAATAGCAGCTCTGTTGGCCGAAATAGTTTGGCTGAGCAACTTTCGGTCGCACCGCAGCGAAGGCGGGCAACGGGGACCGCCGGGAAAACTTTGGGGAAAACTCGGGGGAGCGCGCGAACGAGAGGGATAAAGGCCACGGCCAAGGCCCTTGTCAATGCCAAGGGCGACAAAAAAAAAACAAGAAAATAATGACAAATGTGCTTTTTATTTTAATGTGTGTAAGCATTTGGGGGCGTCATGTTGACGATAATGGTGATTGTTATTGTTTTTCTGTTCTCCGATGCCAATGATGAGCATCGTTCATTGACCGCATTGCCCATACGACATGTTGCACGTTTGCCTGCCGCCTGGCTGGCGAGTTTTCGTTCGGGAGCACAACAAAAAGTTATGCAAATTAATGATTATGAGCGGCTCAGGCTCTCGGCGGATTTATAAATGTCTTGGAGTTTTTCCCCGATTTATGCCTCATTAATGGGTCCGGGGGTGTGCGCGTTTTCCCCACTTTTAGGGGTTTTCCCGTGGCTCGCTGATCTCTATCAAAATCTTTGGGAGATTAAAAGGACTGCTGCCCTTGAAACTCGCAGCGATGCAGGGAGGTTCCCTGGTTATTTAGATTGATCTTCTACAACTCATTTGAGCTTGTTCTTGATGGCAAATGGTTTTCTTCTTTGCGTATTTTCCAAGACTTTCCCGAGCATAAAGGCTGATATATTGGCCATTTCAGTGCGAACACTCTCCCCGAGCTCTGTGATGGTCGCTCAGGTACTCCGGTACTTTCAGCTCCCCACAAAAGAAGTCCCGCGGGCCAGTTGAGACTTTGGTGGCAATCGATATCCACCGTCTGCGGATTTTCCAGGCACTCGTGCAGTCCTGGCCTCAGTTTCCATTCAGCGGGGCCGATGAAATCACTTAATTGCCAATGGCAGCTGCAAGTGGCAATTGGCTTGACCCTTTGACCGCCTGACCTTTGCGAACGGACGGCCATTCGATAGTTAAATAGTTTTAATGACGCCCCGTCCGGGCTGCCGGCCGAAAGGCGTCCATCCGTCCATCTGTCCGTCCATCCGTCCGTCTGTCCGTCCGTGTGGACATTAATTATCGGTTGGCTGGCGAGCGAAGCTGCAGCGGGAGAACTTGTTGCCTTGTTGCCTTTTAATCTTCCGCACGCTCGATAAATTGCCCCGAAAAGCGACCGCTTCGTTTCGTTGACGGGAAAATGGCAAAAACCTAATTAAACATCCGGCAGGGCCTGCAATTGATTTGTGCCACTATCCGCAGTACATTGTATTAAAATAGAAACAATTTCAATTTCAATTTCAGTTTCAATTCAGCCAAAACTGGCGACTTGGAAATGAGTCGCGGGGGAAAACGGTCGCCAGGTGTTTTAAAAATCTTGTGACGTGATCAGGAGCAATTTTAAAATTTAAAAAAATATATAGGATAGGTGGGTAAACGTGGGGAATGCGAAACATCAGGGAAGGCCTCTCAAAAAAGATCACATTCGCGGGGGAGCCAAGATGTTTATTTTTAGGCCAAACAATGCAGACAGATCGCGTCGATTGCGGCTAGATGATGGATGGTGGATGGACGGATGGATGGACGGATGGATGGATGGATGGATGGATGGTTGGATGGGTGGTTGGATGGATGGACGGACGGACGGATGAATGAATGGTTTTCTGTGGTTTGAACCAACAAGTTCGCGCGCACACACGTGACGTCTTTTGAGCGGCATTAATTGCTATTGATTCAATAATTAGGGAACAACAAAATCGAAAACAATCAAATCGCATATGTGAAAATGTTTTCGTTTCGTGCAAATAAATCGCAGATTAATTGCCAAATCAAAACAGAAATGCGAATTGCATGAAATATTTGCGCGGTGGCAACATGTATGTATATACACAATTGCTCATTTGAAACGCAAAAATATTTATCAATATTTCGGAAGCAATTGTAATGAGAGCCCAAGGCGCATGGATTGCAATCAAACTCTAATTCACTCAGTCCAAAATAGTTTGGCGCAAATTAATGTCCGGATAATGTGAGGGATTGCCCAAATTAGTACAAATCCATATTATGGCCACCTCTTGGACCCAAAGCTCGTCCAAATTTGTTGGGTAATTTGGATGTTTCGGCAGGGATAAACGCACCGCAAAATCCTGGTCCAATTAGCCGGCAATCTTTGAAGTGTTTATTGTTTAAGCTACCAACTCGCAAGACCCGTGGCTGGCGTGTCCTGGAATGTCCTGGCATGCCCCTGGCAAATAGAATTAAGACGCAGGAATCCCAGAGTACATAGCACTGTGGCCCACCACCACGTTGTCGCCTGCCACTCATTGTAGTCGCTTCTTGTGGCTCATTGTTGTTTTTTGAAACTACTTGTTTTTACGACCGTCGGGGGGGCGGGAGCCAAGACGCCAAGACGGCAAGACGGCAGACGGCAGACGCAGTCGTCCTTGTTAATCGCAACAAAGAAGGCGCAATAAGTGCCATAGAAATGGGTTGCCCTCAAATGGCCAGCGCAAACTTGGCCACAAAATAAATCTAAAATATGTTTGCACCTTCAAATGCGTGAAAATGAAGGGAATTCCTTAGTTTTAGCCATTGCAAATCGATATAAAGCACAGCAGTGCTCTTTTGCAGCTTGTCGGAGAGCCCTGTTGTATGGTGGTTACAAATATTTGCATCATCAATTTAGCTGCGTCGTCAATAAGCACAAAGTCCCCTCCGAAGATGGACGACGAGCTGCCGGGTGGCGGCTGGCCAGGGAGGCGGAGGAAAGGGGCGTGGTCGAGACAGCGACAACGGCAGCGCTAAAAATAACAAAGTGCAGCACTTGAGCCTTAAATATGACAGCGGCGACAGCTCGCAGCGCAGTGGCAGCCGCCTTCGAGGCAAGGATAAGGCTGGCTCTAAGGACAGGGCCACAGGATAACCGGCTGGGACCAGCGAGAATATGCGCCGGAGACGGAGACGGAGACGGAGGCGTTGATGGTGATGGTGCCGGTGACGGTGACGCTGACGGATCCGGATCCAGATCCGTTGCCATATCCGATGCCGCAGCCGAATCCGGACGGAGTGGGCGCATGGCAAATGGCGTTAAGTTGACGCTGACGAATGCGACGTTGCCGAAAAGAGAACCGCAAGTACTTCAGAATGCATTAGGGTTGCCCTAATGGCGCGAAAACCTTGCTGTCACTCCCCGGACAAGCGCTTGCCAGTGGGGAATTGTGACGGATGTCCCAGGGTTGTCAGGTTAACAAGCGGTACGCGCTGTTCTTCTTTGGAATGCTTGGCGGCGGGGGTCCCGAAATATTTTCCACAGAGGCCAAGGGCATATTGAAGGCGTTCGAAAGTATGTTGCAGGAAGAAGGACTCCTTGTTCATCCCTGTCCCAAAAATCAGCCAGTTGAGCCGAAATATTCTGAATTTATTCATCCACCAAAGAAATAGCTTACAATTTATAGCCGTTCCTACCGAAGAGAGTTGCTTTATCCGCACATAAAATTGTCCCGTGCACTTGCTCAGGACTTGCATTTATCTGCGACTTGCAAAGTGCTGGCTCGGGGCAACTATCTTTTTCCCAGGGCATTCCCGTGGCTTAAGGAGCTTGCTGTGATCCGCCATAATTTCCACTTTTCCGCTCACATTTTCCACCTGTTTGCTCAGCGTTCGAGGGCTGTTTTTGCTTGCCATTGAAAAACTTGCTGACTTGATGCCGCGCGAAGGACTCTAATTAAGAGCTTGCGGTTGCAAGTGCGTTTCCCCGGTGATTTTGCCGCGTTTTTTATTACTACCTGTGCTGGTGTGTTAATTACATTAAAAATATATTAAAAGTATGCGAATGGAATGCAAACAGCAGTGTGGCGGTGCTGTAAACAACAACTCCCCTGGCCGCTCTGAGCGCGAAATGAAAGTGGGCAGATGAAGCATTAATTAATTTTTAATGGTTACGTATTGGAAACTCATTGAAAGCTTTACGCCCTCGCCCTCGGCTTGTGGCAGTTTCTGTTATGGTAATTATTTGTTGTGGCTGCTTACGCGCTTTTCATTCAGAACCGGGGGTATATCGAGTTCATGTGAACTCAACCAGTTGAGGCAACCCCTGCCGACCTCTCCCGTAGAGGCAGCACGTATGTTCTGGATAGCCATATCCTGGATATAGCCACTTCACTGAAAATCTGGCCAAGTCCGAGCCAAGTCCGGGTATTGAAAGTCGAGACACTCGACAGCGGTCGCACTTGCCTGCTTCCACCTGTAGTTAGCTGAGGGTTTTAAACGCGGTTTCCTCCCCCCGGGGCAGGACGGGGGCCCTGCACTTAAGAGTGGAACAGGATTGGGTTTCCCAACAACCGCCCGTCCCCTATACCCTTATTCCCTGATGTTGAGGGAATAATAGAAGTTTCTGGCTTGTTTTCTACCAAGGAAAGTCTTCTAATGCATGTCTAATTGCGCTGGACTCTCCTCATCTTTCCTGTTTGCCCAGTTGATTAAATACAAATTTTGGAATAACTCTAACAATTGTTTTTGGCCATAAACTGGACGAGGATGGCAGCCGGAGAGTGCAAGTTACTCCGACATGTCCCGGGGAAGGGTATTTGGAGCGAGTCCTCCCTTTAAGCCAGTTTGCCCTGATCCTTTTTGCTCTTGTTGCCCTCCATTCATGTGCGTTGATGTTGCTTCCATTTTGTTTGCACTGTTCTTGGCATTGTTTTCCCTGCTGACTGCGTCGCTGTTGTTGTTGTTGTTGTTGTTGGCTCCATGGCTGATGCCTGGCATTATGGCCTCGCAGCAAGCAGCAAAAGGATAAAGTGGCAAGCAGCGAGGAGCAGGAGCAGGAGCAGGCAGCCGGAGCAGGCAGCAGGCAGCAGGCAGAGTCTCAGCTGCGAGAGTGGCCCGGCATTGCGTGGCACCAGCCAACATTTGCAAGTCAAATGAAATTATTTATTTTGTATGTAATGGTGACGAGGGCGGCTTAAGGGGCCGCCGAAGCCCAGGAATGCCGAACCGAAAAGTGAATACGAAATCCATACCAAGAGGAGTATAATTTTGTGCCACTTCGCATAACCTTAAATAGGCAGTATTGCGTATTTATCCCATTGCGGGAATTTAAATTGAAAGTGCTCAGGGGCGGCTGATTAGCCAGGAGACAAGAGACAAGAGACAGTCTTGCAATTCCCATCGTGCCGGCACTTTGCATTTCCGCTCAGCGCTTTTTCCATTTCCGCCTGCACAGGTTTTCACCACCCTCGTGTAATTACTGTGTGCGCCTGTCTGGGGTTGCCTGCGAAGAGGCAACTTTTTACACTAAATACATTTTTCTGGCAACTGAAATGGATTACGACCGACAACTTCAGTTTTGAGTTGTTGGCTGCAAGAGCAACAGATTGCTTTGGACAGGCTGACAGTGGGAAACTAACGCAATTTCCCGAAAAGTGCGCCAGTCACAAGTGTTTTACCCGATTCTTAAAAAGAAAAAGGGTATATTGAATTCGTGCGAATGCACTTGTCAGAAAAACTGTTGCGGCAGACAATTTCTTAATTGTTTTTCGGGGAAACCTCCGATTATTATTCCGGGACAGCGTTCCGAATAAATTTGAGAAGAAATCTGTGCAGCCCGAAAACATGGCCATCAAGAACCGATTATGTGCCCCAAACCCCTCGAAAATCCTGGCCAAAACCCAAACACACCCTCGCACAGAGAGGGTGAAATCCCTTCGCTGAGAAGTACGCAACATTTGGGTTTTATTTTTCATTATTTTTGTGAGCTGGCCCGGCCAGCTGCTTATTAAATAATTCACACAGCTGGCAGCGGAAAAGGAGTTTGTGTATCCAGGCGAGAGCACACGGCAAGAAAATCATTATATCTCTGATTTATTGTGGAAAGAGTTAGCCAAAACAGATGTCTAACCCAGATACCGTTGAAGAATGTAGTATGAGTCCGGAGTAAGTAATTTCAGCTGAACGTCCATCGCAACGACTGCAAAAATATCTGCAGTGCAGCACGTCACACATGGCTTGATTATAACGTTTATGGCGATTACTCATACGGCCCGTGTGCCATGAGCCACTGCTGACAATGATGGGGCGACACTCGAGTCAAAAACGCTGCTAATTAAGTGTTAAATCATGCCAAAAATATACCCATTCAACTGTGTACGCACGCGGGGGCGTGCTTTGGGGGAAGGTGTAAGCGAAAGTGCTTTCCACGCCCCAAGTAGCACGAATTCGCTTGCGCAAATTAACCCAAAATTGGGGAACGCACATGCCGCGCGGTCCGCGCCGCAGTTTTGCCTTCTCATGTTTTGCGCCCCGTATGGCGAATCCCTATCCCGGCAGTATACCGGCACATTTTCGAAACGGACAATGGACAAGCGGACAGGGGTGCACCAGGTGATTGTGTCATAAATCATTTCTAATAGAACTGTTTGCCATTAAGTCGAGGCATTCCTTTGGGTTATTTACACGCTCCCTGCACACTTTTTGAGGTCACAGGATGGCAGCGGCGGGATAACTCGGCGGGATAAAGACTCTAATTGAGTCACTTAATCTGCGGACATATTGTGCAAACTCCCAAATATATTCCTTTCTGCTGCTGCGAGGCTTATGCAAATATTTCCCGAACTTTGACTGGCCGTGAAACATTTTCATCACACATGGCCCGGCCCAGTTTTGTGGCAAAAAACGACGGCCAAAAAGGGTAGCGAAATATTGTCAACATTAGGTGTAGTTTATTAAAATGACGTCTGGTGCGTGGTGCACAATGCGGTGGCTCCCACTTTATGGGCAATTTGAAACACATTTCATTACACAGCCTTCAACCTTCGGTGGCGCAGAATGCCTAGTCCTGCGCTCGGTGCCCGGTTTCCATGGTGTTGTTGTGTGTACTTAAGTGAAATCTTCTTAATATGTTAACAACTCATAGGGGATTTTTTGTGCCGACCGGCCCTAAGACAATTGCCCCACTGTGGTGTGGTTATGGTAGCTTTTCCGCCCGCTTTCCCGCTGTGCTCCTTTGTTTTGTGGCAGCGTCATTGCCGAAAACGCAATGATGGAAAGATGGGCGCAAAAACTATGGCCCAAAGTCCAAGTTTTGTCCTGTCACTTTCTGCTCGGCTTGCTGAATTATTTATGGAGATGAAGATTCCACTCGACGAAGGAACAAAAGACAGCGCAAAAAAAATACGATACGATTTTTCGCCCGCTGTTTCAAATGGCAAAATCTGCGCCGTAATGTGCATATATAATTTTCTATGCGTCTGTACATACGCACATTTCACCGGAAATTTTCTTTTTGCGCTTTTGCTTTTCCGTCTTTCTTTTTTTTGTCGGCCCGGGCACTTAATGCTCCAATGAATTTCGTGTAAGCATTTTCGCCATTCACTAATCGAGGGGTATTATGATTCTACGGTGATGGATGAGCTAAGACTAAGGATCTGCAACGTCCAGGGCTCGCGACTCCTATGATCGATTGCCTTGTCGAGCTTTGAACCATTTTCTAGAGCTAAGCTCAGTCCGAAGAACTGTACCTGAGAGAGGATAAGGATCTGCAACGTCCCGGGGCTCAAAAGTTCGATGGTCGATTGGCTAGCGACGAAGCCCATTTACTAGAACAAAGCTCACTAGATTTTTACTCCTTTGGTGCCTAGTCCCAAGTACCTTACTGGGGAGGAATTTTTACTCTTGTTTACTTGTAATAATCGGAATTTCGTGGAAAAACTTTTAATTTCACGGGAGTGCAGAGTGTAGCCGAAAGAGCTTTACTTTCGGCACACTTTGCCTGCGACTTTGCTTTTATCTGAAGCTTAATACGGACTTGTTTTATTTATTTTATTATTATTATTCTCATCTTTCCCCCGCTTTTTGTTGTGGGAGATTCTGAAGTACCCGTAGACGCCCTAAACTATGCAACACTGCAGATGAAATAAAACGAGTCTGCGGGCCTCCGACGGGGCGACGCCAGAGGGCGGGACTGGGGGCGTGGCAGCTGGAGAAGACTTTATTAAAATTTCGGTAGTCGTTTATCTGCCGAGTTGAGTTTATTAAAAGCCCTAAAGTATATAGTACACTGCCGCGCACATCCCGCACTGGCGGCATGGCTTGGCTTGGCTTTGATTTGATGTTAATGCAAATGGCACCGCCGCCTCCCCCCGCCTTAGCCTCAACCTTCAGCCCCTCAGCCGTCAGCCCGTCTTCCGCAAATTGCCGCACTGTTTAATTTTTAATGAAGCAACCAAAACAGATTTACTACCAAGGCAGCCGGGGAAGGATGGATGGCGGGCCCACCATCTTCGTCGTCGTTGTCGTCGTCGGTAGGCAGGAAATGCTGGGGCGGGCTTAGTGGGTTAGCAGCTGATGTCTGATTAATCATCAATGATTGAAATGGGATGTTTGCTGCGGCGGGCGGGGCCGGAAATCTGGGCCACATTGCTGATTATTTCGGAGCCCAGAAAGCACGGAAAACAGAGCCAGCCGCGCGATTCCACTTTAATTTCCTCCATTGAGAAGGCCCGCACACGTGTCAAGTGGCCGCAAACGCAGCCTTAGAGACTCAAACTCGCCACCCTTCCCGCCCATCGCATCCGCCGGAGCCATCTCTCTCCAGTAGGTCAAAAAGCGCATTCACCCGCACCGAAGGCTACAAGGTAACGCCCCGAACACTCTTCCTTTCGTCCCGAGTGCAATTGTGGCGAAAATACTCGCAATTAATGCTGTGCAGCACACGTCCTTCGGTTGTGGGCCGGCAATTAGTTGCGTCTTACTTGCCTCTCGGGTTTTTAGACCCGTTTACTGCACAGTGAACGCAGCCTCCCAAATCGTATTCCCCACGCACCCTGTGAGGGGAGCGGAGCGGAGCTGAGTGGAGTGAAGTGGAGTGGAGTGAAGTGGAGGGCTGCTCGCAACCAATTAGAAAAGTTGCTTGCCCTGGCAAAATATTCAAAGACGAGATACTTGATAAATTAAGTAGCGTCTCCTTGTGGCCCACAACCGTGTGGGTGTGGCATCAATTATTTAGAAACAACAGCGGGATGCGAGCAGCGGCCCGGGGTCGGGACTGGAAGGACAGAGATAAATGCAGTTCCCGCTCCGGCTTTCGCTGGAAATCCCTGTCTCATATATCAAGGAAGCTGTCTTCAGGTGGAACGCACGGGTTGAGAAGTCACGTTCCGATCGAATCTCTGTACGTACATACAAGTGTGGTATGGTATGGTATGGTATGGTATGAGACGGTGTCGAGAAAGTTGAAAACTCATTTTAACCATCGCGTTTCATCTGCTTCCCACATGTACGACTCCTACCTTGAGCGAGGCGATAGACAGTCGGGGGAAAAATGAGCGCTTTTCCATTGGAAATTCCCAGGGTGATGGCCGTAAACGTGGTGGCTTAAATTGTTCCCCAAAAGTTTGTCCCAGGCGCCGTCGTCCTGGTAGTTCCTCCTGGTGGCTAATCGTACAGCCTTGTTCATACTCATGTCCCCTGAAACGCCTTGGCGGTTCCCACATCTTCTGACTCCGCGGTGCATTTTGGAGGCAGTTTTTGGGTATAAGGTCATAGAGGCTTTGTTCTTTAAGTTTGCTGTCTTGTTTGGCTCCGAGTCCCGCCGACAAACTAATTTCCCCTAATTGAGGCCTTCGAATGTGTCATTTTAATGCGATTGGAGCGAGTTGAGCGAGTTGCGCGAGTTTTGCGACGACTAATGAATTGTTTAAGCAAGTGCACGAGGCACGCCGCTGAGTGACGATTAAAAACGTCGATGGCTGCCGCTAATTGAACGCCGAGGGTTCACTTAGTCGACGGAGAGTTCATTTGCAGTCAAAAGCGGGCCAAAGGGTGGCAATGGGTGGCAAAGGGGTCACGACAACGAGATGACCCCGCAGGACGTTGCATGTCCTGCACGAAAGTTATTTGACCCGATAAGTGCCAGCGGAGCATTCGGCCCGTGCGGACTCCTTGCGATGTCCCCTGCAACTCGACAGACAGTTTAAAGTTTTAGTTTCATTGTTATGTCGTTATGTCGTGACGCTGTCTCAGTGGTTTCGGCGTTATCATCCGAGTGCACTCGCCCGAGAGACAGCATGAAAATAAAAGCGTCGCAATGAAAACCGAATAAAAGCCCGAATAATTCCAAATATACGAATATTAAACAGTTGTCCTCGGTGCTTCTATTTTTCTAAGCTTTCGAGATGAATGGCGCAGCCTTCGAGCTTACATGCCCAAGAGGCCCCTTGAACAGCCGCAGCCGCAGCCGCCAAGAGCGCACCCGATAAGTAGCCCTCTTGTTTCGCAGTGCTTTTTGGCCACTCTTGTGAATTTGGCTCAGTTTTTGCCACTGCACAGTGCACCAAATTGGCCCGAAAAAAGTGGCAGGCCAACATGTGTTTCGCTAAACGAAAGGTACGTGAAAAATGAGTGGAAATGTGATATTTAAAAGTTCAGACGTACGAGTACGAGTATAGCAGAGTAAATATTAAATGTGTCCCTCGTTGCCCCTCGTTGCCTCACCCTTTTCTCTCTGTGCAAATACATTTGATCTTGTCTGGGCATAAAAACGCTGCCACTTTGTCTTATTTTTGGCAATTTAGATGTCATTCACTCCTGCGGGCGGGAAATGAGCAACGAACTCGAGCTCGTATTCGTCTCCCGTCTCCCGTCTCCGTGCCCCTGCCCGTCGCAGTCTTCGTACAAAAAACGCAATCAATGCCAGAAAAAGAGGAGGCCAAAGGGCCAAAGGGCCAAAGGGCTGGTTCGGGCAACTGGGAAAGGTGAGATGGGAAAATGGTGGGAAAACCCGAAGGAGAGCCGACAGTTCATTGTCTATTTTATTGTATTTTAATTTATGTTGTTTAACCCAACCCAGTCAGTGGCAGCAGAGCTTGAGCTTGTTGGGGATTCGATTGTTTTGTCCGCAAGTTGGCCCCGTTTAGAGTCGCCACAGGGATTGCTAATCCTGGTAGCAATGAGGTGGCCTCTGTGGTGGCATCTGTGGTGGCATCTGTGCCACTCGCTCCGCTCTGTGACACCGCCATAATTTTGCTGAGCTGTGTTTCTGATTTTTGTGTAATAAAAGTCGGAAAATAAGAGTCGAGCTGACTGATTCTCCCGGACAGGTGTCTGGTGGATTGTAAAGTACAGCAGGTGAGGGCGTAACTCCAGCTCAACGCCACCTAATTTGCTAATGGAAGTGGAAGTGCTTGCGGTGATATGAATATGCCCCAAAAATGCTCGTATTTTAATTTAGAATGCCAAGGAGCGAGTCGGAGTCTGGTGAACAGTTGTTCCCGGGGAAATAAATATGTGAGCGCCAGCCAGAGCGAGCTTAAGGACTACGGCTTGTGGGGGCAAAGTCTGCTTCTTTCCTAGCTTATTATGGCGGAAATCGGCTTCGATTTATTTGGAGTTTGCGATGCGTTCCAAGTCCCGGATTCGGTGCAAAGCACTCGATTCAGCTTGGCCAAAAGAAATAAAACGCTACTCAAATAGTTGCCAAGAGCTTATTTGGCGTCTGCTCCTCGCAGAATGTGTTTGAGTTCGGGGCGGCAAGGATATAAAGGATGTGCCCTGTGCGAGCTTAAGAGCTTGTGCATGTTTTTTTTTTTTTTTTNNNNGTGTGTATAGTATGTTTTCTTCTCTTATTTGGTCCAACTAGGACCCTTTGATGCATTGTCGCCTCGTGCACAATCCCAGCTGCTTGTCAGTGCACAGCAGCTGCTTTCCAGGAGTCACAGGACTCGGTTTGGGAGAAATTCTGCCAGAACTTTTAGACAATATCTCTGAGCTTGCGTCCCGCCCAGAGCGGCTCATTAAATCAAAGCCAAAATCGATCGTAAGTGAGCTTCTTAAAGTGTACCCGTTCGTCCTGTGTTGTGAAAAGCGGGGGCAGAAGGACGAGGCAGGAGAGGCAGGATGCTGGATCGGACAGAGTGTGAGTCACAGTCAGCTGGCGTGCAAACTTTTGCAAGCACTTTTGTTTTCATTCAATGTCCAGGCCAGACAGGCAGCTCCAACATTTTCCACAATTTCCATTTCAAAGCGAAAACTTGCCGCCAGCCAGTGCAGGCCCAGTCCCAGTCCCAGTCCCAGTCCCTTCCCGACGCCCCTTCTGACAATCGTTCTGGTTCGAAAATGTTGTGAGAAGCCCTCGAAACAATTGGGCGACCGAAAATAGACGAAACACCCATCGAGAGACATCAGCGCCAGGAGCCGAAGCTCCGGTTCCAGTTCCAGCAGTTCTGGCAGATGACAAAAATAAGTTTCAATATGGAAAACTCTGCACAATGAAATTTAAAATTCTATCAATTTTTAGCCAAAAGAAAAAGTTGGGGCTCTGAAGGGGGAGCGGGAGCGGGAGCGGGAGAGCAGGGGCCACTGCTGGATAGCCATGATTGTGATTTATGGTTGCACAAGTTTTGGACAAGTTTATTTTCCTCCGCTCCGGACGGTGCAAGTTTAACGAGCTAGCAACTTCTTGGGCGAATGCTGTAGCATATTTTGTGCAACAAGCGCTTTGCTGCCAGAGACCCGACCCCCGACCCGAATGCGGGCGGGCGGGCAGCAGAGCTGGCAATTTGAATAGAGAGCCTGCCAGCCTTCTGTTTGTCACTTTTAATTAGTTTAAAAGTTACCTAACATTAAAGCTCTTAGCCGATTAATTCGTTCGGGGGCTTTAAGGCGCTCGCTCGGGTTAGTTGGCAACTTGCCTTTGCAGCTTTCCGGTGACTCTTGAGCAGAAACTTGAGCAGCCATTCGATTTAATTGCTGCCCCAAATTGGGGCAGCGAAGCCATTCCTCCTGCATATATACATATATCCATGTGTTGCCTAATGAATTCACACAAAATTGGCGAACATTTGGGTGAGCACTTCGGGAATTCACCGGGGAAATGCTGGAAAAACACAGCAGGTGTACGGAAAATAATTGCTATCAATGTTCAATTTAAAGTGCGTTGAAAAATACAGGAAAACAGGAAAACAACTGGCAAAGGCTGCTGCTGGAAAACATTGAGCCTGCAAGGGGAGGCCCCGCTGAGAAATGGGGGACGCGCAGCTTGAAAGCGAGTGAAGCCCGTGGGAAATAGGAAGCAAGATAACTTTCAATGGTTTTCCCGCTCCCACACCCGCTCCCACACCGCTTCTGTGGGGAAACTTAATTTTTAGCCTTTTATTTTTATTTCATTCGTTTGATGCCCTGGCATCAAATTTTTAGGGGGGACTCCTTGCGGCCCCTGCACCTTGGCCCCGGTTCAGACTTTTTAATAACTTTTGTCTGACGCATAACTCGTGGCAGGCAACGCATGCCAGGGAGGGAAATTTCGCCGCCGGGACAGCTCCGGAAAATTGCATTGCAAATGTGTGTACGCAATTTCTGCCTCTACTCCATTTTCATTTTCCCCGGCTGCTCCCAGTGCCGCCTGCCTGCATGCCCGCCTGCCCGCCCGCCTGCCCGCCTGCCTGCTGTTTGGCCAAGCACAATGAAAATGAGAATTTTCCCATTCGCCAACTACATTTTGCTTTTCCAACTTTTCATGCTCCCCAATGCTCGCCGTGTAAACATTTTCCCGGTTCGCAGTGTGTTGTTTTTCCCCGCTTTCCTTGTTTTGTGTGTCTTAAAGTTTGACTTCAAGTCGGCACGAAAACACGGCCAACAGCAACTTGTGCGAGAAGTCAACGCAACAAGCGACAAATTTTGTCCGAAATCCCGAAAAAATCCCCGAAAAAGAGCAGCCCCCAAAAAGCATAAAAAATAAAAAGAAAAAAACAAAAAAAATAAAAGCATGGGTGGGAAATGTTGCAGCCAAAAAATTCAAAAAGTGGCACAAAGAAATGAACATAAAACTGGAAATAAAACAACAGCAAAAACGAAACGAACAGCCACCTGAATGTAAACAAGGTACAACACCGATGGCTCCTTGCCCTTGGTAAAAAATAGTCAAAATTTGTGGTTGGCGAAAGCTGTGGAAACTTTGAGCAGCCAGGTTAGGGAGTTTCCCGAAACAAAAGCTCGTTAAGTTATCAATAAATCTATTCCAGGTTGAACAAGGACATTTGCAGTTGTGTGTATTTCTCGTTTTTCCCGTTTTTTCTTCCCGAAGGACTCTAAAAGAGCATTAAAATGCAGGAACAAATATTTGGCAATCGTGTGTGGCGGCAGCAGCACGAAGCTTCAAACAGAAAAAAAAGACAAAATGCCTCAAAGGCAGCTGGATACCTTTCAAAATTTAGCTGCGATGTCCTGCGTCCTTCCTGTCCTGCGTGGTTCGGGGAAATTCATTTTTGAATCCGCCGCAGGTTTTTCCCAGCTTGTTGACTTTACTGCCGCTCCTGCTCTTGGTCCTTGTCCTTCTCCAGCTCCTGCTCCTGCTCCTGCTCCTGCTCCTGCGCTGTGTTTTTATCGTTGGTCCTTTGTTGGTTTGTTGTTGTCTGCTCGTAATTTCGTGTTTTCCCCGCCGGCCCCCGTTTTTTCTCCGTGTGCATGCTGGCTCCCCGCCCACTCGGTCACGCCCTCGGCGGATATTTAAGGGCGGATTGTCCACTAATTTGTCCATTACGGCGGCAGTTTGGCGGGCGCGGAGCGTGCGACCTGCCTTGCCCGCACCTGTTGCGGTCGCTTAAACTTTGAACCTGATTTTCCGGTCCCGGAACCAGGCCCCGCCGGCCCCTTCCCTGATATTGAACCTTCAGTCTTTGATTTTACGGCCCATGATATTGAAAACGGCGCAGAACGATGTAATATACTCGTATCTGCGGGTATACATTTGTTTTTATTAAAACAAAGTCTATAAAATGTTTTGCGTTTCGGGAAAATACATACTCGTAAGTGCCTTTGAATAGGGGAAACGGGGCAGTCGGGGCGTACAGCTACAAATGATGATTTAAAAGGGTTTTTGTTATTATACCATGTACCTTAAGATACGAATGGTGTATTTAATTTGTGCAAATGTATGTAACAGAGAGAAGGAGACATTTCCGACCCTTCAAAGTCGATCTAGCCTTGTCCGTCTATCTGTCCGTCTATCTGTCCGTCTGTCGTCTGTCTGTCCATCTGTATGTACAAACACATCGTTCTCCAAATTGATAGGAACTAGAGGCATAATTCTTTTTGTTTTAGGTGCAGAATATGTTTATATGGAATCTTACCCACACCCCCTTCCGCCTCTAAAATTTTCAAAGAACTATATTTTCTCCTGCATATTTATCTATATCTCTGAAATGGTAAGATCAAGAGACATAAATCGTTATTTTTATAGTTCTACATTTAAATATCTAGCCATATGGTAAGTCCTATAAATAATGATAATACGGTCTTCGCCAGTGTCAATGCCTGGTGAAAATAGTTACATGGTATCTCCGTTGGCGAGAAATCCCGACTACAGCGTTTCTTCTTGCTCTTGTTTCGACTAAAGCATTTAAGCCCTTTGCGAAAGGCCCTGGCGAGGAGGCGGCCAGAAGCGTATTTTGGCCAATTAGCGAGCGAGTTGTGGGTGGAAAACTGCAACTGTTGCGCGGAGGCTTATTAAATATATCACTGAAATTCTTAATACGCTCCGCTTATAATGACAATGCGACCGGAACCCAACCCGCACCAAAGCCAAAACCAAAGGCAACAGGAAGCCGTTTATATATCGCTTTGCGAGGCATTTAAACGAATTAAACGCTGTCAACGAAAAAACTGCACAAAATATAAGAAGGGCCAAGCGCAAAAAAACATAATTATCGTGGTGAAAAATTGAATCGAGGGCGGGAGGATGAACAGGATGAAAATAAACCAAGGCGAACCTCAAAAATCAACAGGCGGCAGCTGGCCCAACAGCCTTGGGTGCTTTCTGTGGGTGGTTCGGTGGTTCGGTGGTTGGGTGGCTGGGTGGCTGGATGGTGGGGCGGCCGATGGGCGACCGTGGGTGTATCATGAATGAAATGATGCTTTTGTATTGGCTTCGCTACTCAATTTAATTTATTGCCAGAGCGCTCGGTCAGCCTTTTTTAATATGCAAAGTCTGATGATGATACTTTGTTTTTGCGTCGCCCTCGGTCCTCTTTTAATTTTGCGTTTTTTTTTTTTAATTGCCAGCACAAGGAGCCACAGTGTGGTGGTGGATGGTGGATGGCGGGTGGCGGGTGGTGGTGCCTGTTAAAATCGTTCATTAAGGCCCGATGATTGGCTTTTATGCAGCCGGCCACTCGACGACGATTCAAAGCCATCAGCCAATTAGCCAAATGATTCACAAAATAGGAGTGCTATGGGGAGCGGGGGAGCGGGGGGGAAGAGGGAGGAAAACCTGCATTTGCACAAAGGTAATGCATCGGATGTGGTGCGGAAAAGTGTAGAAAAACACTGCGATAGCGGCGGGAAAATTAATTATTCGCTCTGGGCATTGCAGTTACGAGTTCTGCAGGCTCATTGAAAACGCAGCCTTTGATCGCATTATGAATTAACTAAATTATAATTAACGAACTCGCTTGTGTTTGGTTAATAAATTATCGGGCGCGCGTAGCCCGAAATAAATTTCAATTAACTGCGCCTTCGCCAAACAATTACTCGTGTGGTGGCCCCACACGATGGTGGCAAAATGCACCGCATGCCACACCTAAAAGCCCGCACAAGCCGCAGCAGCAGCAGCAGCAGCAGCAGCAGCAGCAGCAGCAGCAGTGGCAGCGCCAGTTAAAAGTGGCAAGTGCATGCCGGTCTGTAATTAATTCGTGCCGCCCCCCATCTCATTATCTGTGTGTGGCTTGCCTTGTGTGGGCGGTGCGCCCTGCATCTTCCTGGAATTGCAACTGAAATTGAAAATCGAGACGTAAATTAGCAGGAAGAGAATATTGAATTGATTCTCGCAACCGCACTCCAAATGGGCAATCATTTTCGATAATGTAAGATGCACTGGCTCGAGTTTGACGGCACCGCAAGTGGCACTTGGTGGCATTTTGGGTTCCTGGGAAACACGCTGCCTTGGGGGTCGGGGGAAAACTTTAAACGCCAAGCGGCCGGTCATGCATAAATCATTATTTGTCCAGTGTACCGGGCAAACAACACAGTTGATAGCGTAGATACACCTAGCCAACGCCAACGCCAACTGCCGCGGGTGCGGGTGCGGGTGCGGGGACACGAACCAATAAATTAATCAGAAAACTTTCGTGGTCAGTCATGACCAAAGGCGTAAACCGAAGCACAAACACGAAACGCAACGCAACGCAACGGCCACGGCAACGGCAACAAACTAAATATAAACATGGACATTTGTGTATATATTCCAGCGACGATTAGCAGGCGATCGGGTCGGAAACAGGGCTTGGGGATTCGTCAAAGTGGGTAATTAATTTCAACGCCTTGTAACAATATAAATACGCTGACGTGAGCCAATAATTAATGGCCGGCGCTGCAGCCACAATCGAACTCCCCCGTCGAGCATTCAAATAAACGTTTCCATTCGACAGGCGACAGGCGAAAGCCCACAGGCGCTGGAAATGCCAGAGTCGAAAGGGATTACAAACTTGCCGCAAACTTTCCGGAAATCGCCTTTCAAGGAGGCAACAAATAGTGTTGCCTACTTCTCTGCGTTTCGGCGGCCTGTCAAAAGGTATTGGGAACGGAGAGCTTTCTCAAGTCCTGCTGCAGATCTGAGGCAGAAAGCGCTTATGTTAATCGCTCAAGCTCCCCGAACGCCCGACCGGAGGAGCACTTTGAGGCGATGTGTCACTGTCGCGACACCTAATGAATTATTCCAGATGGGCTAACAACGATTGGCCCCGGACGCGGCCGCGGCGGCGGAGCTGGGCAAGCAAACTTTGCGATGACAAATTCAAGCGACTGCCATGTACCCGTAACATAAATTGCTCAAGCTATCGGGGCCAAGGTGTCAAATGGTGCTCAAGAAATGGCTTCATAAACGGCACGCAACAGTGGCCCGGGGGCCGCAGGCCGGGGGCCGGGCGGACCTAACGGGAGGACCTACATTTCGACTTCTTGGCTCGACCCTCCTCCGGCTGGCGTGTCGTTGAACCTCCAACGAGTGCGAGTGCTGGTAAAACAAAAACTATAAACTGTAACTTCGCTGCACTGAGCCGGACTCCCAGCAGTTTCCGGGTTGGCAAACAATTCAGATCGATTTTCTGCCCTCGGCCCGGCTCCGGGCCCACCGGGCCCACTGGCAATATTTATGAAATGACGAACAGGGCCTGGCAGTTGACACACGGAAAGAAAAAGCGGGCCCCATTGCATTATGGTTGCCAATCAGCACCCGATTGCCTGGGCCTGCACTTGGCGAGCGAGGCATTTGCGTTGAGGTTCGTTTTATTGGGGGGAAATCATGTTTTCATTGCACAGAGCCCGGCGAAGGAGTTTAAGTGAAATCCGTGTGACCCAAAATAAACTGGGGGCTAAGCCAACCAACCAACCGCCTTTGAGCCACCGCCAGAGCCGAGTCAATGGCCCTTTGTTTTGTATCCCGGCCACATTTTTGTTATTTTATAATTGCCGCTGCGGCTGTTCGGCTGTTCGGCTGTTGTTGTGGCTGTGGCTCTGCCTTTGGCTTTGGCCGCTCATTTCGCAGGCTTTTATTATTATTATTATTATTTCTGCTCTGTGTTCAGTGTGTTTTGTTTAACCAGACGACCGACGACCGACGACCGACGACGGAGGTTTCCACCACGAGTGGAAAGGGTAGGAAAAGCGGTGGTCGGCCAGACTGGCCGAAAAAAAGTTCATCGACAACTTGTTGTTGCCTCCGGGAAGGGGTTGGCGGTGGTAGGGTAAAAAAAAGAGTAAAAAAAGAGTAGAAAAAAGTGAAAAAAAGGGAATAAAACCCCAAATAAAACGAGCAACTGAAATTCAACTTAACTGGAAGGCAAACGCATTTATATTTAATGAAATATAAATAAAATATTAGAAGGGGCAAACTTGCGGGCCCCAGGAATAGAAACATTTCATGGCCTCGGAGTGAGGGAGGGTCCTTCAGAGCTTCTGGTTCGCACTTTAATTTCATTTTCGGCATTGGCACCGTTGTCACTTTTCCTAATCAAAATTGCTGCGTAGGAGAGGGCTCGGGCGAGGGCTTAAAGAGTTGTGTTCTTAAGAATACTTGGTCATACTTAGAAGGTCTTTATATTTTGTTGAAAATTTTAAATCCTCCGGCAGACACGGCTTTCGTTTCAGCCCCTCAGCCAATCTAATTAGTCAAATGGTTCAAAGGCAGCCCTGGGTGGCAGTGCCTGCTGGGCAGTAATGTACTATACGAGTATGTTGTGCAAGGGATTCTACAGGTTGACAGAATATTCATTTGTGTCCGTCGGCCCGTCTGGCGCTCAAATATTTTTCAATTTCGCAAATACAAATTGATGGCGATAGGCCCAACCGAATGCGAACAGCTCTTTGCTGCGAAAGTGCAGAAATATTTGCACAGTTTTTCACTTTGGGCCAAGTTCTGTCCATGCAACTTGGCTTTGATGTGTTCTGTGTTCTGTGTTCTGCGGTTGCTTTGATTTCAGCCACTCGGCAAAAGGCGGCTAGAATAACAAGGCAGCAGTCGGTGGGTGTTGCTATGGCTTTGCCTTCAGAAAGAGGAACAAAACTCTTCTAATGCGAAATGTCTCCATGCGGTCATTTACATGTGCGCCCACCTCCCCCTCGTCTTGCCCTGTCTGCCCTGTGTCGTCCTGGGCCTGCGACTCCCGGTATTTGTTATTTTGTTTGGCCCTTTGTCTCTGCGAAGCTTTCTAATGTAAATCGGTTAATTACATGTCGAGAGAATTAATTCACACCCCCGCCCTCCCAGGGGATGCAATATTGTCCTGTTTCCCGCAAAAGCTCCTGCAGAAGTAGGCGGACAATGGACAATGGACGACGGACGATGGAGAATGGAAAATGGCAAATGGAAAATGGCTTTCCTCGGGGCGGCGTAGAGCCCCAGCCATGCAATTAGTCAAAGCGATTGCAGTGCGGCTGCCAAAGTAAATAATAACAAAAACATAACACACAAACTATATAGCAGGGAAAATAGAATGAAAATAAATTAACCGGCCAACACCAAAATGTTTCAATGGCCCCTAAATTGTGAAAATAATCGGTCGAGTATTATTTTATGTTTATACCATGTCCCTGAAGGTACAAATGGTATATTAAGTTTATGCAAATGAGTGTAACAGGAAGAAGGAGACATTTCCGACCCTACAAAGTCGATCTAACCATGACCGTCTGTCTGTCTGTCTGTATAAACACGTCGTTCTCCGAGATGGTAGGAACTAGAGACATAATTCTTGTTGTTTTAAGTCCTTTTAGTATATGTGCAAAATATGTTTATATTGAATTTTAGCCACGCCCCCTTCCGCCTCTAAAACTTTCAAAGAATTCGATTTTCTCCTGCATATCTGCTCACAGTTCAAAATTGTAATATCTAGCCATGTAGCAAGTTTTATAAAGATCAGACTGTACATAATGACGATGTGGCCTTTAAATACCTGGTGAAAATAGGTATATGGTATCTCTATGTAGAGAAATCCCGCTTTGATTGCGGTAGCCCTTCCTAGAAGTGTCGCTTGACATTTGCACCTTTTTATTTCCGGCACTCGGCCCTCCAACTGCTTTTCCGCTTCAAAATATATTATTTCGAGATGGGCAATTTGGGAGCTCCTGGCGCATTAGAAGCAGATAACGCTGCAGCGGTCGTTGCTGTCGAAACTGCATGTAATTATAGGGACCGGTAATGGGTTCCAGCCAGCAATTTTCCACAAATATTAAATGCTCACTCAACTGTCATGTAATAAGCGGAAAAGCGGACATTTCGCCGAACTCCCGTAGGACCTGAAGCCCTTGTGCAGGGAGACCCTAATGGTCTCCGGCCGCGAAGTCAATGCCCAGAGGTACATATTTATTTTTGCCTAGTACGCGAGTATTTACTTTGATTTCGGTCCGCTTGATTTGTCGGAAAAATGTGCGAGCGTAGAAGACAAATTTCTGTTTAGCTGGGCGGCAGAAAATTGTTCTGTTTACGTTTGCGCGACGGCCGTGCCGGGGACTTGGCGACTTGGCGACTTGGCAATGGAGGCGATGGAGGCGATAGTGATAATTGAAGGAGATAGCGAAGCGGACGGGACACTCGCAGGACATCAAATGGTTTTCCAGCGGCGCTCGTGCATGAATTTCTCCGCGATCGCCCTGGCCCCGTCCTGTCCTCGCCTGGCCTGGTCTGGCCCACTTAATGTGCAGCGCAAAGTCAAACATGGGAAACAAACTAATTCTATTACAATTGCCCGGGGCCCGTGGCACACGCACTTGTCTCGGCGAAGGAATCTGAAGGAATAAATACACACTTGTGAGGAAAATCCATGGAAATCGCCGGGGAGAGGCAGGCGGCCAGGCGACTCCCCCGAGGGCAGTGTTTTTGATTTATGGCTGCTATTGAACTGCTCAAACTGCTCATTCCTTCGTTCTCATTTCGTTTTTTCGTGGTGGCCAATTTATAAGTTTATTTGCTTATTTGCCTGGCGGAGAACTTAACCCAGCGAGTCCACGCAGCAGCAGCAGCAGCAGCAACAACAACAAGAGCCCATCATTGAAAACTAATGATGTAGAAAATAGGAAAAATTGCCTGCAGTTACGCAGCAGCGGCCGGGATCTCCAGATTTCCATCTTCTTGCTTTCCCTGCTGTCCCTGCTTTTCCCCGGCCGAGCGAAAGAAATGTCCTGTATTGTGTTATATTGTTCGCGGACATGGGACCAGGGAGCCGACCTCCAAGGATGCGTTGCCCTTTTGTTGGGACACAAAAAAACCCATGGGCAGGCTGTAGTCGAGGGTTACCGACAACGAGATACCATGTATCTGGTTTATTGAATTATTTATGTTATTGTTCCTTGAGGTACAAATGGTTTATAAAGTTTGTGCAAATGTATGTAACTTCGAAATGGTTGAACCAAGAAATAAAAACCAATTTGCTTGTAGTTAAAAATTGTAACATTTAGCCATGTACCAAGATTCATAAAGATCGGACAATAATCAATGACGATTCGGCCAACGCAAAAGTTCAAGGTATCTGCTTGTCGGGAAATCTCGACTACAGCGTTTCTATATGTTTTAGATACAACGAGATGTATGTGTCAAGACCAAAAATGCAATTAAGTGAGAGTCAAGCCGAAATAGAACATCTTCGGGCTGCGAGCAATTGAGAATTATACGATTACATAAATCTGGCCGCGTCCGTGACCCCAGATTGCCCCAAAGTGGCTATATATATACTCGCATGTGCATATACTCGCATATACATTAGGAACAAAGTGCCTGCCCATTCAAATATTAAAGACGGGCAAAAGTGACTGGAAAACGAACAAATAAACAAAACTTCAGTCAATGTGAGTGAGCGATTTCGCCGCTGATTGATTTTCAAATGTGCGTAATCAATAAAACAAAGGGAAAATGCGGGGAAGTCGAGGCGACAAAATAGCGGAAAAGCGAAAAAGCGGAAAAGCAGGGGAACTCGGAAAATGGGATATTGGGAACGAAACAAATCGAATCGCATTCGATCGAAATGACGTCAAAAGAACACGAAAATGAAAATTTAAATAAATAAATAAATAAGGAGAATGCTTTGCGAAACAATGGCCGCATAAATATTTGAATTTCGAATTTGAATTGTAATGGCAACGGAAATGGAGGGGGGAGGGGAGAGGGGGTTCTGGGTATCTGGGCAGAAATGATTGCACAGTTTTGGGCCGTGAATACAGCAGCCAGCCAGCCAGCCAGCCATTTGTAGGCATTCACGAAGACAAATTTATGAAATCGCCCTTACTAAGCACTTCTCCTTTGTGCTGCTGCGGGTAATGCCCGCCATGGGCTAATTTTCCGTCTAGGGTTTCCAGGCTCCAATTTCCCGCCCAGCTCCCCGACATTTCCCACGCCCTCTGCTCGCCTGCGCCTGGTCCTGGGCCTGGGCGAATTTTGAATGGCCGCGGGGAATAAAAATAAATAAATAAATAAATGTGTATCTGGGGAGCCGCATAATCAATTTGTTTGTTGTCAAAATTTGTCCAGTTTGTTTTGTCCGTCGGTGAATAAACAAATGCGCCGCAAATAAGAAATCAAAGCATTTGTCCTGGGGACGGGGACGGGGACCTGCCCTGCCGGGAGAGTGGAGTGGAAAGTGTGCTTTTTGTGCAATTCAATTTGCCTGATTGTGCACTCAAAGCTACAAAGGCCATTAATCATCGGACACGTACTTATGCTATTTATCACAACAATTTCGCTTATCTGACCCCAATATCAGCGCATTCCATTTGAAGCGCCTGTGAAAGGTGTAATTTGGAGCGATGTTAGACTAATGACACAACTGGGCCTCAGATATTACCCAGACCTGAACCTGATGTGCAGTTCCCATTTGGGTAATGAAAATGCACTACACAAATAATCAAGCTCCTGCAGCAAACTTCAAACTTCTAAAGGAGACACTTTCGACGATTTCCATCGCTTACTCAATTAGTTTGTGAGTGGACGGACGGACGGACAGAATGGCATCGATCAGGCAAGTGGATGCACTTGCAGTTAACCTCAATGACCGCCCTTGGTTATCCTTGTTTTCGTGGCCCAGAAGCGCTTTTAGCAATTTTCCTGATGGCTATTAGAAATTAAAAACTTTGTCGCAACTTTGGCCCCAACAGCTTGACACGTGCTCCTGCAGTTTCATAGAAATTATGGGCATGGGCTTGGACATCGGCATGGGCATGGGCAGGGATTTTTGTGCCCAGTCACTTTGGAGGTGTCGCAAAAGTTAACGCGTGGCCCGCAATCAATTGCATCTGATGTGTTCACCTTGAACTTGCGTGGGGGATTTTTATTATTGGATTTGATTGCCAAATCGAATTGGCCTTAATGAGGTGGAAAAGGCAACAGTGCCAGAGTGCCAGAGTCGCGGTCAGGCCAGCGGCAAAGTCGCTGTCAATTAGTGTGTAGCTTTTGTGAAAGCGCATTTCCCGCTGGCCCAGTCACCGGCCATTAAAATTGACAATGCAACTGCCGTGGATAACTGCGAAAAGGCTGTGAAAAAGTGCAAATCAGAAGTTAATCAAAGGTCGAAAAGTGACTGCTATTCGGCTCATTTCATTACGGCTAAAAGCTTTTTCATATTCATCATTGCAATGCGATAAATCGATTATACCCACGCTATGCTCCGAAATCAAATCAGTTTAATGGCTGGCTGCCAGCCGGTAAAAAACGCAAATAAAGGGCAAAAAGCATAAAAAGGGCAGTGCAGCGGCAAACAAGAGCAAAAACAATCGCTGGCCGGGCTAAAATCCCTGACTACCCAAAAACTATCGACAATTTGGCATGCAAATCACTTACTCCACGGCATTGCACGGGCCCAAGGCTCCGCGTCTAACCAGGAAGAGATTTCCACCCGCTTTTCCAGACGTATCATTGTAACGAGTATATTTTTACGATGCTTATGGTTCTCCTGATTAATGCTATTACTGATTGACCGGACGTGTCAGTAACATAAATGTGCGCTGCTGTTATAATAATTGATACTTAAGGGATACTTAGGGTTCATGGCATCTTGTTGTCGAGAAAGCTCGACTATGGCGTTTTCGGTTGTTTTTCAGCCCGGAAGAGCAGGGCGAGAGCGGAAACGGAAGTGGAAGCGGAACCCGAGCCGTCCAAGTTGTTTCTCCTCCTTACCTTCTTATTATATCGCCTTGCAGTTGGTCCTCGCTCCCTTTGTCATCCTGCGGCGGCCCCAATCATATCGTCCTAGCAAGCGACTCTTGTGCAGGGGTAAGCGGCTTAGAAGCATCGCAAGGATCCCCAGGACTTTTGTATGAAATCGAATCGAATAGAATCGAAATCGCAATCAGAATCAGAAATAGAATCAGAAACGAAGAGCTGCATTTAATTTCCCCAAAGTGCTTGCTGCGGGAGGGAAATTAAAATCTTGCAGAATGCACTTGCAATCGATTTATGGAGCCAAGAAAATTGAATTTGATGTCCAATTTCGGCCTTTCCAATCGAGATTTAAAGAGGTACGAGTAGATGCTTTTGGCCGTCGGAGCACTGAACAAGTATTGTTGTTTTCTCTGTGCAAAATGTGTTATTTAAATTTCCATTCAAAGTCCCAATGATGCAATAGATTGCCGGATAAACAAATAGCCTGAATGAGGCACTCAAGACACTCGGTCGAATCATTATACTTGCAAATCCGTGCACCACTTGCGCAATCATTGATTGAGTGATGGGGGATTAGGAGCCAACGACACGACGCTCATCCCCGATTCAATTATGAAAACCCCGCAGCCCGTGGGCTATCAGCTGCGCCCGGCGGCATTGTTTTTGCTTCATTAAATGCAGATGCAAAGTAAACGAGATGTGCTTGCCGACTCGACTGCAGAATGCCAATGTTTTCCCAGGCCTGCACATCCCGACGGCTCCCTGCAGGAGTCCTGTCTCGTAGCCCCAACTCGCAGCTTGCATCTAATATTTGTGCACTTTGATTGTCTCTCGTGTACGAGTATTGTTTGAGCCGGCTCCTCCTCCTCCTCCTGCTGCTGGCCCTACAGAATGTGTGCTCAGTTTTTCGGGAACTTCATCCGGGCAACCAAGCTTACCAATCGGAAAACCAGGACCCTGCATCTGCCACAGCGCTGCATTTCTTGCAGCCACTTACCCGTCGCTTCGTTATGCATATTGTTGCCTCTATTGGCCCACAATTACCGACCGTGGCTTTGCCATCCGATGCCAGGAATTTAGGCTCGCCAAAGGTGAGCAGTACACCAGTAAACCGAAATGTCGCAAAGGCAGAGACAGCCGCCACTCTGCTTTCGCATTTATGGTTGGCCACAATGTACGAGTATTTCACCAGAAAACCATTAGATTGTCGACTGTCATCCAGAGGGTCAGGTTTCCTAGGTGGTCACAACCAGAAACAGCAACAGCAACAGAAACAGAAACAGAAATCCGAGCCCGAATCTGAATCTGAATCTGAATGTGAATCAGAAACCGAGTGGGAGTCGGAGTCGGAGTCGGAAGCGATCTCCCAATCAGAATCAGGACCAGAGCCACTGCCAAAATGCGAATGCGAATCAGATTCCGATGCTTGCATCGCATATTTGCCACAACAGCGTCCCAACCAGGGCCAGGAGTGGCCTCTCGGTTGCCGTCGGGTTGAATGTCGAAGGCAGGACAGGGACGGACAGGGACGGACAGTGGGGGGGCAAGCCAAACTCAGTGCAACCGCAGCGCAGCGCAGCGCCTCGCCCGGCTGCCTGCAGCGGACAGCCTGTAATGCATTCTTTGGGCCCCCAACATTTCGACCTGGCCGAAAATTCCTGAAGCGATGCCCACGCCCACGCACTCCTAGCTGGAGCACGGCCACCTCCGGGCCCACACACAAAAAGGAGCTCGATTGAGGACCAAAAATGCCATAAACATGTTGCATATTTTTTCGGCTGCTTGGCCAACAAGCCAACAGGCCAACAAGCCAGCAGCCCCCTGCGACCCTCACCCCCCGGGATTTAACTGTATAGATGATGTATGTGCATGTTGAGACCAAGTAATGAATTTTCCCTCTAAACGGGTTAAGCCAGCAGAATGCTCTCGGCCCGGAAGCCTTTGTTACACAACTGGGCCTCGCCTTGCTTTTGACTAAAATTCAATTTATGTCCTATGAAAATTTTGCTGGTATTTGGAATTTAGCCTTATGAAAATTCCATAACATATCCCCGTATAGAATAGAAGTCGCCCGAAAAACAAGTAATTAAATCGAACCAAAAGTCAGGATAGGATGCTACCCGGAATGCCTTTGTGGCATTTGTCGCTCGAACTTCGAGATTGATTAGCAATTGCTGCGTAGCCACGCGTAGCAACTTCTGGGAGCGCCATTAAAAACTATTTTAATCAGCTAAGCGAAATTGGAAATTGCCTGACAAAGTTTTGAAAGTATAAAGTAAATCCCCGCTTCCACAGCCCCATCGCCATCGCCATCGCCATCACCATCACCGTTTGTCGGGCTCAAGGGCTTCCTGAATGACCCTCATCTTCCGCATAAATTTCGCATTTAATCCGCCGAAGGACTCACTATTGGTGGCTGCCGCCTCTATGCCTCTATGCCTCTATCTTCGGGGAAAGTGCAGTCGAAATGTGTAGTTCTGCTGGCTGTTGGCTGTTGGATGAAAAGTTTCGCCTGCGAGTATATGACATTTGTTATAAATTTAATTAAGGCAAAATGCCGGAAATGAGGAGTCCCACACACATGGATTTTGGGCTGCCAAACAAAAGGGCTGCCAAGCAAACTGACAGACACACAGGCTCTAGTCCCCGGTCCTTGCAGCCGGGAACACACAGCCACCACCTCCTAGAAGCGCAAACACAAGGCTGGCTGGCTGGCTGACAGACGGACGGACAGGCAGACAGGCGGCAACCCTCCTCACTCACATTCACATTCACATCCACATATGGCACAAAGTTTCTCAAACACAGCTCGCAGGCCAAGGCTTTTCGGCGACGCACTCCGGCATACCCTACCCTTCGGAGTGGAAGTCGCGAGGATCGCAGGCACAGAGAGTTTTGTGTAATGGCCAAGGCACAAAGCACCTTTCATTGGCGTTGGCAACGAGCTTCGGGCCCCGGCAGTGCAGCCCAGCCCAGTGATGATGGGCCGTCATTAAAAGGTTCGAAAAAGTTTTCCTTGCCGCAAAAAATGCGAGCATTCAAACGAGGGGCGCCAGGCGAACAACAAAAAACGGCGATGTCGAAAACTTTGAGCGCAAGGATGTGGCGCTAAAAAACACGAACAAAAACGAAATAAAATAATTACGCCGAGATAATATAGGTCCTGAACATGACTTGAGTCCCCGAGGAGCCCCCTCAGCAGCTCCTCCTCTCCTCCTTCGTCTTGCGACCGCAGCCGTTGGTTGAAAGTTTGCGTTTTGCGGCGTTAATGTTGTAAATTAGTTAATTTTTCAACGCTGCTCCTAAGCGAGTGCAATTACATGCCCCAATGAGGTCACAGGCGTGCGAGTATACGTGGCGAATGCTTGATATCGTCGTTGCCTCCGGAAAGTAAAAGGCAGAAGAGCCACGAAAGTGTCCATTGATCCGGAAGACGCACTCCCATTACTGATGGAGACGCGTCTCTTACTTGTCTCTTACGCCTCACTTTTCTTCCTTGAGCAGAGGCCCAAGGACATCAATTTCAGGGAGTTGGCCGCATCCCAAGCACCCCAAGTGGCTGTCACTTAATAAGGCTCGCCCATCGTTTACCGTGCTGCAAGATATACAATAAAGGATGTACACCATAGATCGTGCAATTAAATTAAATTCAAAGAATGGATGAAAGTGTCCTCTAGAAAGGCAGGCACTACTTCGGGCAGTGCTTAAAAAGTCAACCAATCAACTGAGGAGCGGCGTCCTTCAATCCCACGTTAATAATTCAGATATAGCGTTCTCAGGGTTATTAGTATCTGCTCGAAGGTAATGGCCCGGTCCCGGTCCACGGGGCGTACTTTCGAGTGCCATTGCCCGTGCATTGCTGTCGTCCATTAAAACTTAACCAGATCCCCTAGGAAAAACACGCTTTTTGTGTTTACGATATGCACAATATCGATTCGGTGGTTAATTCATAAAAACAGAATTATTTATTTAGCGGCGGCGGCACAGCAACACAGCAACTGCGTACAGGTCGAAGGTGAAACCATCGAGCGGCCGTAACAGTTACAATAAACGCAAAACGAGCCGGGAGAGCAAACAGTTTTGTGGTCGTGCAGGTCGTTCCCCTTCATTGGATTATTATTGTTATTGGGTGTTGATTGCCCGCCCGCCCCCACCGCCGAAAAACGAAACAAAGGGCTTATCAAAACATTCAATTCGTATTTGTAATCGCAATCGCAGCCGGAATCCCATTCCGAATCGGAATCGGAATCGGGTTCGGATTTGGAGCGGGAAGCGTGCTCCCTATCAGTAGAACTCGCCCACGGCCCGGAGTGTTATCTGCTCCACCTGGGTGTGCGGGGGCGTGGCCAGGGCGTAGAGAATGGCCTGGGCCACATCGTCCGCCTGTAGAATGACTGGGCCGAGCTTCTCTATGGTCCCGTCGGGCACTATTTCGGTGGCCACCCAGCCGGGGTTGATGCTCTGCAATGCAAGAGTAACATATCTCAATAAAAGGTTATTATCTCTGGTAACTGTGCTGTATTCATAAATACCCTTGGAAGTCTAACCAAGTCAGGTGAAAGCTGTACCATCTACAAGTCTCGCCGCAGAGCACTCACCGTGGTCTTGACCCTGGATCCTTTGTGGATCAACTCCTGGCGACAAATCTCGTGCACAGCAGTCAGGCCAAATTTGCTGGGCGTGTAGGCATTCAGGCTCTCATCCGCTGGATCCGGCTTGTAGCCCGCCAACCCGGCGGTACTGTTGACGAAGAACAAGTGTCCTGCCACCTGCCTGCGCTGCATGCTGGCCGCCGCCAGCTTCGTGCAGTAAATGCTGCCCATGAGATTCGTCTGCAGGATCTGCCCGATGTCCTTGGTGGGCATGTCGATTAGCTGGCCGCCCAAGACGATTCCCGCATTGTTGATCATCACGTCCACGCCGCCGAGCTCCTCCTCGATCCACCGAAAGGCGGTGTCCACCTGCGACTCCTGCGAGACGTCGCACTTGTGCTGGAAAAACCTCGACCGCTGCTCCGCCGGCAGCGAGTTGCACAGCTGCTCCAGGCGGTCTGTGCGGCGGGCGAGGCCCACCACCCGCAGTCCGGCGCCGACGAGGGCGCGGGCACAGGCGGCTCCGATCCCGGAGCTGGCTCCGCTTATGACGGCCACGCGGTTCTGCCAACGATCCATTCTCCGTGGAAGCTGGCGACTCACTGAATCGGCTTGGGATTGGAGAGAATATCCGCTGCTGGCGTGACGTGTCCGCCCCGGCGGTCTTTGCTCCCATCCGAACAGGCCACCCGGTTGGATGATTCCGTCGAATCGGACACGGGCCCAGATGTTCCCCATCTGTCCGCTTGCTTGCTGGCCTTATCAACAGCCCCCCTGATAACGCTGCGAGGGCTCGCCGGCGGCCGCAATCTATGCCTTGCGAACCAGCTGAAGTGAATCGAAAACGAAATTGGCGGTTCATATGAATAAATCCCCCCATATCCGCATATTCGCATATCCGCATATCCGCAAGCTATTGTGGGTCTGCCTCGATTTTCATCACTCTCGGACAGCCCGCCCCCCCTGGCTGGGGGAGTTTTCCCCATTTCCCACCCAGCCGGGCATCTCATGCATTTAAGAGAGAGCAAGGGGGCGAGCTATTAAAAAAGCCAACACGCAATGCAGTCAAATGGCGCCTCAAGTTATGGCCGCACCCACATCTGCATATGTGCGGGCTGTGGCCCAGTATCCTAGCGCCCCAGCACGTGTGTCTCAATCCATGTATCTGTATCAGAATCTGTATCTGTATCTGGGGCCGCTTCTTCTTGCTTCTGGTTTATCGCCCAGCAGCCCAGCAGCCCACACGCTTGACATATTTTCACCCGCCTCTCCAGCATTCACCGCCCTTCATTCTTCGCTTCTTTTCTTTTCTTCTTGTTCTCTCCGTTTCGTTTGGTTTCGTTTCGTTTTTTATGTCCGCTCGTAACATTCAAGAGATGCTTAAATGGCCACAATAAGGCAACAAAGGGGAATCCCGCAGGAGGCGGGCGCCCGCCGCCCGCCGGCCGCCGGGTCAGGGGTCGCTGCATCATCTCCTATAGTTAGAGCGTGTTGCAAGTGCCAATGCCCATCAAATCACAACTGGGGCACTTTATCCAGCAATTACTCAGGCAAATGATGACAGAAGAGCCATAGGAGAAGGCGAACTATGTCGTAAAATGAGGATAAAGACACGCAAATTGCTATTCCACCGCAACAGCACAACCACCCATCAATAAATTCGCTTTGCAGTGCAAAATTAATGCACACCCATTTGTATGGATATGCTCGAAAAAAACAAAAACAGCAAAAGCAAAACATAAGCATAAAAAATGGAAATAGACAAGCCATTTATTTCGGGACGTGTCTGTCGTTAAACTCGCTGATGGCTCTCCAATTTGTTTAAATGACAAATCATTTTACCTCAAACGCATCCTTAAAGTACTTGTCCTTCACTTTTTGCCCGTAAAACGAGGCACAACTCAACAAGTTAACAGATGCGGCTGTACAAAAACAAGTAAAAGCGCTGTAGTCGGGACTTCTCGACATCAAGGTATCATGTACCTACTATCATGATCAACTGGTTTTGCAGTGGCAAAATTTGGAAATAAACTTGGTCTGCGTACACATATAGCGGACCTAAATCAAAAAGAATTTCGTTCCTAGCTCTAACCATCTCGGAGAACGACGTGTTTAAACATACAGATGGACAGACAGACAGACAGATGGACAGACAGACGGACAGACTGACGGACATAGCTAGATCCACTCGGCGGTTGTTGCTGATAAAGCATACACATACTGTGTAGGGTCGGAAAGGTCTCCTTCTCCCGGTCACATACATTTGCACAAGCTTGATATAGCAATTGTACCCTAAGATACATGGTATACAAATTAAGAAAAGTTTTTAGAAACCTTCAAAATTTAACACATACTCGGGCTGTAAAAACATTTATAATTAAAAGTAAATGTTGATACAGGCTTAAAAATACAAAACAAGAAGAGAAAACACTGAAGAAGTTGATTTGACACACTTAAAAGGTCAAAGAGTCAGCTTTCGCAAACGGTTTTGCAGAAACTTTATGCCATTAATTGGGCAACCTACTCCATTGTGTGCTCTGATTCTTTAAGTGACTCTTTTTCCGGCGAGGGAATTAAACCAAAAACCAAAACCAAAGTCAAGCCTTTGGCCAAACATATGGGGTCATGGACTCCCTTGACCACAAAAGCCATACGTGTGGTGCTCACTTTTCCTCCTTTCTCCACGAGAAATCCACTTACCCCCGGGGACACTCTTGTGTCCTTTCTTTTTGCATTCGGAAAAGTTTACACTTGCTGCCGCCTCGTCTGCTGCCTTGTCTTGGCTCCGAAAATGATAAAACGGGGAAAGTGGGCACTGGATGCTGGAAAACTCTGAAAAGCGGACAATAAGACATTAAGTAGTTGCTCTGTCGCGGGGGGCGAGGCTATAATTCTTGCGATTTAAAAAGACTCCAACATTGTGGAGTCAAGCATTTTAAAATGCTTGCGGTTTTTATATTTCATTTTCTCAACATTTGCCGCCGGAAAAGATGATTAAGGGGGAAAAGCCATGAGTCATTCAAGGCACTAAGGAGGATTTTATGCTGGAAACTGCAATTTTGTTCCCCGTGCGAGTGCCGGCAGAATGAGGTGGTGGCTGGGAGGAGGGAGTTGATGGGGCGAAGAGAAGATTCATGTGCTGCTTTACTCGAACAGGATCCATAAAATTAACGCTGAATGAGGCACGCTCCAGGATGCAACAATGTACGCATAGGTTTTTCCAGCCCACCCGCGCTTCGTCCACATTTTCCACCGCCCTGAACGCAACACCCTTTTGCGTGCAGGGCAGAGGCCAAACAATAACAAGAAAATCTACTCGCAACACAAGACAATTGCCGCAACAATGTTTTTCGGTTTCTGCCAAAGCCGCACTTTTTCCTCCTCGTTTCTGCTGCTTTTGGTTGGTCATTTAAGGGCTCATTTTGTGGGCTCATTAATGTAAATGCTGTGGGGCAGGAGCATTCCAAGTTAACAAATAATGACCGCCCAGATCCCGGCGGGAGGCATTAAAATTACATCATGATATATGCAATCTGGGGCCCAAATGGCCGAATTACCTTTCGCGAACCTGTGGATTTACCTGCTGCCGCCCCCCTCCTGAGAAGATACATTGTTTCACTCTGTGCTTCTAAAAGTTGATTTAAGTTGGATTTTTATCAAAATTAAGGGATAAGAGCTCTGGAATATATTTCCATTTCCGCAATTACACTTCTTCCGAGATATGCCACGTGGGTATAGTTTCTCCTGTGTGTGCGGGAAATGTGTTCAACATCTTCGAGTGCGTTTCATTTGGGCGCCAGCTTTGGCGGGCTCGCAAATCATCGAAATTAGCAGCTGGATGGACAATGGGTTAATTAGCCCATCCCTCGTTTAGGGCTGGACAAGCAGGCAGGTGTTACACTTCCGTTTTTCCCTCCCATCCACTTTCACTTCCACTGCCACTGCCACTGCCACTGCCACTTCCTCCTCTGCTCCCACGGTCCCGCCGAGGGCTTGGCCACTTTTCGTTTGTGTTTATTTGTTGCTGTACTTTTACACTTAACTCAATTTGCAGGGCCCCAAATGGAGTATGCCGCCCGGCCACGCCCCCTGACATGCTTTATTTGGGGGCAGCGGAATTCTTCGGGGAAGGGTGCAGAAAATTATTGCTCAACGGAAAACAATTATTTTGTGCTGGTTTTCTTGGCTGGCGCTCTCTTTTGGTTTTTCGCTTACGTATTTTTTTCAGGCGTCTCCCATTAATGCGAGACGTGCTGGAGTCACACCCGCGACCCTCCGGTCCTCCGGTCCTTCGATTCTCCGCCCTCCTTTGGGTGGGTGTGGCACTGGGCGGTGGTATCGTGTAATCTGAATATTGCCGTGACTCGGCTGCAGGCCCGGAGTGGGCCCCCAAAGGACCTTAAATTGCATTTGCCTTTTGGCCATTTGGGGTTTATCGACTCAAGGGCCTGCCTCCCCCCTCGAGAATTCGTGGCTTGAGCCTTTGATGATCCATTTGGACTTGTTTGGCGAACCCCAAAATAGAGATTGAAAGGTAAACAAGCTAAGTGACAAGCTAAACAAGCTGAAAACCCTCAAGGTCCCTCCCTGCTCAGATAGTAATCGAATTTTCCGCTAATTTCGTAATAGTCACAGCAATTTTGAACTCAAACAGCGACTCCTCCTGCAATCGCTGTTTAATAAATGATTTCGGTGGCATTAAAGACGTATCTCCTCGTTATTTTGGCTGGCATTTCGCTTTGTTCGCGTGCGCACTGGTTTTATATCCCCGGATTTTTTTGCCGCCGGCCGAGGGGCCGACATGGCGTATGTGCGATATTTGGTAATGCGTGTAATTAAGCAACACGTTCCTGTTCCTGCTTCTGTTCCTGCTTCAGCTCCTGCTCCCGCTCCTGCTCCCGGTTCCCGTGTTCCGACCTGCGCCCCCGTCCTGTGCCCTGTTCCGTTGGCTAGCAACTTCCGTGCCGGTGTCGGTCTGTTTTTGCTGCGAAACATGAAACTCTAATTACCAGCGAAGATGCCCGGAAACGAGCACTGCTGCCGCCGAAAAAAGCTCAGCGGGTTTTTTTCACTCGCCAAGCACGGTGCAGGTTCCAGCGAAATTCGCATTTGCCACTCGCCATTCGGCATTCGCCATTTGTTTGGATTTGATGAATAGAAATTCCGGATGGTGGGACGGGACGCACAGGACGCACAGGACGCACGGGATCATTATGCAAAGCGTCGAGGTGCTCAATTATCCTCGCCTGCATTATAATTTCTAAATGTTCCCAGGACAACCGCCCATGCTGTTGGATATTTGAGATACGCACATGTGGCATATGTATGCATCCTGTGGGCGATGGGCGATGGGCGGTGGGCTGTGTGCGGTGTGCGGGGCACAGCCTTTGTGCTTCGACTGCTAAATGCGCAATTAATTGGCACCAGCCCACCGATGCCAGTTTCCAGTTTCCAGTTTCCAATTTTCAGCTGCCTAATGACAGTCAAAGGGTTAAACACACCCGACACCGGGGATGAGTACCCCGCCGGCAGCGCCAGCTTTCGTGTATTCATTCGGAGCAAATGCGAAATGTTGCTGAAATGTTGCTGAAATTCGAGAACGCAAATGAGTTAGAACTATTGAAATTCGGATAGGGAAGGCCTGCACCGCACACACACTCAATGGGAGTGCAAAGCAGCGACAAGACAGCTCCAACTATCACCCACGCTATCATCCGGCGACACACGAGCTTAATAAACGGAAACGGGCCGGCAGCCATTTGCCAAGGATGCACCATAGATGGCGATGACGATGGCGATGGCGGCCATCATTTTTCAGCGCGCACCAGCAGCGACAAAATCCCGATTTATTCAGTGGCTCCGGCGGAATTAAATGCGCATTCTAGTTGCTATCTGCGGCACTTTTACGATGCCATTTTCGCCCAGATTCCCCTTTTGTTATCGGGCCACTCCCCGCCAGACTTGTGGGCAGACTTATAGCGAATCGCAGCGCCCGGTGGCCAGAGGAAGCCGGGCGACAGTCTCTGATTCTAAAACATATTTTTGAACACGATTAGCAGCCTTGCCGAGCACACAAACCAGAATAAATACAAATATTTGCGGGGTCCAAAGCAAACAATGCTCCGCTCTGGAGAATGTTCTGGGATTTTTGTCTATTTTTGCAGATTTTAATCTGAGTGCAGTGGTGGGTTGCGAGCTTTGCGCTCAAGTTGTAAACTCTGGACTGCAAAATGTCAAATGTTCCCGGGAAATTGCAGCAAATATCTGTGGGTTTTCGGGGGTATTCGGCTATTTGGCTGCTGCAGGAAAATCAATTTTGCCAGCTCGGTTCGGGGGCGTAAAGTGATTAACGCGCGAGTCCCTGCTCCTCGTCAATGCAAATCCGGGCTGCGTGGGTATTTTTCGAACATTTTCCCCAACAAATGGCAAATCAGGCAGTCACACGGACCGGCCAATTCGGGGAGTGTGACCTGAATGCGCGAATTTTGACAGCAGTGTGGCATGAGTACACCAGTTAAGTCCGCGAGGAATAGGCGGAATTCGTGTCGGATTAGCTTCAAAACCCCGTATGGGCCCAACCCAGGGCGGGGTCCTGGTCCTGGTTCTGGTTTATCACTGATCAACGCCGGCAACAAATCACCGCTCCCGGGCCCCCGCCCTTTGACCCGCCGACCCCGGGGCTGTGCAGTTCAATCTGCTGAGTAGCGAGCCGTTGTTAGCATCTGCGGCGCTCTTGCCAGTAAATAAACTGGCCAAATTTGTCTAATGCGCCGTCATCCCTTGCCGGCGGGAATAAAAAGAGGAGAGGAGAGGGCAGGCGGCTGGGAGACGGAGGCACCACCACCAACCCCAAAAGGACCCCGCCATTGTCTTCACTCGACTCGTCCTGTGCATAATTCACGAGTTCAAATTGCCAAACGCCACATAAATGTACAAACAGGCACGTATTTATATATCCAGCCGTCGCCCCGCCAGCGGGTGCGGCGTCTGCTCCTTTCCTCCTTGCCCGGCCGCAACACTTGCAGCCAGGACAATAGTGTCCGGGCCTCTCGGCGGGAACGGGGGTCTTGGCTGGGGGGAGGGGAACTGCGGGGCCGTGGGTAGTTTAAGGTAAGCAATGCATCTATTATTTAAAAAAGGCTGCAAACGAGAACATAGGAAAGACACTCAATTGGGAACAGAAACGGAAAGAAACGAAACGAACCGAAACGGGTCTGGGACACATGCTTGCACTGTTGTGTTTATGTTAATATCATTGAGAAGGAGCCGCCCGATCGCTACCATTTTGACCGCAGCTGTTTTTGGAGTACGAGTATATGGGCTAGCTTGCTTTGGCTTTGCGGCTTGCATGCAAATTTTATGTTTTAATAATAAGTCCCTGGCATGCAAGCGTCGCATATTTTATGCCAATTGCCGGTGGATCCCACACGGGGTGTGGGCGCCGGAGCGCTTCCAGGGAGTCCCACCTGGAGCCATTCACTCAGGCTAGCCCACAACCACTCAGGCTAGTCACCCGGATTTGGCTTAAGCCCTGTTCGCTTCGGTTTCGTTCGGTGTCCTGAGCTCTTTCTGCACTCAACCCATCGGAATGGCGGAGCATTTCATCCGGCGCCGCCCCCAGAACTATACATAGAGCCCCTTGAACAGCTAACAGCGAACAGCGAACACGAATGACGATTTGGGAAGCCCAACTGGACAGTGCAGCTGGGGCAGTGGCAATTGATTAAGAATTCAGCGGTTTAAATGTGGGACATGGTGGCACTTAATTTCTGAATTTCCGAATGTGCGTGTGGTCATGCAACATGCAAATGCCGCTGAAAACTCGGCCACAAAGTGCGATTGCCCCGAAATGCTCTAAGATTACTAATTAAAATTTTAACTGGGATGGCAGCAGCGAATGTGGTGCTCTTCTGGCAGGATGATCGGGGCGCGCTCCTGGTCAGGTCTTCCAAGTGTGGTGCTCTCCACTGTCAGCTTTTCATTTCGCGCTTAATTAAAAATCTTTTGCTGGCGTGCAACACGCACACTACTTGCAGGGCGATTTCTCAAACTTGAAACCTCCTGGCAATTGCAACTGACAAGTTTGGTAATGCAATTGATTGGTCTAGAAGATGTTTTATATTTGGTACTTATACACAAGTAAAGTGGCAACAAACCCTTAAAGCCTAGCAGGACTTGAAGATCGTGGCATTGATCTCGTAGCGGCATAGGGTTCTCAGGGAGCCCTTGTCCTTGGGGTTCTGGGAGAGCACGGTGCCATCGAGGGTGTAGATGGTGTTCGGGTGGTACATAAACTTTAGGATGGCCGTGTCCGGCGGCACCTGGATGCGGTTCATGACGTACACGCCCCGCTTGAGGGGACATGCCAGGCTCATGTTGCTGGCCCCCTTGGCCAGCACCAGCTTGGCCACATTGTTCCAGGCGGACACGTGGCGCATGTACTTCATGAAGTCGCAGGTCTTAGTCGTGGCATTGTAGAGGACCCGGGGTACTTCGCCGCGCGGGGATACTGGTGCCGAGGTCCTCTTGCGAGGCTGTTGTATGAGGACAATGCGCCACATGGGTATGGCCACGTCCTGGAGCACCGTTGTCACCGAGGACATTGAGTTGTTCTTCTCGAACATGTTCACCTTCAGACCGTAGACGGGAGTCTCCCAGGTGGAAACACCCAGCAGCTTCATCACATAGCAGTGCTGTTTTCATTACAAATTGTGTGTGTTTTAGTTCGAATTTGCAGTTTCAAATGCAGGCAAAACCGAGAAACAGGCTGCTTGGCTCTGCGGTTGTTGCTTTGGCAAACCGCAGATATTTGCTGAGACATTTGTGTCAACTTTTGCTCGCATGGTTTTGTCACAAAACGAAAACTTGAAAAAAAAAGTGCAATTAACACCCACCTGCTGGGCCAACTGTAGGAAAGCAAACAGAGCAAGGAGGCCCAGACCGCGGCCAGCGTTGACCATGTTTGAAGAGCTTTCTGGACGGCAGACACTCGCCGCAAATAATTTCGAATAACTGACTTTGATTTAGCCATTGCTGCCGCTAACTAGCTGGCTGATGATTGCCTCCCGATCTGTCACACCTTGTTGTTTTCGGTGATTTTCGTCTAATTGCAATTTAATTGCGCCAGCATTGCTGTGGGGGAGGTATGCGGCCACTCGATGGGCGGTTGGTTCACTCGTTCGCTTGTCTCCGGTTCCAAGGGCCAGGGCCCCGGGCAAAAGCAAATAGCACAACGGCCTATAGAAGCAAGGAAACATTCTACTGGTATTTGCTTAGGCTCGCTCGGTGCTCCGGGACGTGGTCCAGCGCATGTGGCCGGCCGGCCGGACGGGCCGCTCTTTTTATCAGCCGAAGCCGGGCGAGGTTGACTCTTTGTTATTGTTAAAGTTTTATTATTGTTTACCCAGCTAATTGCATTTGCGGCGGCAGGCAAGGCTGCCATTCAGCAGTCACATCCAGCCCAGACATCTGATATCTGCTTTCCAGCCTCCTCCTTCTTGGAGTGTTCCAGCAATTTCCGCCACACTGTTCGCTCCCCAGATCCGTTTCCGGCTTATTCGATTTGCGGAAACAATGCGATGCATTGGCCATTGGTCACTGGACGCTCCTGCCTCGCCGGCCAAACAAACAACTCATTTTTACCCCATTGTTTACGCCGTTCGCGTATTCTTTGTCCCTCTGCTGGGCAGCTGTCGGTTGTCCGGTGTCCGGTGTTCGGTGTCCGGTGTCCTCCGATGTGTTTGCATACGTTTTCGCGATTATCCCCACATCATTGTCGTCCCATCGCTGCATCAAGTTGCATCAAGTTATTCCGGATCCTGCATCGATTTCTACCCTGGGCCAGGTGCCATCCCAGATGAGACTGATGATTCCTGCCAACTTAAAGCTCAGCTTTATTGGCTCTCCATTCCGGCGAATGGTGCCCAAAGCCATTACCAGTGTAGAATCGATCTGTATCGCCGGGTATCGTGGCCTTTGTCTCCTTGCATTGCTCTCCTACTTTGTTTTTGGGCTTTTGGACGGTCAATTGGAGGCTCAAAGTTGAAGCTTTTATTCCTTGCTGGATTTTCAGCTTTCCCTGCCGCCTTCGCATTTGGCATGCACAAAACCATTTGCGAGTTGGTTGCCACATGGATGGCAACTTAATGTGCCCACTCATCGGGGAGAAATAACCTCGGGCCACCGCAGTTTTCCTTTCGCTCTGCCCCAGACACCTAGAGAAATAAAGTGCCGCACGAATTGGATAGAAAAACTTTGAAAAACAATCTCAAATATCCTTGGATGCTGCAAAAATGATGATCACTCAAGCACTAATATACCTCTCGGGGGAAGAAAAGCTGATATTTTTTGGAAGTTCGGGATGGGGCTTGTTAGCGGTGCCCCTGCATTTGGGGGCCTTGAACGTTTTATGATTGCACTTTTCAGCAATAAAATAAACAGTGAAACAGTGAAACAGCGGGACTGCGGGACAGCCAGCCCAGGCGCCGTGTGGATGCAACACCCCCGCTCCTTTTTGTTTTTCCTGCTGCCATCTCCCCCACGGCAGGGCGGCTTCACACCAAATGCGCGGCTGAAACTTTAATAACCTCAGAAGAGGCGGCCGACACTTGCAATAAAATAGCTGCTCGTCGTAAAAAAAGCACACAACACGGCACACAGCAACAGCAAAAGCAACAGCAACAGCAAGAGCAAGGGAAACACTAAAAAAAGGAGCAAGGACTCGGGGGACTCAAGCCAGCAATGTCCTGTCATCGCGTCGCCATTGCAGCACATAAACATGAGTTGTCTTCTCCCCGCAAAGGTCTCGCCGCCCGCCGCCCGCCGCTCGCCGTTCATCGCTCAAAGCTCATCCCTCGTTCGTCCTGCGGGTTGGCGAGCTGTCAGTTGTGCTTCTGGACACTCGCATCACATTATATGCATAGTACATTTTCGCCCTGTCCGTCTTATTGCCTGTCCTGCATAATTGCCGGGCTTATTATTGGATTTTCAATAACACCCCTCCCATCGAGCCCATCAGCGTCATGTAGCATTCTCGTTGTGGCAGCTCCTGAAACGGGGGCTTAGTTTTCGGTTTTAGTTTCGCTCCGGCATTCGATTCTAATTCAGGGGTTTATTTTTGATGAGTTCCGACGAGTTATGGCTCATCCGAGAGGGTGTCCGGATTGTGTTGGCATTTTCATCGAAGCCGAGAAACTTATAAACAAATTGCAATCTTGCTAATTCCCCCAAATCCCGTTTTCAATTTCTCATTTCCATTGAAAACCTCAGCAGCCACAGCTTGTCACAATGCATCCAAAGCTGCAAATTTTCTAAAAACATCAGCAGCCCAAAATACCTTTTCTTGCACCTGGCAGTTTGGAGGAGAACTCTTTGCTGGCGAGAACCACTTCCTCTGGTTGATACGTTGTGTTAGCACGGCCCAAAGAGGACCTGCTGGCGGGACGGGATTCCCTTGACCCGCTCGAAGACAAAACAGGACACATCAATCTCTGACAGCTTGCAGGACCTATGCAAAACTCCCGACGGCGGAGTGCTGGACTTCTCGTAAATTTCAGTTAATCACCCAGGCCCGGGCCCCAAACCCGGGACTTTGATGTATCGTACGCAAAAAATGAAAGCAAGAAGGACAGGGCAGGATAGGGAGAAAAGAAATTATAGTCCAAAAGGACCTCTGTGCACGTGGCCATTAAATTGCTCGGCCCGGCTCGGTCCTTCAGTTGTTTTCCCTTTGTTTTTGCTTCTTTTTACGTGTTTTGTATGAAAATTTATTGGTAACCCGGAGACTGATATGGTAGGAACGGGTGAAAGCACCGCCGCGTGCAACAGTTGGGGGTACGAAACAGTTTTGGAGCACAGAGGAAGTGACCCAAGGTCGGCGGCAAACCGCAGAAAACGAAGTACGATCCGTCATATGATCGTACTTAACTAAAATTCTATACGCCACTTCGGATCGTCTGTGTTTGTTGGGCCTTTGCATTCGTTCTATAGGTATTACTTGGAGCTATAGATATTACTTGGAACTGTCAGTTGCCTTCAATTTCATTTTGAAGCGATACACTTCTAGAGCAGTTTTCTTAAAGCCATAAGCTCAGTGCAGTTGCGAGCCAACACACATACGAGTATTTGCGACTGCGGCCTGGTGAGCCATGGCAAATTCTCGGTGGCAGGTAGCTGGGGAGAAACAACCCACATCATGCCACACACACCGAGCGACGACAGAAAGTGCAAATTTATGTTGGAATTAATTGCAATGAGCAAGAGGGACCCGGACTCCGGACTCTGGATCCCGGACCACAGGGCGCTGGGCGCTGGGCGCTGGGCGAAGGATACCCGTCCGGTTGTGACTTTAATTAGCCGCAGAACAAGTGCCCCAGGCCCGCCATTAACAGAATCAGTCAGCCAGGCTCCTCTGATTTATAGAAGCGCCAGCAGAGTCGGAGAACCAGGCGAAAGCCAGAACCAGAAACAGAACCAGAACCAGAAGCTGGAAGGTGTTTGTTTGGTTAAGCTCTCAAACAAATTGTTTGGGCTAAACAAAAGTGATGCAAACGCAGTGGGAACTCGAACTATTCACGAGGAAACTTTAAGCCCCTCGTGGCGATTCAATTTTAAAATGCAAGTGCGCGCATGAACGCATAAATTCGAGCGTAAGCCTAAAGGAAAGCCGATCAATTGCGACAGGTTTTAAAATGACATATGTTAAAATATCTCGCGCGGGAAGCCAACCAAATGGCTTGCCATATTTGCCATATTTGCCATATTTAAATGAGCATATTTATTTATTGAGGCGCAAGTAAATGCCGATGACAGCTGCTGTAATATGGCTTATAGGGAGCTGTTGCAGGGCTGAAATGATCCTGAAAAACACGGTTAGTTTGTCACTGCCAGAATCGTATTGTGTCTGAAAGTCCTCCAATCATTGAGCTGGAAGTAATTCAATTTGATTTAATTTCATTTTTCGGGGCGTGCTGTTTGCGAGATGCATAATTACGAATAGCCCACGTTTGGCCAAATGAATACTTTCTGGCCGTTCTGGCCGTTCTGGCCGGGCTTCCTGCGTGCGCCTGTTCCATGACTGTTGTTCATGAATAATTGACGCGAATCAAAAATGCAATTGTCAAAGTGGGTTTCATCACATGACCCGCCGCCCGTATTTTTCCGCCCGTGCCCCGCCCGAACAGTCATTTGTTGTTTTGTGTGCTCTGTTTATTAATTCATCATAATTATTACACACTCAACCTCGACCCGAAACTCTCGATTTTCCGGGGGCCCTTCGCAACCCACGCTCATTTCCAATGATGAATATTGCATTACGGTTCATGCGTTTCTGCGTCTGTGCGATTTTGTTGGGGTAAGCCGAAGTTTGGGCACTGTTTTCTACTCTTGCCTTGCTGATTTCTGATTTGCTGACGGCCTGGAAAAGTCCGAAAAAGCCCCTCCCCTTTGCCCCCACATCGGTGTGGTGGGCGTGGTAATTTCACACAATCGTGCTCGGGGCCATTTATGGATTCTGGTGGAAAATTAATAACCCAAGAATTGGGAAGCGCTCCGGTGTACGGATGCAGTCCATCATTCTGTCCATTAACAATATAACAACCCCAAGTGCGGCGGCTGCATATGTTAGTAATATGGGATACGGGGATACTCGTACTGGGATGTAGCATTGTTCTGTGCTGCGTGGTCATTTGGAGATGTAATCAATTATTTAGCAGCATTCTTACGGTTGCGTAATCAATTCGGGCCCCAGTCCTTTGCAGCGAGTGCCCACTGCCCAATGCCCACTGCCCACTGCATCTGAAGGTAAAATGGCAATGAATCAATTATTTAATTGCTCACAGGTTTAAACAGTTTGTTTGCGTAGCCTCTGGAGATTTCTTGGAAAATGCATATTAATAAGTAATCGAAATTGAAAGGGTTGGGTAGCCAGCTGCACTGGCTGCATGTTGCCTGACTTACTATACCTTTTGACCCACCAGACACGCGTTTATCCTTGCTCATTGGTTTGCACATTTGTTGGCTCTAATTTGTCTCAAATATCCGACTAAAATTCACGGTCCAAGGAGCAGAGCGTGTTCAAAACCCTTTGGGGTATCCGAGATGGTTCCTTGAATTTGTTATGCCCGAAGTTTTTCTAATAGAGCTATAATCGAAGTTTAAAAAATGTAATATTAATTTGTCCGCACACTAATTTATTGCATGTGCCCTGGCAGTTGCATAAATAAATGATTCCCGCCAGGGCGTAGGCAGAGGCTCGTGTAAACCGAAAATAATGGGACTGCCTACCTCGGCTCAACCTGTTCATCTCCCGGACGGAGTCGGAGGTCCTTTGTGCGCAGATCCTCGGAATGGATGTGTGTCCTGCTGGGCGGCGCTCCGAACGGGGCAGAGAGGCTCTTTCATTTGCCATTCAATTGCTCATTCGCACCGTTTGCAGGTTGGCCAATGAATTACGGGCCGCTTGCGGTGTCCTGTGTCGCCTGTTGCTCGCTCGAAGGACATCATCCATCCTCTTGACGTGTTTATGCAAGTGCTGAAAATGAATAGCTGGCAAAATAAAAACATCGTTGTACCATAAACTGAAATGCTAACTGAAAAGTTGGGCGTCCGAGCTGGTCGGGCTGGGTGGTCTGCCGGTCTGCCGGACTGCCGGACGGGTCCTGTGCTTAGTGTTTAGCACAAAACTTTCGGCAGCCACTGTGTGTCCCTGGGACATTTACCAAAAAGTTGGCCAACTGAAACAAATGGCAACAAATTGTAAATAAATAAAAGTTCTTCTCGGGGCCGCTCCATAAATCCGATTGAATTATGCCGATCGGCAGGCTAAAGTTTTCCATTCCGGCTCGCCCGGCGTACACTGTGCAACATAATTTGCAATTAGATTGTGTCTGCTAGGGCCCAGGACCCGGGCCCGGGCTTCTGCCTCAACTCGGACTTGATTATGCGCTCCCAACGGTTTTGTTTATGTTTATGGAAATTGTTTTTCCTCGCTCCCTGGGCTTTTCCTTTGCTTTCCTTTCCTCTCGCCCTGTCCGCTTCTGTCCTGGCCTGTTAGTTGAAGGCCCCCTGGCAGGATTATCCCCCAGTTTGTGGGCTTAATTGTTGTTTGCCCTTCACCGGGCTACACAGCCGTAATTAGGGCTAGCAATTGCATTTATTTGTGCTTCCAGATCGCTGGATTCCGCAAAGCTACCAGTTGCAGCGATCCATGGATGTGGTCCTCAGAAACCTGAGATTTTGCCTTGCACAACCTTATGTTTTCTGACACCTTTTTCTGGCTGTGTAGCCAAGTGTTGCTGCTGCTGCTGCTGCTGCTGCTGATGTTATTGTTACTGCTGTTTCTGCTGCTGTTGCTTTCGGTGTTTGAGGAGTCAAACGAGAATCACATTACGCAGGCAAACAAACAGAAAAGCTGGCGGCAAGGAAAGTGTTTGCTTCTCCTCTTTCCCGCTTTCCCACTTTCCCGCTGCTCCTGCCCCTTCCAATCACAATCCCAATCGCAATCGCAAGCCTAATCCAATGTTTATGTTGTGGGACAAGTTAATCAGATACACGCATCGGCTCAGATACAATTGGCCATCCAATTGAGCAGCAGCAGAAAATGCCACAACTTTACCGGGGCCAAATTTGAGTAGCATCTTCACTCTGTTCCCAAATGACTACACAAATCCTGAGCTTTACGAATGCATCCCGGGCTAGCAAGCTTGCATATGCCCGAAAGCCAGGCGAAAGCCCAGTGACTTTGGCTAATTGAAGCCGACACAGAGATTATGTGTCCGAGTTTCACAAGTTTTGTCCGGTGTCCGGAACAAAAGTTGCGGCAGCCCAAGCTCCACTGTCGAGCTCTCATTATCATCTAAGTAGCATATGTCTGCAGGATATATCCGAATGCCGGCGAGGCTCCCTTTGTGTGCTAATGGAAAAAGTTGGCAGTCCTGTTTCTGTTTCCCTTGATTGCATTCGCTGCTGCTGGGATTTCAATGGATATTACAATAAACTGCAGCGCCATTGTTGTCTGTTTTGTGTTGCTGGGGATAGCCAGAAAATACGCCCCAACACCCCAGCGTCCCAGTGCCGCCCGGACAATCCACCGGGCTTTTGTGCATGCAACAAGCGGGGGCAACATCACAGCTTATCCCAAATTGTTTGCGGACTCCATTGGATTCTCTGGGCTTATAATGAGCATAATGGGCAATGAAAGCAGCAGCCAGCAAACTAGCATACACACTCGGCATGCCCCCCGATTCAGACGCAAAACAATGCGTGCGATTCTCGGGCAGAATCAGATATCTTCCTGCCCGCCTCCCAGTCCCCAAACATGGGGGCGAAAACTGCAATTAAATTCATCGCAAACCTCAAGTAATTACTTGTACATTTTGCGGAGCAATCTGTGAAGCGGCAAATTTGTATTACGTTTTAATTAAATCGAAATTCCTGACTGATTGTCTGTCCTGTTTTCAATGACTGGCACTCTTTCACCCCACCGGTTTTCCTTGTTTTAATTGGCGCTTCTCGTATCCCTCGATGAATGTATCAAAGTAATGCAATTGACTAGATGAGGCATAGCCGCGTTTGAAAATCGGTCGCGATGCTCTCAGCTATTCCGACATCTTGCCAAATTCATTATTTGTGGTAGCGCAACCGAAAAAGATGTCTCACTTGTCCGCAGGCACTTGAAAAAAATATAGTAGTCCTCCGCCATGGAAGGAGGGGAATCTGGCGAACTGCTCCAGTCGGAAATTGCCGCACAACTGAACTCGACGGACAGTGGAAATTTCTTGGCCTGGCCCATTTGTTTTGTGTTTGCGCGGGAGCCCGGTGGTAAGGTAAGGCTGCTTAAAAATTGATTAGCACCTTGCTGCACACAACAAGTTTCAAATTACCAAGAGGCGTCTAACTGCGTTCAGCGTTCAGTATTCGATTTCCATCACTGCTAGCCGAGTGTCTTGGTCTTTGCCTGTTGGTATGAGCTCACCTGGTTAGCACTTGGCTCGCAACAGAAATTACGTTTCCCCTCGAAAGACAAGGTATTCTCTTTAGGCCAAACACAATCTACTCATGCTATGATCTTGGCTATAATGCGATCGTTTTGGGGTGTCTGTATGCTCTGGGAATTCCATACTTTTTCAAAACAGCTGCCTGGGCTTCTTGCATTTTTATTTGGCGGGAACATTTGTTTCCCTCTTTTTACAGGGTATGCAGACGCATATCCCCACTCACGTTGACTCTAAAATCGTATTTATTTTACAAAGTATTTAGCACGTTTCGGCCTTGTTTGCCTTTTTTTCCTTTTTACCAGCCGCATGTTAAATGCCCTAATTTCCCGGCCACTTTGCTGTTGACTTTTCTGTGCGATGTGAGTGCTGCTGGCTGGGATGCGGCAATGTGGCGACTCGAGGGGGGGGACAAGGGCTTTGGGGGGGCAACGATGTCTTAGCACCTCGTTGCGATCTGGCCACAGTGCCTGCTGTATGTCAGTGGCCAGTGCTGACATAACTGCCAGTGAATATCGAATAATGCCCCTGCCACGAGTGTTCCTGGACACTCGTACCTCGAGAGGTTGTCACGCCCGTGCGTACGCAAGGTCGATTGGAGGTGAACACAGGCAAATTGCCGTGGCAGGGTGGACACTCAATCGAATAACACGGAAACCTTGAGGGATAACTTATAACAGCATTTATTTTTGCATATTTTACAAACGTAATCCGCTGGAACGAAGATTTAATTTCACAATTTGCTCCGAGTAACTTTTGATAATTACCAAAAGGTGTTTGCGAGCAGCCAAGCAGCCAAGCAGCCAAGCACCCAGGGGTAGGTCCTTGCGATGGCTACAAGGATTCGCACTTAACCTGCTCCACTTGCAGCATCCATTGAGATTGCACAGAGAGAAAGTGGAAGGGCATCGCACAACAGCCGCTCAAGTGGAAGCAATCGCTCAAGCCGGCAAGTCGGCAACCCTTTTCCCGCTGCTTTTTCCGCCTTTAAAGGTATTTTCTTGGCCCGGTTTTGCCCGCCTTTGTTTGTTGGTCTTTGCCACCTCTCTGACGTCACAGCTGACCCACTCACAGCAGGACGCCAAAGAATCGAATCGCATCGCATCGCATCGATTTGAATTGGAATTCAAGGAGCCACCAGCCAACCCAAAAACACAAAGGCAAAAAATGAAAATATAAATGAAAATGAAAATGGGCGCACTCACATTTCAATCCCTCGGCGGCGCGGCCCATTGGCAAATACGCCGAGTCATGTGGCACGTCCTTAGACAAGCTCCGATCGGGATCCGGGATCCGGGATGCGGGATCCAGGACACGTGCTCCAGCTCCAGCTCCCGCTCCGGCTCCGGCTCCACCGGCCTCTTCAAACAAACAAGCACAAAACCAGTGGGGGGGGGGAGGGGAGGGGACGCAGAAGGAGAAAAAGGAGAAAGCCAAGGAAAAGTGGCCGGGAACAAAGTTTTTCCATTCACTGTTTTTCCCGTTTTGAGTGCCGAGTGACTCTGTCAAAATTTATTTAAATATTCTGCCGAATTTCATGGAAAACAAAAGTTTGCTCGTGGAGGCAAAGCGAAAACGTTTCGCGTTAAATAATTTCTCCAACAGTCATTAAGTGCAACAAAAACACACTTTCTCCTTCTGGCAGCGACAAATGGCAGCAAATTATGAAGTCCGCCCCTAAAAAATACCCGAAAAACCAAGAATAAATAAAGAAAGCCCCGTCCCAAAACCCTTACCCCATCAAGCGGAAACTCTTCTGCGCGGCCCCGGACTTTTTTCGCTCTTACTTCGTACTGCCAACAATTAATTGAAATTAACATATTTTCGTCTTTTATTTGGGGCAACTTATCAGGCAGCAAGCCCCCGTCCCGTCCCGTCTCGTTCCCTTTCTTGACCACACCACCCATCCAGCTCCGCGCTTGACTAAGTTAATTTCCCCGGGCTTTCCCCGGGCTTTCCTTGGCCGGCCGAAAGTGAAAACGCCGCGGATTAATTTCCAGCGTCTGTTCGGGAAAATGGAATAAAGTGAAATGTGCAAGTAAGACCGGCGAACCAATTAAATCCTTTGAGTGAAGTTAGTCAAATTAGTTTTCCTAGTAATTTGAAACTCACTAATGTTAATACCAATGGGCTGGTTGCCATTAGTCCCAGCTCATTGCCACATATAGTAGGTGCATAAAAGCCTTAAAGGGAAAGCCCTTTAATCATCTATCCATGGCATCCTGAAAATGTAGGCAAGCGGACTGCCAATAGGGTTTTCTGAATGGCAAACTATGCATCGCCAGAAAACTGGCATTCAACCAGCCAAAACCGCAGCAAATCGAGCCATCAATGGCCCATAACTTTGAGCCATCAATGGCCCAAGCCCCCTGCCGCAAAAGATTTGATGGCGAATTCCGAGCTGAGCTGGGGCGGTAAATTAATTTACACAAAAATTGTTTATGGCCTGTAGATGGGAAGCGTTTTCGCTTTGCGGCACCTTTAATGAGGCAGGCCCGGCCAAAAGCCGAAGCCGAAGCAGGGGCAAATTCTGGGGATTTCTCTCAATTCCCCGACCGAGATTCCCCCAATGGGAATGGGAATGGGAATGGGAACGAGAACGGGACGGAAACGAGCAGGAACCGCCGGGACTGAGCTTTTTCACTCAGTCACATAATAAGGGCACATTGCTCATACGCCACCGATTCCCCAGTTGCTCCATTTGCTGGGCTCCGCTCCGAGTCGAGACCTCCCCCTCGTTTTTTGCCTGCTGGCAGAGTTTTGTTTGGTGTTTCTGCCGCCGATGCCTTTATGAAAAATTATACAAAACTTTTTACTTAGTGCCGCGCGGGCTCTGAACAATTACGAGGCCATCAGGGGAAGTTGCAGCCCAGGGGCGCCGCAAAGGAGCCGCCCTGGTCAAGGGGCCCGAATAAACGTGTTCGTAATAGGCTTCTCCCTGCTTGGCTTGGGCCTTGAATCTGCCTCCGCGAAATACGGATATGTACGAGTACTTCCACCCCCCAAAAAGGTTTACAATGCCGAACTAATTAGCCGAACGGCTACGATTTATTGGCGTTTTTGGGAAATTGCCCGGCCCTTCTTCTCCGCCAAACATAAATCGTGAGTCAGGGCTGCACAGATTTTAATTTGCGGTCATAATTATTTCGAATTTAATACGCCATTTGGCCTGATATCGATGGCAGTGCACATCTCTGCTATTTGTCGAGAAGGCCAAGAAGTAGGCCATCATTTTGGGCACTTTTCTTAATCGTTGTTCCCGCCGAAAGTTGGGCAATGCATTGTGCATGTTTGCATAGCACTATTAATTAAATCGGTGTGCTTGAGTCTCCGGGTTTTCCCTCTATTCACCGCCTCTAATTACGCACTTTGCGCATTCTTTCTGGCAATCGGCCCGGCCCTTGGTCTGTCCCTGCCCCATTGCATCGCCTGTTGAGCGAACTTTCGGCATTTCTAAGGAATTCAATTTCAAAGCTATATCATTTTCATTTAATTTCACGCTTTCAATTTGCGACCCACACGCCGGATGGCTCCCTGGCTGGCTGGCTGGCTGGCTGGTGAGCTGGCAGGCTGGCTTTGTCCAGCCACATCCCTTTCGGGGCTGCTTCGTGGCACGCCTGCCCCTGAGCCCTCTCCTCTGATCCCTGACCCCTGACCCAGCCATCGAAAGAGTCGCGGCACATGCCAAAGGTATGCCATAATGGATTTTCCGTTGTTGTTTGCCTTTGGCCACCTATTGTCTGTAAAACGAAACCGTCGCTCCCCGCATCACACCTACACGGATTTTTTTCTCCGCACGGCGGGCTTTGGTCCGCATCCTGCTTCTGCTCCTGCTCCTGCTCCTGGTCGTGGTCGTGGTCCGTGCTCTATGGTCTCCGGATTTGCCCTCCCACCCGGATTTGAAATCGGAACCAAAACGAAACCAAAACGAAACCGAAGCGGAGCGAGCGAGCTGAACCGCATGGCTCGTCAATTTAGCACTTACACCCGCAACTGCACCCACGTGTCCTGCGAGTCCTGTTTGTTTGTGTTTTTCTTTTTTTGAATGATTTTAAATCGAAGGGAATGGAAAAGAGGACAACAAATAAAAAACGAGTGAATGCGGAAAGTTTTAGCAGGAAAACAAGATGAATGGAAAGAGAAATTCCAACGAGAATAGCCTTCCAATAATCGGATTAGGTGTTTAGGGTTTATTTGCGACCTGCAACTACATTAGTTCCGGGCAGCTTATTCATATTTAAAGTTTACCACGCAAGCTGCCTCTCTGACATTTATTCGAGAACAAGTTTTAGCATTTAAGAACATTTAAGGACAAATTTGAGGGAGGAAAGCTGGCTTTTGGTCGGCAAAATGTTGCAAAGTTTTTGCTATTCGCTCTCCGATTGCGTTTGTTTGATACCGACAGTTGGGAAAGCTCGCGGAAAGTACTTTTTAATCATTGAACTAACGTAATCAATTTTCTCGCCCCCCTTTTTTGCTGGTCCTTTGTAAATTGCAATTCATAGCGCAAAACTTTTGGTAATTAAAAGTAAAACAAAGGCCGGCAGCCGAACAAGCAGAGCACCGGGCCATTGGCTACCACCAGCAACAAGAACAGCGAGGTACCTACTATAAAATCCCAGCAAAAACTAAGAGAACACACAGTAAAAACGCAACGCAGAAAAGGCACCCACACACAGTGAACCGCACAGTGAACGGACGTGGACTCTGCCAGCACACCAAACATCGAAATGGAATTGACCATCAGCATCGGCATTGTCAATCAGCAGTCAACCAGCTACAAAAACAGCATCGAGAGCGGTATCAGTTCCACAACCAACAATAGTAACAGCCAAGGCCGCAGCAAAGGCCAGAGCCCCAACAACGGCGACGAGCAACAACTCAGCCCCAAGAACAGCGACAAGAACAACCGTATACCAACAACGACCCAAACCGCAACGCTGGTTGCCACAAGATCCGTAGAGCGACCCTTTGAGGCAGCCACGCTTGCAACACTAACTGCGACAGCCCTGGCAACCGCCGCTGCAAGTGCAACATTGGCATCAGCAGCAGCAGCAGTCCAACAACGATTTGCTGCCAGCAACAGCACCAAACTTGACAACAACTAAGCCGGTTAACGCCAACCAACCAGCTCCCGGATAGGACAACCTCTAACCAAAGGCAGCAGGCAGACACACTTGCCGCAACCACCAGCCAGATCAACACCCACCAGCAAGGACAAACAGCAACCAACTACAACATGCAGCGTCTACGCACAACATTCACGCGTTCGCGCACACCAACCGGAGCAGAAATGAAAATGCAGAACAGCCTTGAAGTTCCCAAACAGGTACATCCGATCATCGTTCGATTTGATTGATTCGATAATATTTATCGTTCCTCAATGCAAGCATGTTCTTTGCTTCGATTGTTTTACTTGTTCATCTTCCGATTGTCTTGTTTCGATTACTCTCATAACGGTTACAGGATATTTTGCTTTGGTTATTGTTTTTGTCACTCGTTGTGATCGTCCTTATTGGTCTTATGATTTGCTTACTTCTGCGCAGTTCTATTTTTCCACCTGTGTGTCAAATAATTTCAAATTTGTTTCCAATTCTTTATTTGTCTTATACGAGCATTGTGAAATGTATATATTCGATATGCCCGACAAACAAATTGAACATTGTAACCATGAATACCCAATTACATATGTGCAGTTTTAGTTAAAATTCTTTGGTCGTATTTTTCTGTGATATTTGTTTCCATTTGTTTAACTCGTTTACAAGTATTCACTGTATTAGATTATTACTTCTCAGTGCTGTGCAGTGAAACTTTTCCTAAATTTTGTTAGTTGAGAAAATTCAAATGTTATGTTTTCGCTGTTTAATATCGTAACCCGCAACATGCAACCCGTAACCCGTAACCCGTTATCCGTGCCTGATGTGTTGCAGGTGCGCTCTGCCTCCTTCGACGAGATGCAATTGGAGGCGCAGCGGGCGTCCACTTCATCAGCCGCCGGCGCCACCGCTCAGCTGCAGAAACAGCAATCCTCGTCCTCGGCCTCGGCGGACGAGCGCTCTTCGGAGGCGGGCTACCTGCAGGTGCCCCTCGCCGCCCACCAGCAGCGCTCCCACAGCTTCGACTCGGCAGCAGCTTCGGTGGGCAGCGATGATTCCGGCACCTTTCTGGAGGTCCCGCGTCGCCTCAAGGCCCGCCGTAGTTCCTCCACCAAGACACCACCGCCCTGCATCCACTGTCATTACGTTGAAGAATACGAGCGCCGCATGACGGCCGATCAGCGTTACTTTATCGATCACCGCGAGTTGAGTACATTGAGCATCAACAGCTCTGAGTTCAGCGATGAAGACGACGACGACGACGATTACGATGACGATGATGAGGATGACGATGACGATGGCGATGACGATGAGGTTGGGGATGGCAACGAAGAGGAGGGAGCAGTCGGAGGAGTAGACCCGGAGGCAGACCATGATGATGACGATGCCGCCGAGGAAATGGACATACGCATTGGTAACATGAGCTTGGGCAGCAGCATCGAAGAGTCCCGGGCCCGGCTGCCCCGCCAATCACGGCGCCACACCATCGGCAGCAGCTCCATGACCTCGGGCACCTCAGAGGACGAGGGTTTAGAGTACTCGGACCACGGATCCGGGTCCCCACATTTCGGAAACACTCTGTTGCCCCCCCAACCGGCCACGCCCTGCGGCATAACCTTTACATTGAGTCCCACTAATGGGGACTGCTCGTCGCCGCCGTCACCGCTCTTTCCCACCTACTCGCCGCCCATGTCGCCCATTCCGGGCACCTCGCTATCAAGCTCGGGGGCTTGTGCCGGCGCTTGTGCCGCCGCCGATGCCGATGACGCTGGGGCCGCCATGGGCTTGCCCGTGCGCACCCGCCGGCGCTCCATTTCGCGACAGGAGGCGGTGTTTGTCGAGCCGACTGGCAACAGCCTGGAAAACGTTTCCCACGAAGAGGTCGATCAGAACAAGTCCTCAGTGGAGACGGCCGACTCAATGGATGAGGCCTCGACCATGGCCACGTGTGGCTCGCCGACGGCTGTGGTGTTTGCTGGCGGTACCACGGGCGGGCCGCCGGCAGGACTCCACGGCGGCTTTGTGGTGCGGGACATATACCTAACGGTGCCGGATTTGAAGCGGGATAGAGCTGCCTCCGTCGATTCGTGCTTTTCAAAACTTTCCACCGGGCCGAAGACCGAGGAACTGCAGCCGAGCGCCGACGGCTGTTTCCTGACTGTCCCGAGCATCAACGCGACCCGCTCGAGGTCGGTAGACATTGTTCTGCCCACCGACGAGCAGGCCAGGTACAAGGCCCTGGCTATGATAGGAGCAACGCCCGTCTGTCCAGAAGGGTATGTATCGGGGAATGCTTTCATAACCATATTTTCGGGGGATCCCCTCGTTCAATACAAGAAATTGGGGGCACAAATGCCTTTCCCCCGCTGCGCGTCGCAGAGCTACCACATTATTTTAAATTTATGTTAAACTTGTGGGCCCGATTTCGGGTTTTGCATTATTTACGTTTAGCCTCACCCATTTGAACTGGGCCATAACAAATCCCCGGTCCAGGGAGGGCAACCGCCGCCCGCCGCCGCCAAACGCCTCCAACTCCCGCGACCTGCAGTTCAAAAACACTCGTTTATGGCTCCTTTTGTGCTGTTTACTTTCGCCTTCGCCTGCACGCTGCTCAAGGATTTGGGAAGAGCTTCCACGAGCTGGCGGCCACGAGCTGGTTGGTGGTTGGCTATTTTTAGGCGGGCGCAAACTTTTAAATTGACTCATTAAAACGAGCTTAACACGTGGCCTCCGTTAGGATTTTGGGATCAGTAGCTGGACTGAACCTGGGAAATGGTCGAGAAGCAGGATCTGGCCTCATAATTGCGGCTGTTTGTTTGGACAACATTTCGGGAGCTGCTTTTGAGGCCGCCACCCACTTTTCTCGCATCACGCATCCCATATCCTGTGTCCCGTGTCCCGTGTCCCGTATCCCGTATCCCACTTGACTTTAACCCCAAACATTCTGCAGAGAGTGATTTCTGTGACACGTGTGCCTTGGGGGCGACATATGAGGCCTTTCGGGCTGTCCGCCAGTGTGTCCGTTGTCCGGCAAACTCCCGTCGAGTTAAGCCTAATTAGAAACGAAAGCCACAGTGGCAGCCCCCAGTAGCTTCGCTTCGGGCCAATTCATAATTCTCGCCAAGTGCGGCCCACTGCGGACATTGACTAAAGAGTCCGGCGTTTGCCAGGCCTCGGCATGAATAAATTATGCCCCAAAAAGCAGGCAAAACAGGAACCGGAAGTCCGAATTTCGGATGACCTTAAACTTTGGATTGGATACCTTTTGAGCGTAATGCATTCAACCTACAAATTGAATAAGGAAGGCAGGCACTTTGCAATTAAAATATTAGCTTAACTTTTAATTTTTTACATTCTGTTTGCCCGATCGGTGGGGGGAAGGCAAAGCGCATCGAACCTGCCGTTGGCAGGGCAGACGACGAAGAAAAAATTGGCTCAGCCAACCGATTTCCTTGAATTACAACAAAAGCCGCTCATAAATAATATTCAAACAAAGTGCCCCATGTCCCCATCTCCGCTGCCCGCGGGTCCGGCCGCGTCTCCCGTTGCCCGGAATGACAAGAAGCCGGCTCAAAGCATGCTTAAAGCACGCTCGAGCTCTCCGGAAGCGAGGTGCGAGGGTGACGAACCACTTGCGGCCAATTTGTTTGTGCCACTGGACTGGAACGGAGCAGGACAAACGGAGAAGGATTTCCCAATCCTTGGGACTCGGACTGGCGTCGGGAACGGAGACGCAGACGGAGACGGAGACGGAGACGGTGACGGGACCACACCGATATGGATATGGATAATTCGGAACTTTCCTCTGATGGATTAGATAGATTACCTCCGGCCGGAGCTAGCGTGTGTGCGGCGCCAACTTGCCGGGGAAACTCGATTCCGTTTCACGGAAAATTAATTAGCTTAGTGCGGGAGGGGGGAGGCTATCAATGGGGAGGTGCAGGAAGCAAGGAGGGCATATTTATTAGCACTTTATATTAAATTACGGAAAGAGCATTGCCAGAAGGCACATCTCAATGTAGGTTCTCCATCGACGGTGCATTTGACTCACAACTTGCATGTTTGCGCGAAGATAACCACAGTGTTTTCCCGCCGCCGCATTTAAAAAACAAATGTTTACCCCTTCAATGAATAATAGATTTTTATCGCGTTTTTCTGCATGTGCCATGTGCCATGTGCCGTGTACGCGCACTGGAAAATGTAAATGAACCTGGGTAGACGTTTATGTACGCCCAAAATCCTGTGTCAATCGTGCGGGATACTCTTTTAATTTCCGATTGCTGTTGCCCCAATTTGTGGCCATTTACGGTCCACTTGCTTGCTGGTGCCTCCCGCGCAGGGAATCCCCATTATTTGCTCGCTTATACATAAGTGGGCGCCGAAAGCGCGTGTATGCGTATGCTCGCTGCTCGACTGTCATAAAGTTGGATTTGCTGATTTACGAGGCAGAGGCGTGACATGTTATTATCTCTCGCTAGGACCGACTCCGACTCCGCCTCTGCCACCGCCTCCTTTTGGCCACTCCGCAGCAGCAGTCCTTTCTGTGACCACTGACTGATATGTTTAATTTGCCACCGGAACCCGCCCAGTGCCACGACTCGCATCTCTCGACCCCAAATCGCTCGATAAAATGGGGAAATATGTATTATAAAATCATTCAATCATGCGGCGAATGCCCGACACTGCGATGGTCCATTCGGAAACGAAAAGGAAACCATTGCTAGTCCTCGCATTGCCCTCGTCTGCCTTTCGCTCAGTGTACGAGGCAGTCAGACGAGAGTTCGTGCCTCTTTTGCCGGTCCCTCCTTTGGTCCCTCCGGTTCCCCAAGGCGTGTGCGGTTCATTCATGCGACGTTTCGAGTCCACAGACACTCCGCCGGATGCTCCCTGACCTCTGACCCCAACCCCATCCCCAACCCTTGCCCCCCTCGCGAAACAACAAACAGAACAAACAGCGGCACCAGGCAAGGGAAAGCTATCGAAAACAAGAAGAAACAAAAAGTTAACTTAACTTTTATGACGACGGGCCAAATAATTTTATGAAAATACTCCCCCGGGGTGAGTACGAGTATGTGGCTGCGATACCCAAGGCAGGGCCAGAGCCAGGGCCGTTCGGTTTGCAGTTTTCCGAGGCGCTTCCAGGAGTCTTGCCAACACGAAATTAGCATACGGCACTCGGGGAAAGCGCGATTGTGTTTGGAATTAGCCCCAACCGCTGATTGAGCAGGCTGTGTCCCTGTCCCCGTCCCTATGGAAGGGAGATCTGGATAGGATGGCGCCTTTGCCGCTAATTTCTGTACGAAATTTTTGATAGGCTACCAGATCCATTCCAAAGGTTTGGGATGAATACTAATGCACTTGGCGATATTCAAAGAAAAATGCATGTAAACCAAGGCAACTGAGTGGGGGAAACAGCCACAGCAAAAAAGGGGAAATTGATTAATGATTCACTTTTGCCAGTCTGCAGCTCCGCGTTTTTTACTTGTCTTTGTATACTTTATTTTGTTTGCTGTTCTTTTCCGTACTCCTCTGACGCACGGGGCATGCAACAAGGCATTTTTTGTGTTTTTTTTTAATTATTAAAAACGTGTAAATATAAAGAACAAGAGATCTGCTACCGCATAGCATCTTAGGCTTGTTGTACGTTTAAGAGTGCACAGAATCGATGTTTTCGTGGGTCATATATCTGTTACAGATATTCGAGTGCCCCCCAATAGTTTCTCTCCGTGCAGAGGCCACCACAACGATCATCTACTTGGGCCTCGGCTACAATTAAGTTTTATGAAACATCGGCTGGCTGTTTTTTCGCGTTTTTGCGCATTTTTTGCCTCTGCCACATCTACGTCAGCACGTGTGGTGATGTGGTGATGTGGTGGCCTGCAAAGCCAGAACAAAATTGGGCCAGGGGCCAGGGGACGGGGCCACGGGCAGGGGCAATGGGTAAGGCCTCACGGATGGGCACATGGAGCGAAATTGAAATGCAAATTGAAAGGCACAAAGCGAACCGAGTACGGCAAGCGAATCAGAACAATCAGACGCGGAGACAAAGCAGCGGCCGCAGCAGCAACGTCACCCGCAGCAGACAGCGCCGCCGGATCGGTGTAGAAAATGTCACAATTTATCTTTTATTTTTTCGCAGTTGCGCTGCAGATGCCAAAGGGCGATCGCAGGCAACAAAGTCTAGAGATTGCCCAGTGCTGGCGCAAACTAGCTTTTCACATTTCCGCGCCTTGATCTCTTTCTGCTTGCGGACGGGGGGGATTGGCTGGTTTAGGGCTTGCAGCCAAGACCATGGTCACACTGCATCTGCAGACACACATTACGTATACGCCCCGCGGTCAGCCAATAGGCCCTCGGCTTCCGCTAGACCTTTGCCTCGGCAGGGCGGCCATTTCCCCGCCAACTGGCCCAGCACCGATCGCGATCGGTGCGATCGTCACGGGGGAAAAACTCACCACGCAACCGAATTGAGGTGACAAAGTCGCAGCCTCTGCCTCTGCCTCAGCCTCTGCGTCGCCGTCGCCGTCGCCGTCGCCGTAGCCGTCGCTGCTGTGGTTGACTTTCGAGGGGGGCGTTCAGAAAAGCGCTCAGCAGTCGCCTTGTTCGGTTGGTTGGATGCTGCCCGCCAGCCAAGAGAAAAGCCGAGAGAAGGGGGACCGGAAAATGTGTGGAAACCCGTGATTGATTTGATAGAATGCAAGAAAAGTGCGTGTCGCGTAAAAGTGCGGGAAGAGTGTGACCCAAGCAGCAGCAGCAGCAGCGGCAACAACTACAGAAAAGTGTGTGAAAAACAGAAGAAAAGCAAGAGGAAAGCGCGTGCAAACAGCGAAAGAGGAAAATCAAAACAAAACTGCGGGACAGCGGGTCAGGCGACTGTTGTTCGGGGTCAATTAAATATATGTTATATATGTTTTTGCGCGGTGACAGGCCCAAAAGTGGCTGAAAACGGTTCAAACGCAACAGGGCGAATTTAATTGAGCCAATTGCTGGTTCACGGGAGGGGTGTCGGATCGGACAATTTCAATTAATTCCATCAACTCAACGCATCCCAAAGCCATCAGCGATCCAAGTGCTAGGTCGGGCGGTCAATCGGGGTTCAATGTTAGACGCGTATTGCCAGAATTTCGACTCGGATCGGGAACGTATAGAGTCAGAATTATTGTGTGTCGTGTACATACACATGTTCGGGAAATGTTTGGCGCCCGCTCTGCTTTCCCCCGACTTCTGCTCAATTCTCTTGCTGTCCCCAAAGTTGCCTGTCCTTATGTAATGCGAAATATTTGTTTAGTTTACAACCTTTGTGACTTTTGGCACTCACAATTGTAGTATGCCTAATTCCAATGAGTCCTCTGGAATCAATTCGATTGTGGCTTGATTTCAGGGGGCTTTTTGAAGCAAATTCACATTGCATTGCTTCGAGTGCGCACTGTTGTCCCATTGTTCTTGGGGCTCTTGGCGTTCTTCCACTTTTACTACCAATGTGTGGGGTATGCACTGCACACTACCAAAGCCACCAGAACAGTGCACCACCGGCTGAGACATCTGAACCCAAAGGCCAACTGCCAGCCATGACATTTCAAGAATTTCACACTCGCCATCGGCCATCGGCCGGCGGGCGGCGGGCGGCGGGCGGGAAAAACAGGAGGGGCCCCCGGCCCTCTGGGAGCCAAAGTACGTCGCATTTCGTTTATTATTGTTGTGATTAAGCGTGCGGATTCCCTGTAAAAAACTGACCAAGCCCGCCTAGATTAGAGCCATGGCAACGCTGGCCCCAAGCTCAGCTAAAGAATCTCAACTAATAGATTCGTATTTATAGTATATTAATTTTTGTATTTGATTTTATTTGATTTATTGTCGATCCGGCGATGCCGCAGCGCTCGTTTTCCCTCGCTCTTTGCATATATTTATACTACATTTATCTATTTTTCCGATTTTTGTTGTATGTGTCTTGTTTTGCCAGCTGCTCGCAGCCAAAAACATCACAAGATGGGGGGCGACGCCACGCCCACCCAATTTGGTTGCGCCGTTGGTTGCGCATACGCCACGTGAGCCGGCAGCGGGTTTAAAATAATATCAGCGGGCAAAAACAACACAAATATTAATAGCAGGGGCGATCGGGCATGGCGATTCCTTGCGATTTATGGCCAACTCGTTTCCAGGCCTGCATATACTCGTACTTTGCGCCCCGATCGGGGGGCGTGGCCCCTCACCTGTCGCCTTCGCGCATTCGCGCTTTCCAAAAAGACACCGCTCGCCGGTGAGTGTATAAAAATATTGTTTAAAAATAAATATCAAGTCACACACATGTTTTAGATCTGAAGCGTTTGACGAAACTTTTTTCCCCCGGCCCGTTCTCATAATTAACTTGCGTATTTTTAGCCTAAATACAATTTAACAAAAATAAGAAGAGCAGCAGCGGCTGTGGAACAAAGTATTTCAATTAAAAATCGCGGCAGAACCCAACCCGCTGCACGGCAATGCGTAAATTGTCCCGTCCGGCGGAAGGGTAGCTCCGAGGAATACCTCGTGATCGCTTCCAAACATTTCTTTGCTCTGTTTTCGTGCCCCGCCACTTGGCTCCATTCATAAATTTAAACCCAGCCGCCTCTAGATGTTTCCCAGTGGTTGTGCAATACCCCAGAAACGCTGGCTATCTTTTCGCGCTTCTGCTTCGCCCTTTCTACCAAAAGATACCAGCCAGATGCCGGCGGAGCGTTGTATCTTTTGTTTTCCCGCTCCCCTGATAAGCAGAGATTAGCTTGGATACATACCCAGAGCACAGAGGGGTTTTTCCGCCTGGAAAATGTCTTGAGCACATGGAAAATTGTTCCAATTAGCGAAGCGGGCTCTCTGAATTCCCCCATTGATTGTCTGCATCTGCGCTCAGATATTGCAAAGGACCGCTTCGATTTCCCCCACAATTTTTTGCTAATTGTTGGCCCAACTTTTCGACGCACTCCGCAAAGGCCATAAGCAAGATTCGGCGATTCGGCGGGGACGGATGCAGCGTCTGAAAAGTTTTGCCTCGCAGATTTCTGCTGCCATTAGGGGGTTTTATCTGGCCCCCCTTGGTCTTGCTGGCTTATTAAAATGTTTCCATTTAGCATTTTCCACTTGCCGTTGACCATCTTACTCGTACTTGCAGCAGCCGGCAAAACACCTCGTCGTCAGAGCAAACGCTTACTGCCAATTAGGAATATTAATTTCATTTGCTGCCCCGTCTCCGTGCCTCTCCCCTCGTACCGCATTTTCCCTGGCCAATCCCTGGCAATTTGGCCGAATGCATCCTTCGTCTGGGCCTGCACGCGGAGAAATCTCTTGGCGGGCCAGAAGCTGCTTTTTCACCGATACAATTTCGCTGCATCTCCGGAACCAGTTCGGCGCTCCTCCTCATTTTAAATGCCAAAAGAAAGGCGGACTGTCGCTGGAACGAATTCATAAATTATGCCAATACTTGAGCTCCAGCTCCCACTTCATCCCCAGCTTGGCTCTCGTTCCCGTTCCTCCCATCCTCCCATCCTCCCATCCAGCTTGAGTGACAGGCTTCGAGTGAAAAATCCGCGATTTTCTTTCGGGTGGAGGCACAGAGCCGGAGCTCCTTGGCCCCCGCCTCGGCTCCGGTTGCTATTGTTAATATTCATTAGCTTAAAATCCTTTTCTCGAGTTGCTGCCATTTCGTGGCTCAAGTTGCCACTGCCACTTGCAGAGGCAGAGGCTCATCTTCCAGAGCCCGGGCCGGTCTCCGGCGGGGGAGGAGAGAGCCAAAAGGAAGGCGGCGAGTGGGCCGACGGGAAACGATGCTCGAAAGTTGTTGCCACGTTTTCAATTCCAATGCCCGGGCATTAATCGCAATCACAACGACGACCAGGACCAGAACCAGAACGAGGACGGGCCAAACAGGACGAAAGCGATGGCCAGGACGTGCGGACAATTTTTCATTTCTGGCCAGCTCAAATGGATTTTTCATTGGCTTAAATGTGCAAATTAATGGTAGATGTTTTGTATGTTTGTGCGCGCAAGTACGGCATATCTCCGGGTGTACGGGTATGCTGTATGCCCCAGAATGTTCATAGTTATGGGCGCCTATTAATAGCGTCCTGGGAACGGCAACGAGCGCCCCTTAAGCCCTCCGGACGGCTTGCCATGCGGCGGTATGGCAATTTAAAAGCTTACAGCGGCTCAAATTCAGATATGCACTTCGCATCATATGCCTTTCCGCTTTCTGCCTGCGCTGTGACATATTCGTATTTCTCTTGCACTTTTGACCGAGCAATAATATTTTTATATTTATGGGAATTTTTATGGTGTCAAAGTCAAAGAGCAAGCGGTCGGGCGCCGCTGCTTTTCTGATTTTCTGATTTTCTGCTGTTTTTTTTTTCTCATTGCCAGCGAGTGCAATAGCAAAGTGTCGTTATTGAAATACATAAAAATATTCCAAGGCTTTTATTGATTTTGTCAATGAGGCCGCAGCGGAAGGTGCTGACGCTGCTCTCGTCCCTCGTTATTCTGGCGTGGCATCCTCCTGCCCCCCGGCCATCATCTATAGTACGCTCCTCAGTCCCACCCGGCACCCGTCGGGCGGCAGCCGTCACCGGGCGCCCATCCACCCATCCGCCCATCCGCTCAGCCAAAGTCCAGACCTCTTCAAAGGCGGTCTACATCAAAATTAATCACATTTGAATTGAAATTGCGTTTCGGGTTTTGGGCAGCCTTTGCAGCGCGCCTGCTCGGGGTGCTTTGTTTTTGGGCGCGTTGATTCCGCCGGCTTGGCTCTCTGGTTTGGGCATCAAATGATTCTGATTAGGAATGATTGCCTGTTTTTATGCAAAGTCCAATCCGCACTTATAGACGAGGTAATTGGTTGCCAAACTTGCGGGCCTCAAATTGCTCACTGTTTTGGGATTCGATGCCCTGAGCGCTGAGACTTTATCCGGGCCCCTCTGATTTGTGTCCGGAAAATTAGCATACACACCTCGCTTCTCGAGAGAACTCCCAGTAGTTCCCAGTGGAGATGGAGATGGAGATGCCGTTGACACCTTCGTAAATGCAATTGCCAGCAACGATTTCGTCACAAGTGCTTGACGAGCCATTAGTCCAAAGACAGGCAGCCCAACATTGATTTTCGTTTCGAGTCGACGACGCCTTCGCCCAAGGAGGGGAGGGGAGTCCATTGTGATATATTAAGACTGCAGTGGGCAATCGATTTGCAATTCAATTTCGCAAGTTTGAGAAACTTCCCGCCGCTCCCTGGGCCCGCTCGGCGACCCTGCCTCCCGCTGGCAAAGAATTCCTGGCATAATTGCAGGCGTTAAGTAACTGGCACACGCACACGCTCACGCACTCGCAGTCGCAGTCGCACATTGGCCTGAAAGTCACAAAGGACCCGGCAAGAAGCCTGGGAAATTGAATAGAAAGTGGGTGCACTCAGTGACGCACAACACTCGGCAAAAATATGCGACAGCTCCATGGGAGCTTCGCAACATAAACATCAGAAAGTAGGGCGAGCTCAAGTATACGGGTGTACGTACATATGTATATCTTCTGAAGCCTGTCTTTTACAAATTTAATTTATTAAATGCAACAAAACTTGTTTTTCTAGATGAACGGATAAGAACACTATTATGAAAGTGTCATTCGTTTTTCTCTAGTTTTATGTTGTCGCTTCTACGGACAGAGATACGGACAAATGGACGTGGGAGTATCGATTCAACGGAAGATGTTGATCTAGCATAAATTTTGTGAGTAGAGCTTTCTCGGGTGTGCATACTTTGCGCAAGGATACTCTACAGAGAAACAATTTAATTCTTTGAAACAACTTTGGCGAGTTTGTTTCGACTTGAGTGCAGGCCTGTGTGTGGGCAGGTAAATGGTTGGTGTGTGTGTGCGTGCTTGTGTTTGTGTTTGTGCTTGTGACGCAACCCGTGACCTCACACACACACTGACATGCTACATTTAACCGTAAATCAAGCGTGGATGCCAAATTTTGAGAAGCGCGTCAAAAACAGCGCACAAAACGCGCATAAAAGCCCCACATCTGAAAAAAGATGGAAATAGGGAAATGGGGAAATGGGGACGCGGGAATGGGAAATGGGAAATGGGAAATGGGGGGAGGGGAATGGGAATGGGAATAGAGGGAAAATTCTAAGGGAAACCCCTCACGAAGCGAGTCCTGTGCCCACGAAGGCAAAAAGTTGCCGTAAACGTTGACAATTGACATGGAAAATCTGCAAAGCGTGTCAAAGAGCAAACCTGCAATTTGCGAGGCCAATAAAACCGAGCCCCCCATGCCCCCCTCCCTCTGCTCGCTTTTTAGGGCACGTAGTCGTTCGAAAAAGGCAACGGCACGAAAAAAAATCGAGTCACATTTTGCTGTATGTATTTCCATCTGATAAGAATTTAATTACACTGCATATAAACAAAATGTATACAAGCGTATTAAGCGCTCACGCATGGACAATGCCAGCAATACGCTTCTGTTCACTGGGGGGAAACCAAAAAACATGTTGCGGGGGGCGGGGAACGAGAGGGGCGTGGCAGCCAAACAAGCGCCGGTCAAAGTTCCCTTTAGGGTATCTCTTGGAATGGTTAAATATTTGGTATTCACTTGTTTGGATACCTTGGAGCACTGGCCTGAGCTTCCATTTTAACTCTTTTTAAATAAGGGAGATAATGGATAAGCACTTTGTGCAATCACAAGTGCAGCCACTACACTCGCCTCCCAAAGTACTCGGCAGCATTTCGGTTGGCAATTGCTTGTGCTTGGACTGTATGCCTAGAATTCCCCACTGAACGGCAGTTCTGTCGTTGTCTGGGAACATGTCGTTGTCTCCGAGATGGCGAGATGGTGAGAGCTAGAGATGTAATGTCTTCGAAATGGTTAGACCAAGAGATAAAAGTCTTTTTGCTTACAACTAAAAATTGTAATATCTAGCCCTGTGCCCAGTTTTGTAAAGGTTGGACAATAAACAATTAAGATACGGCCAACAAAAATGTTCACCGTCCTTCTCAGTGTCAAAGCCGGATGACGTCATATAAATTTTATGCATTTTACTTCAGTCATTGTAATTTGGGGTTAAAATTAACTATTGACAATGAGAATGGGTAACATATATGGAATCTCGCTGTGTGCTCAAGTGTTTTCCTCTCGCTGTTGGCAAGCGCTCGCCGCCCATTCGATCATGCCCTCGAAGGACCAGCGAAACAAGGGGTGCACCGAGTGTAATCGTACAATAATTATAATCCGCACCCAAAGCAGAATCTGTGTCGCCATAATGACAGCCGCGGACCCAGAAGCGGGCAGTGACAGTGGAAGCAACCGAAACCGAGACCGAGACCGAAACCGAACCAGAAGCCGCCTCAGACCCGGGCCAGACTCGCAAAAGTCGGACTCGGATGCGGATTTGCAGGCGGCGAGGTTGGCTGATTGTAAATAGAAAAACATAGACCAGAACACAAGTGCGTGGCGAAGTGTACGAGTGCCGCTAAGTGAAATGTAAGACGGGCAGGAGCCTGGCAAAAGCGGATCCGGCAGTGGACAGGCGAGATGTTCATATCCTGCTTAAACTGCGAGGGCAACGCCAAAGGCGGCAGCAACCGTAGTTGCCAATGTGCCACGAGCAGCGGCAACATCATCGTTGACGGCAACACAAGCAACAGCACTTTGGACAAGAAGTGTGATAGCAGTGGCGGCAGCGGCAGCGGCAGCGGCAACAGCTGCAGCAACATCAACGGTAGCTACCCCTGCAACTGCGACAATATTGACACAGTCAGCAGCAGCAGCAGCCGCTGCAGCGATTTGGCTAATAGCAACCTTTGCCCCCCCATCGACTGCCCGTGCAGCAGTTGCAGCAACGACAAGCTGGCATCGGTTTTTGGCATGCAGCGGCTGCTGCACGCAGTGTTGGAGGAGTCGCAGGAATCCCAGGACGACGATGAGTTCGAGGGGCACGGCCCGGGCCAAAGGGGCAGCATTAGCAGCACCTCCAGCTCCACCAGCAGCCCCAGCAGCAGTGATGATTGCAGTGACACGTCCTCGCTGCCACCGCCGCTGTCAATGCCTTTGCCCGCGGCACGTCGTCGGCTGCAGCGCAGCGACAGCTTCGGGGCAGCGGGCGGAGGGGCTGGACCGGGCGAGGCCGCAGGAGCGGGGCCCGCAGGGGGGGGCGCCCCCGCCGTGCGTCGATTCCGGCGCTCCTCCATCGGAATGCAGCGGAAGTCGGCCTTCCGGCAGCGCAAGCTCGACTCCTTGGGGGCGTGGCGCCGCAAGAGGTGAGTCCGGAAACGAGGTGCCCGGGAAACAGAAGCTCGTGCATATAACCGGCCAAGAAACATATACTAAATGGCGGAAGGGGCCGGGATGCGGCTTTGGGGGTTAATCGAACGTCAATAATCTGTTGCTTTGCAAGTTATCTCTCCGAGATTATGGCCTGTCACACGCCAAACACAGCCAGTACAGTTGGCCCTGCTTTAGTGAAAATTGAATTTAAAATCGTGTTTGAATCTATTTTAGCTTGTGATACTCATTACTACACATTGTTCACTACCTATTGACAATATTTTGCCTTTTTTTCTCCCCGAAAAAAACAGGCGGACGGCGGTGACCAACTCCCGTCGCCCGATACGAATTGTTCCCGATTGGACAGAGAACGCCGTGCAGGGCGAGCACTACTGGAAGCCCACGTCCGCGTCTGGGGATCTCTGCTGCCTGAACGAGGAGTGCATTGTGAGTATTGACCCTTCCGCCCTGCGACCCCCGCCTAGCTCCTGCGCCAAGTGAGTGGCATTCCTCCAATTCAATTAACACACAGCCAATGAGAAGTGAAAGACAGGCTGGCATGCGAGCGTAATTTATTTATTGCGTGCTTCCCCGACACTCACGCAATAAAATCCGGATAAAACCAGGATAAAGGCCACCTACGGACCCGGACCAGGGGCTACGTCCGATGGCGATGGCGCTGGCGCTGGCGCTGGCGATGGCGCTGGCGATGGCGCTGGGCATGTCATCATCCCAGAGTACAGAAGTGTACTCGTACTTTATCAGGCTCATTGTCAACCAAAGTGTTTCGGGGCTTAGAAAAGCCTGTCTTATCTCCATCGCACAAAGCTGGCCAAATGGGGAAGCATATTTCGTGGCAAGGTATTCCGGTTAATAAAAAACAATTCACTTGTGGGACAGGAACAGGCTCATGGGCTCTGTGAGATTGTCCCAGCACGCAAGAAGGAAACAAGCGGTGTTTTTGCTTTTCCCACCTAACAGGTGATGCAAGCCGCTTGCAATGGTGTCTTTTCCGCTTGGAAACTTTATTAATTAGCTGGGTATGTCATCTTGCAATTTAATAATGGTTGGGAGAGAGGGATATTTTGTTTTGCAAGTGCCAAATAGCAGCCAAAACCGTGCTAAAGTTCAAACGAAAACTCTCGGACCGAGACCCGGAGGCAGCCCCGTTTCGAGATACATTTCCACCTGACGAAAACCGCGACAAGTCGGGAATGCTGTGAAAGTTTGCTTTTGGGAGAAGCCGCACGGTGAATGCAACTGCAGCTCCTTGATTCGAATGCGGTTTTCGGGTGGAAATGCGAGCAATTTCTAATTAGCGCGCACGCCGCAAGACAGGTGAATGACAAGGACAATACACATAGTTCGCAATATAATATTGCACATAATTTGCGCGCCCACATTCCGTCGCGCCACCAAGCCGTTTCTTGGAAGTCCTGGGACTGGTGTCCACCGAACTGAGTGCCAGAGCCGCTGGGGAATCACATTCAAAATTAAATCGCTTCGCCTCCGATTACAGAAAAGCGGCCAGCGGATGAAGTGCTCGGCCTGCCAGCTGATCGCCCACCAGAACTGCATTCCCTTTGTGAACGACAAGAACCTGCTGGCCTGCAAGCCCACCTACCGCGACGTGGGCATCCGGCAGTACAGGGAGCAGACCACCACCCACCACCATTGGGTGCACCGCAAGCTGGAGAAGGGCAAGTGCAAGCAGTGCGGCAAGGTAAGCCAGTAGATCCCGAATTTACCCCTACAAGCCCGCAACACAGCACACACCTGCCAGAGCTGTGCTAATACTCGTAGTAGTAGCACAGCCCCACACGAATGCTTTGCTTTTCCCTTACTTTTTTACCTTTTTTACGCCACCCAACAACAACAGTCCACAGTCCACCGTCCACCGTCCACCAAGGAAAAGTTTTGGAATCAACAAAACTTTTTCAGACACTTGAGTTTTCAGTTGGTGCAAGCAACATTTGGTTGCGCACTATGATTTTTGTTTCCCCAATGATTTGAAAGACAACACTTGAACTGAATTTTGGTCGAACTAATCGACTGTTTATTATTTATATAAATCCATGTATTCCTTGTGTTGTGTTAAGACTTTGAGCATGGTTGTTTGTGTTTCCTTCGGCCAAACTTTTCGAATTTGGCTGGTTTATTGGTGATCTGCAAAGCGATAATGCAAATCGGTAGGTGAGTGGCCGCTCATTATCGCTTTAACGAGTCACCGAAAGTTTTAGAGTAGACAATGTTGTAAACTTTTGAAATATCTCCACAAAAATAATAATCACGTTTCTACGCATTATTCCATCCACGAGCTAACTCTCGACGGTCTAAACAAGGTGGTGTAGAGCTCGTACCCTTGCGCCAAATGACTATCCTATGTGATCCACTCATTCTCTATATTTTAAGCAGGCGGTGCAGAGCAAGCTCTTTGGCTCCAAGGAGATTGTCGCGTTGTCCTGTGCCTGGTGCCACGAGATCTACCACAACAAGGAGTCATGCTTCAACCAGTCCAAAATCGGCGAGGAGTGCCGTCTGGGTAAGTTTTCGCCGCCGCCCTTCCTCTCACCCAGCCCGCCGACTTCCAGTGCGTCCCTTTTCGAGTCCCGGCCCCTCACCCTGATGTCCTTTGATTAATTACGTGACGTGCATGCAAATAGATTGCGGTCCGTTGGCTTAATTAAGATTTCTGGCCCCGACAAACAGAAACCGAAACCGAAACCGAAACCGAAATAGAAATTCAAATACTCGGCTGGGAAACCCTTTTTTTCCGTTTGAGATCATTTGCTGGGAAAATAAAATCGGAACCCTTCCCCCGTTCATTCCCACATAAACAGAATCTTGGAGTACACTCTACAATTCACTAATCCCTAATTATTGACCACCTTCATGCTGAATTTCAGCCCAAGCTCTTACAAAACTCGAATTTTCCTGGCCCTTAAATGCCGGCCCTTGTCTTGTTAACAACTCCATCAAATATCGAGTCAAAGTCAGGATAAATCGAATCATTTGATAACTCTAAATGCACCCAAGACGCACCCGCTATTACCGGCTCCCACGCCACGTGTGTAGCTGCAATTGCTGAATGTGCCACAAAGACCGGAAAAGTGCTTCCTGTTAGTGTGTTTTTTCTCCAGCATGGCAAAGTGTCTCAATGAGCATCTTGTTAACACACTTTCCGCCATAGAGACCATTAAGCACTCCATCGGCGGACTAAAAAAGGGAACAGGACCTGACCGGAGATGAAGACAAGAACAGCACGAAATAGAATTACGAGTGGGAGTGATGGGTGCTGGGTGCTGGGAGCTGGGGGCTGGGAGCTCCGGGATCCCATGTCTTGTGTCTTGTGTTCTGCGTCTGTGTCCCGTTTCCCGTGTCCTGCGTCCTGCGTCCTGTATTCTGTGTGCGGTGACCTGACCCCTCGTCTCTGGGCTTTGTCTGGCTTTTTGTGTGCCCTTTGTGCTGCGTATTGCGGCATCCATAATTGCTCTTTGGTATGTCGGTTATGTCGGGCACCCCATCCACGAATGCCCCCCGGTCCGTGTCCTTTAAAGGTGGCAAATTGAGTTTAGTTGCCCGGCAATCCTTAAGCTCTTCCCGTCCCTCCCCCCGCTTTTCATTCACACACACACTGCCCACTCGACCCTGTCGAATTAGCTTTTCAAGTCTGGACATCGGCCTTAAATAAACACGGCTACACGGTCGAAAAGCACCTGGATTTTGAGTGAGATCAACCATTAACCATTAATGATACTGCGTTTGAGGTACTGCGTCAAACCTTGAAAGGAGAGGTTTATTTGTAAATATTTATCTGCACAATTGATGTAAATCATTTCGAAGGTATTTCTACAAATTTTCCCCTCAAAACAATCCCCGATTCTCCCTGTGTAAGCTCTCTGTGGCCCGTCCATTTAATTTCCTTTAATTTCTTCCACTCCGTTTCCTGGCAGGCAACTATGCGCCCATCATTGTCCCGCCCTCGTGGATTGTCAAGCTGCCGACTAAGGGCAACTTCAAGTCGTCGATTCGCGTGAACGACAAGAAAAACGCCGCCTCAGGATCAGGATCTACTGGGGCCTTGGCAGGAGCCGGAGCAGGATGCAGTGGTGCTGGCGGTGGCGGTGGCGGTGGAGGTGGAGGCGGAGGTGGCAAGAGCAAAAAGCATACACAGCGCCGTCAGAGGGGCAAGGACGAGAAGCGGGAGCCGCGCGCCTTCATTGTGAAGCCGATTCCCTCGCCAGAGGTAATCCCGGTCATTGTTTTCATCAACCCCAAGTCCGGCGGCAACCAGGGCGTCAAGCTCCTCGGCAAGTTTCAGCATCTCCTCAACCCTCGCCAGGTGTTCGATCTCACCCAAGGCGGTCCCAAAATGGGGTGAGTATCCACCAAAGCGTCTCTGTGCCCAGTAACGCCAAACCATTTACGGCTCCGAATCATTGTGTCGTGAATTGAATTGTGGAATACATAAATACCGGTTTTCCGCAGACTGGACATGTTCCGCAAGGCTCCGAACTTGCGGGTGTTGGCCTGCGGCGGCGACGGAACCGTTGGCTGGGTCCTTTCGGTCCTGGACCAGATCCAGCCCCCCTTGATGCCGGTGCCGGCGGTCGGTGTTTTGCCCCTCGGAACCGGCAATGATCTCGCCCGCGCCCTCGGATGGGGCGGGGTAAGTACAAACTCTCCTACCAATTGGTACTAGCGTATCCGCACTAGGGGTTTAAAGACATTACGTTAAACTAGAAGGGCACTGTAATGAACGTGTGAATTTCAGGGCTACACCGACGAACCGGTCGGCAAGATACTTCGTGAGATCGGCATGTCCCAGTGCGTTTTGATGGACCGCTGGCGCGTAAATGTTACTCCAAACGATGACGTGACCGATGACCATGTGGAACGGAGCAAGGCAAGCGTGCCGTTAAACGTAATCAACAACTACTTCTCGTTCGGCGTGGACGCCCACATCGCCCTGGAGTTCCACGAGGCCCGCGAGGCCCACCCGGAGCGCTTCAACTCGCGGCTCCGCAACAAGATGTACTACGGGCAGATGGGCGGCAAGGACCTCATCTTGCGCCAATACCGCAACCTCTCCCAGTGGGTCACCCTGGAGTGCGACGGACAGGACTTCACCGGAAGGCTGCGCGATGCCGGCTGCCACGCCGTGCTTTTCCTGAACATACCCAGGTGAGTGAGCAACCAGCTGATGCATTCCACACTCCGCCAGACCGTCACACTGTATCCAAATGCGTATCCAAATCCAGCTACGGCGGCGGCACCCACCCCTGGAACGACTCGTTCGGCTCCACTAAGCCCTCGATCGACGACGGATTGATGGAGGTGGTGGGCCTCACCACCTACCAGTTGCCGATGCTGCAGGCTGGCATGCACGGCACCTGCATCTGCCAGTGCCGGAAGGCGCGCATCATCACCAAGCGCACCATCCCGATGCAGGTAGACGGGGAGGCGTGCCGGGTGAAGCCCTCGATCATCGAGATCGAGCTGCTCAACAAGGCGCTGATGCTCTCGAAGCGCAAGCACGGCCGCGGGGACGTCCAGTGAGTAACTAGAGGATTGCTAGGTCTGTGGACACGCTAATCACTCGCTAACCGTTTGTGCCGCAGGGTCTACCCCCTCGAGAAGATGCAGATGCAAGTCATGCGGGTGACCATGCAGCAGTACGAGCAGTACCACTACGACAAGGAGATGCTGCGCAAGCTGGCCAACAAGCTGGGCCAGATCGAGATCGAGTCGCAATGCGATCTCGAGCACGTCCGCAACATGTTAAACGCCAAATTCGAGGAGTCCATTACCTACCCAAAGGTCTCCCAGGACTGGTGCTTCATCGACTGTAAGTTGCCTAGTACGCCATATCCGTATTGCTAACTAATAAGTGTTGGTTAGGGGTAGAAATAGAAGAGGAGGAGGAGGATCCTCGGAGCTACTTGTCCGTTGCAAATCTAACCCGTTTCCTGCACATCCCCTTGGTTCCCTTAAAGTTGATTTTAATATGTATTCAATGGTTTTACTCTTTGTGATAACGAACGCGCACTTAGCTTGCCATTGTATGAATTAAAATTGGATAATTAGTTGAAATTCTTATAGAGGGGATTCGCTCTTTGTGTATGTTTAATTTAACCAATCCTGCTACCATTTCACAGAGCTGATTGCCCATAGTATGTTTAAGATTATGCGACAAAATGTCAAGAATTTTGAGCCTCAACGCCGTTTTTGCCTTCGACAGCCTGCACCGCGGAGCACTACTTCCGCATCGACCGGGCCCAGGAGCACCTGCACTACATCTGCGACATCGCCGTCGACGAGCTGTACATCCTGGACCACGAGGCGGCCACCATGCCTCAGACGCCCGACCAGGAGCGCTCCTTCGCCGCCTTCTCGCAGCGGCAGGCGCAGACCGAGCGCCGTCAGTTGGACCAGGCCCAAGGTCACGGCCCCGGCAGCACCGGTACGAACGAAACGGAAACGGATACCGAAACCGAAACCGAAACCGGCAGGGGGGGTGCGGGATATCGTAGTGGGGCAATGGGCGGCGTGGGCCTCAACCTGCTGGCCAGATGCTGGCCACCGCAGGTTACGGACACGGATGCGGACCGGCGCCCAAATCCGAATCCAAATCTGCAGGAGCAGCTGGACGACTTGCAGCAGCAGGTGGCCGAGCAGCTGCCGTACATGCAGAGGCGCATGTTCCTGCACCTCCACTTCCGCAAGCGGCGCGTGGAGATCTGAACTCCGAGATCTCGGCTTCTTCACTCCTCTCGAGCCGCCGGTCCCTCGAGTGCGAAGTGGAGTGCTGCAGCCCGTTTGCGTTGCATTTGCATTTTGTTTCCTGGTTTTCTTGTCATAATTAACATTCTCGTTGGCCCGCCAAGGGCCTTGCATGTTTAGCCATTTGAAACACAGCAACACAGCCACACATGCCACACACACCACACAAAATGCAGGAGATGTCTTAATAATTACCAAAGAAGATCCGCAGCATTACTTGACAATTCAGAGACCACTCAAATTGCATTCAAGCACAGTCTATACATATTAACATAGATTATAAGTATTGCGTAGAAGCCACACAAACCTCAGTTGCCGTATTACCATGATATGCAACTGGAGGTGTGCTGGAGCTGTTTTGAGTATTATTTCGACTGCCACTGCGAACACCTAGCACTGACACATCCAATAACACAACATTCACACCAACACTCGAATCTCTTGAACCGTGAGGAGCCGAATACAGCTTAGTCCTTGCCACGATCGCATGTAAGTAGAGCATTAAATACGAAACACTACCGTGCACCATCTGGTATATAATCCCGGCTTACATTAACAGTTGTTAGCCGTAGCAAGGACCAAACCGTATTCGAAACGATCCCAAAAACACCAACCCACCAACCAACCGACCAACCAACCAACCAACCAACCAACCAAACAACCAATCTAACAGTAACCCAACCAAAACAACCGACTAAACACCTCCAGAAAAGATAGATAACTAGCCCAAGTGGACGGGTGGTAGGTTAAATGCCTTGCAAAATAGTCACCTTTTGCTCTGCGGTAGCGGACACGTCCAGTGTCCTTTTGAACTACTTAGTTGTGTATGTTATGTACGAGTTATATGAAACCATATATAATAGATACTAACTCTTGCCATGTATCTCGATATTTAGTTTGTAACGTGTGTACTTTTGGGTTTGAAATGGCTTACTAACAATATGTAAATCTCTTTTCAAATTTACACAATCACACACCTAATCCGAAACACTCGAAACTCACAAAATTGAACACAAAGATGAGGATTTGCAAATTGGCTCCAAGCCCATTAAAGTGATGAAGTGGAAGAGGTAAAAAGCGTCCCCCAAAATCGATTCGTTCATGTTTTTCATCGAAACCTAAAACTCGAAAACAAACCAAAAATTTTCAAACATCATCTGCAAAAAAAGGCCACCAGCTTTTGGCCAAACCGAGCGAGACGACACCCAAAATCACGCGGCACATGCATAGAGCGCTCTCTTTCGCTCCCATTGGCTCTTTGTAGTCTGTTGTAGTCTTGCTCGTTTGGCCATCTCCTTTTCTCTTTCTATCTCTCTCTCTCTCGCTCGCTCGCTCGCTCTCGCTCCTTCACACGCTTTCATCATGGTCCTGGAAGTATCCTGCATCTCTCACACGGTCCATTGCTATCTTCTGTTTTGCACCCATCACCGCGCTCTCTGTGCATTTTGATTTGATTTACAAGAATTTACAAGTGATTTCCTAATTTTGTGTAAATAATTTTTGCATGCAGCAACAAAGATCGTTTATTCAGTTTCAACGAAGATGTTTTTGGTTGTGGATTCAGGTACTCCGTGCAAACTTTCCGTCTCTTTTTTTATACCTTATTATAACATACCTTATCTGGCTGTCTGTTGTGGCTATCTCTTGCTCCTTCTCTCTTTCTTTCTCCGTTACTTTCCAACTATATATATAACTATATCTCTCCGTCACTCGTGATCGTAACTCGTATCATCGACATTGCAAATCAATTTGAATGAACCAAAACTGGAAAACAATCGAACTGATGCTTCAACATTTTCTTTATCTTTATTTTCTCTACTCTTCCATGGCAATGCCCAATCGCACACAAACTCACACTTGACAATAATACTAAAATAGCCCTATACTGGAGCAAACTTCCGATGCCGTACTACTAGCAGCCCAGAGCGGCGATCTAAATATGGTAGCTTGAAATTACTTTAAAACATGTTTATTTTATAGCCGTAGAGAAGTAGAGATGACTAGAAACGATTGCACTCTGTGGGAGAGAGCCATTGTAACGTTGCCCTCGTCCTGTCTTCCAGTTACGTGCTCTACATGAACAGGGATACTCACTGCAGTCAGTGAACAAGATCGGTCAGACGGCTTTGCACTTTGCCTGCAAGTACAACCACAAGGACATTGTCAAATACATCATCTCGTGCGCCACCCGACGCGTCATCAACATGGCCGACAAGGAGTGGTAAGTCCGGGCCCTTTTTTGCCCTCGATCTGCCACTAAGCGCACCCAATCCTCCTCCTCTTCCAGCGGACAGACGGCTCTCCACATTGCCGCAGATCATAACCGGCGCGACATCTGCGTGATGCTGGTGGCCGCTGGGGCGAACCTGCATGCCCGGGATGCCAGCGGCAACACGGCCATGATGGTGGCCTTCAACAAGAACGCCAACGAGATCGCCGCCTATTTGGAAAGTAAGCAGGCATTTCCGCCCGTCTACCACCCGCCCGCCGGCGTCCCCCTCGATGACGAGACCGATGGCAGTGACCTCCCCATGTAGAGCCATTGCTAGATTCTCAGCCCACCCACCAGATCGCGACCCACTTACCTGACCTACAAACCGAACCGGCTGCGACCAAAGGCACGAGACACGGGAACAGAGCACTAATCTAATATTGCGAACTTTCTCCTCTCTCCGCCGATTCAACCAACCAATGACACAACCACCAACTGATCGGACAACCCACAACTCAAAATCTGACACCGGAAACCGGAAACCGAAAAACGGAAACCGGAAACCGAAAACCGGAAACCGAAAACCAACATTCCAAACACCGGGCAATGCTCAGGTCAAGAGCGTTTCATACACCTCGAGGTGCAGACGCGCATCTAGACGCGCGGAGGCCAAAGGACGCCGACGCAACGGAAGCATTCACCCCACTCGGAAGAAGTTTTAATGATAATTGGACTAGCTTTTCGCAACTACTTTTTTTTTGTTGTTTGTCTTAGCATGTACGGTATTAAATTAAACGAAGATCACCTAATTTGTAAGCTAAGCAAAGAAAATACACTCAACTTAACACACTAGGCACCACCTAACGCGACACGAGAAATGACATCATTAATTTGTAAAGCAAAGCTAGCAAGCAAAGTGGAAGAATTAGCGGCAGAGGCAACTTTTATTTCCGATTGGAAGATTTTTTATTGTCTACGCAAAAATTGTATTGTATCTGCAGTTCGCAGTTCGATTATTTTATATATTTACTTGACGATTGATTAACGATTAATGATTATATTGTGATATCTAAATTAATTAAGCGAAATTTTTGAACTTGAGAGCGAGAAAGAGAAGGAGAACGAGTGCGATAGAGATAGCGAATGAGATAGCGAGAGCGAGAGCGCGAATTGATATTGTGCGGATAGCGTTTGCATTTGCATTTGCTCCACGAAATAAATTATCCAAGTACACGCAGTCCGAGTCACATTCACAGTCACACTAAGCTAGGTAAAATATTTAGCCACCGCAAATAATATTCAATATTTAAATGTACTTCTTTTGAAACTTCACCTAGGTTAAAGGACAGCTTAATACTCTTGTTCGCAAACTAAACAAAAGCTAAACAAAAAACCTAAAAACAATGAGGAGAACAGAGGCAGAACAGCAGCACGATTAGAAGAGTGAGACGCAGACATAGGCGGCCTCACTCCACCACACACACACACACACACACACACGCAGTTTATACACTGAGCGAAAGCGAAACACAAACACACAACACTCAGTCCCAATGCACAGACTAGTATGCACAACCCCCCGCTAGGTACGTACTATATACCTTTCAAACTTTTCGAGCCCCAGCCCCCAGCGTTTCAAAACGAAAGACTATCGAGCCGGTACAAGGGGGGGCCCACAAGCCCCCACAGAAAAAGAACCCGGTTCTAACCGCTGAATAAAAAGACTACCTTTACTACAATCTATCTTTAAACTACAGTCTACAACAATATACCGCCTACTCGTATATATGCTCTATTTTTAAACATCACAAAAAAACACACACTTGTTAGCATTTAAGAGCGCGTGCGTGCATAACATATTACATTTTATTGAATCGAATCAAATGAAATCAAGTCAAGTATCAAGTATCAAGTATATTACAATATAAAAGCGTATATTATTATCACTATTATATAACCGTTAGCCCCCGTAACTATATATTACGAAACACGATATGTAGGCAATGTACAGCAGAGGGATAGACGTTTTTTTTTTCTTCCGCTTAGATCCCAAGATTCCAATATTCTGCGATTTGGAACACAAAGTGGCGCAGGTCAATTACCTACCAAAATTTTGCCAGTCTCATTTTGTCCTCTCGGCTTTACGAACCCCTCTAGGCGATAGACATTAGGCGATAGGAGTAGTGCGTAGTGATTAGTGAGTACCGAGTCGTCGTGGTTAGGGAATCGGAACGATTGGGTATCGATAGCCTTTACAAAGCGTGGCCGAATGCCGGACGGTGCCGTGTGTCTTCTGGTCGGGATCGGTATACAGTGGCTCTTGTTTTCGTTCCTTGGGGAGCACAGGCGGGACCCTGCTGGCATTCCGCCACTCCCGCGCCGGCAACCGTTACTTCCGGTTTCCGGTTACCGGTTTCCGGCGCGGGAAATTATGTTTTGGATTTCAAACAAACAAACGAATACACTTACAAGAAAGCGCGAAATCGTAGCACAGTTTTCTGGGCGCCGCGGGAGGCGACCGGTTCGATTTGTTGCGGCTTCGGGAACCCGTGGCCTGCAGCCCGCCACCCACATTGTCCTCCAGGGGGTGCCCCGCCCACTGGGCAACTGGGCGGTCGGGGTTCCGAATCGCCGCCTCCCGCAGCTCCGCAGAATCCAAGAATCGGTTGCGGGCGAACTGGGAAGGTGATGGCGCCAGGGATGTTTATATTTCCCATATATTTTTCATTGATTCCGGCTTTTTGATATATGTTGAATAGTTTTTAGATAGTTTTCATTGGTCCCTAGTTTTTATTGATTATATTTGGTTTCACATTTTTCCTTATGTGAATTCCTTATGTCTTATGAGTTCTGCGAAATTGTTATCCCAAATTCACCCCCCATTTGAGTTCCCAGAGGCATTCCCTGGTTAGTGCCACACTACCATTTCGACGGCAACCGAAGGCAGGAGACTCAGCAAGTAGGCAGAGAAGCACCTTTTGAACTTTACACTCAAAATTGAAGACACAAGACACTAACGTTGCTAGGTAGGATTAGGAATAGGAATAGCAAGTTCTGTAGCGATTCAGTTCGTTTTGCTTTACACTTAAAAAACCAAATCAGAAACAGAAACAGAAACAGTAACAGAAACAGTAACAGAAACAAAACAGAGACATAAGCGAGATAAAGTTGATGAAATTGTAGTTGGAGGTTTTTGTGGAAGGAGGAGGCACTCCCCTGTGGGAGTGACGATGATAATGACGTCGAGGAAGGAGACGTCGCAGGATATACGTGTATGCTAGAGAACGAAAGGGCTACAAAAGTGCTGTAGCTTCGGCTGCAAACAACTTTTCACAGCTGTTCGGAGAACAACCGGGTCCAAGCCAAAAATATATAAGAAACCAGAGTAAAATCAGAGCTAAGAAATATATATTTTCGTGCATTTTGTAGAAAGTTGAAAGCCACACACACACACACACACACACACCACACACGCAGACACACATATAGAAGAGATACACAGAGACACAAACCGAAACACTGACACATAAATACCTATATACCACAATATATATTTTTTTTGAACTGTTTAAGTGAGACATTTGAACAAATAGGATGAGAACATGAAACGCAAGTCTTATGAAAACCTAGCAAGTAAGGCAGCCCTCGAAATTGTAAAGGTCACCAGATACGGATGCAGGGCCACGGAAGTGCCGACGCAGATACAGATGCAGATTGAACAGATATACCTAATGAAATGCCTATCACTCTACGATGTAAACATATTGCAATACGCATAGAGATTCTTATACATATATTGGTCGAATAAAGCATATAAAGCATATATTTAAAAGCAGAGTTGTACCACATATATGTACAGTTCGAGAATTTAGAACGCTGTTGTGCAAGAAGCTATTTACACCGTTTATACCTGTTTATACCCTCCGCTGTAAATAACACTCACGATCTACGGATCTTCGCATCTGACTCCTCCCATTGAAGAGACAACACACACACACACACACACATACACACACACTCATTGAACAAAGACAAAGACAGGACTCTCCCCTTCAGTGAGCGTACGCGTAGAGAGCGCTAGCTATACTACTATATTTACTATTATAAAGAAACTATATATGTTATATTTTACTACTCTGAACCTATGCAAGTCTGAAAGTATTCTATCGAAGAGTTCTAAACTGCTTAAGTATAACTTGTACATACATTTCCGGATGGCCCCACGGAGCCTCCTAAAATATACTATACTTTATCCGCTAGACTATCCGACACACACACTGTAACATACATCGCACCCAACAACCCTCACATACGCAATCACACACTTTTTTTGAAATTAGTCACTAAGCATAAAGTTAGCGGTAATAACCAGAGAAACATTAATACAAATACAATTACAAATACAATTACAAATACAAATACAAATACAAATACAAATACAAATACAAATACAAATACAAATACAAATACAAATACAAATACAAATACATATACAAATACAAATTATAAGAGACAACGCAAACATGAATTACCAAGTACGATATGCACTGCAAGCACTGAGGAATTTGATTCAATTTTACTTAAGATATGAAAAGCGAAAATTGAAGTAGCATATAGCGAACCCGATTAAAATTTACGAGACACCACTCTCTAGGAATCTCGAACCACTAAATTACGAATAGAGGAATTTCAACTAAAAAAAAAACATTTTTTCGAGCTAAGCGATTGGGCGGTTAATTCGCGAACGTCTAGGCATTGGTTTTAGGCATTGGATAGGGATAGGATTGAATTGATTGGATTGGCTATGCAGCGTGTATATACTTCACACAGATACACACACACACTCACTCAATAATATTTATCCATATCTAGATGTGCAATAGTTTTGTAGACTTAACCGCGAGCCTCCCGTCAATCTTTAGAGAGCTAAATTTTACAGTTTGGAAGTGCTCACCTGAGTTCTTTGTCCCCCCC